>JAOPJO010000002.1:11379880-11395340 GCA_027123675.1 Molva macrophthalma
TGTGTGTGTGTGTGTGTGTGTGTGTGTGTGTGTGTGTGTGTGTGTGTGTGTGTGTGTGTGTGTGTGTGCTCCCTGTGATCATGCATGAGCAAGGATTTGCTTAGATGTCCATTGCTTGGTGTGTGGACCTAAGGGTTGGCTCCACACCTGAAGCTGTGGTGCAATCAATACTTTCTTTCCCCTCCCTCTCCTGTCACAGATCAATCATCAATCTATTGGACGTTAACCATTAACCTGCCCATCAAAATATGCTGTCCTCTTTATTTCCATGATGAATCTTACAAATGTAAGCCGATAAATGCTTGGTCAAAGGACATTTGCAGCATCTATGTTGGTCTAATGTTCCCCTTCAATATATATCTATATATAGATATATATCTATATATATATAGATAGATATCTATATATCTATATATATATATATATCAAAACCATGACTCTTGACTCTCTGAATATGCAAACACCTGCTATGTGTTCCTTTGTTTTGCTGGTTAGTTTTCAAGCCATCATGAAAAAACTGGCACTAGCTGTTAATGTTTAAATTTACAATAGCTTTCAAAAGGTGAGAGCCAGCAATTATGTGTGATTGCAAGTGTTGACATTTTACACAGGTGGGGTTGTGGTATGTCAGAATTATAGTTTTTGACAGATCACAACGATTGGCAAAACGTTTTGCCAATGGCCAGCTGCAGCGATACGGATGATATATGTGAACAGTGGAACGGAGACAATGAATTGTGTGATAATAACAAACACTTTGTTGAACGATACTGGGTGTTGCTAACTGAAGATGATCTGCTATGTATCCCAATGTATGTCCACTCATTTGTCACCGAGCCTCCTGGTCTTGCTCTGATATGCATGCGAGTACCTTTCAGGCCACAGTCAACACGACCACCCCAGCAAGTCCACCTCTTTCAGCCACCTCTCTCAAATGGACTCTGGCGAGCGTGTGTTTTCATATCCATCCTTCGGTTGGCTAATTGGACCCTGCATAAAGAGCATGTCATCCATGTGGCCTCCAACAGCTCTGACTTAATTAAAGACAGAGTTGATAACAATGTAGCATTCAGGGCTGCTAGCTACACCTCCCCTCTTTTGTGAACGTGTGTGAAAGGTGGAGGGCAACAGATAAGGGTGCCTAGCTGGAATACACACTGCCAGGGGGCTTCCAGCCAATCAAACACTTGCCACATAAGAGGTGTGATTTGCACTGGCCAGCACGTATCCCGCACAGACTTGAGTGTTGATAATGATTATGGAGTGTTTATGACACATAACACCACTGTGTGAGCATGTGTGATCATACACATACAAGGATAAAATAGCTATCTACTTTTAAACGTCATTTAATTTTACAATTTTCCCTGAGTTTTGTAAATGTTTCCGACTATCAACTTGGTGCTGATGTGGATGGTTGGCCAGGGTACTTGATGCTCATCTATACAGATGGCAAACTTGGTGCCAAAAATCATGTCCAGCTAGCTGGATGACACAGCTGCCAAAGTGCATCAGAGTACCCACCCACACTCACGGACCACTTGTGTGAACAGAATAGTTGTGGCATTTTAATGGAGATTCGTCCTTCCTTGTGGAGCAAACAAACATATTCCCCACTACTCCTTGTTAGTGGCTGTATTGACATTGCATCTGAAAAGATGTTGAGTCAAGTGACCGCCAGGCTTTGAATGATGGCGCCCTACCGGTGATGGGTTTCCAGCATTAGAGAGGTTAAGAGTTTGTATTATATGCTGTGTATGAAAGCCACTTGCATCAATATTCATGCTAGAGGGATTTTCTCTGGAGACCAGATGGCCTCCATTTGGGTTTAATCCAATTTACTGATCGCTGCCATTGCAAAGGCTTCCTTCTTCCCTTACTGAATGAATAAGTCACTTCTTGCGGATGATTTTGGAATACAAAACCACTCTCCCTATATTGTCATTCATTTTCTTTGTCTGCGAAACACACACAGCCCATCAGAATGGGGAAAGGGCTGTCCGGTAAATAGGGGGGTAGTGACCTTTCCACTTCCCTCCTATTTGAAAACCTACTGATTGGTGGATGACTTTGGGCTGGCCTCAAGGAGGTTCTGAAGAACCATTTGGCAGAAGGGGAAGGCGAGCCATTTTATTATTCTTATTTGTTCTAAGAAAGGACATCTAAATGCTGACATCTAATCGGGATACTGTTAGACGGTGCAGGGAACATCTTGAGGAACTCCTTAACACAGAGGGCACGCCCTCCAGAGAATTACAGCTCCCATCCTCTTGTCTGAAATCACTGGGTTACCGGCTGGTTGCTAAGCCAGTGCTTTGAAGATCTGGGGAAGGCTTATGTCCAGGTTCAGCAAGCGATTCTGTTGAAGGTACTGTGAAGGTATGAGACACTGGGGCAGCGGTTGAGAGCCATTCAGACCATATGAGAGTGGAGACAGCATATTATTTTATCTGCAGGTGTTGCTGTCCTTTTTGCTTTGTCACATGGTGAACCCCAGCAGGTTTCAGAGTGGTTTGCGATGGCTTTGAGTGTGTTAATTATAAATCATGTACTATCAAAAATCTAATCAGCACCAGAGTCTTAGGCCATTCTTCTCTCTCTTAGAAAAGGATGACATGGGGATAAATAAACCCAAGTGGTGGAGTTCAGGTATAGATCTTATTCACGAGTGTAGGGATCGTAAGCTTGACCACTGGCTAGGTATAGCATCTGCAGTAATATGTTGCATCAGGTAAACAGGGAGCTGTGGTGTAAGCTCATGAATTCACCGTTCAATCCTTATTCCCATCCTTACCTACGGTTAACAGGCTCTGGGTAGGCTCTGAAAAGAACAAGATTGCGGATACAAGCTGCTGAAATGAGTTCCGCCCAAGGGTACGTGGTTTAGTCACCCCAATAGGGTGGTAGGGGATCTTAGTGACCCAGGGGTAGCGTGTGGTAGAGCTGCTCCTTCCCCACACTGAGAGAAGCCCGGCGCTGGTTGGGGCATCTGTTGAGGATGCCCCCTGGGTGTCCACCTTTAGAGATGAACCAGGAGAGAACCCACTGAGAGGAGACCCCAGGGGATAGGTATTACAGCGACAGCTGGAATCTCCCCAGAGCAGTACCTGCCCTGTTTCGACCACAGTCCCGGTTATCTGTGTAACACAAGGATGGATGGATATACTGTATAGATATGCGGGCTCACACACACAAGATCAGAAACACCATTCGTTTTCCTTTTCACCGATATGTGACAACACATGTTGCTTGCAATGTGAGCCCATCCATAACCCATGCCTCGCCTTCCACCGAGTTTTCAGTAATAGGTATTAAAGAGTCAATGGAATAGATTTGTGGCTCCAACATTGATCATATGTGGAGCCTCCGGATGAGCGGTGGCTTTGGTGACCTTGAAGGTTGAATTGTGTTTCATAAGCAGGCGATTATCTTCCATGAGGTATGCTGGACTGGCATGGGATTTGTCAACCTGACGAATTGCCACGGCATAATACCAATAACTTCTACCTCCTGTATAATTGTATTTTCCTTTTCCATGCTCTATTTTGACCATGTAGCTTAAAGGCTTGGTGCCATCACTCACCAATTATACCCCTGAATGCCATATGGTAAAGTTGTAGGCCTCCTGTCCAATTACATAAATTAAAATCGGGCAGGATTTACATCAACCAAATGGAAGCATCCCTTTTTTTTCTATTAAAAGTGGGCTGGTCTGTTCTATTTCCAGATAGAGAGAGTTGAGATGGAGGATAATACGAAATGGCTCATTAAGACCAGCATATGGTGATAAAAGGACATTTAACTCTCTTGTATTTGTGCCTGGCTGCCTGACTTTGCCCTCCATGGAGGAAAGATGAGTCTATGAGACTCCATCAGCCGTCAGCTGTGACATTTTTCCGCTCCTGTGCGCTATCGCTACACTATTCATTGATCTCAAAGTGATGCTACCAAATACCACCGCAGCTCTTTCAATTGACAGGTTCTTCTCTGTGCAGGGCCTTTAAATATCATCGCCATTTACACTCCCCAAAGAATTCCAGCAGATATCTTGTGTCTGATTGGAAAGGGCGTATGGCTGCAGCATGTAGGGCTATTTGATGAGCTCGACTCGAACTAAGTATGGTATTTGTTTTTTTTGTTAACAATATTGTGTTCGTAAAACGCCTCAACCACTTGCATATTTCTAAATGACTTATATTTGCAATGCGATTACACATATTCTGCTGACACAAATTGCTAACAAAATATGCTAAAATGACACGACACAAGGAATGACATCAGAGCAATAACCCTTAGTTTTTTTTCGACCGTGTGTCAATAGTAATTTAATAACAGCTGTGAGCCGTCGGAAACGGCTGAGCTGAGTCAAGAGAACGCCTGTCATGCATTTCATTACCATGGGGCTCGAAGCTTGTAGCATCAACAAGACACCATGAAAGCCCTGCAACCGGCCACGTTGATTTACTTGATATTGTTGTTTTGAGATATTGTTAATACAGTAGTACTTACACATGTTACACATTCACCAAAACATGTATTTACCAATACCTTATGTTGCGGACCGATATCATCTCTTCAACTCACAATTGCACTCTAATCACCTGCCACTTCTGCTTCTCTTCATGTGTTACTAATGACCTTATACAGTCTCTGATTATTATATTGTACAGGGATGAGGGTGTGTATAGGAAGTGATGACAATAATGATTGGAAACAGGTGATAGTGCTAATTAGTCCAGGTGAGGCCAATGAGTAGGTCTTGTACGCCAATACTGTGAGACAATGCCAAAATCCTTGCGTTAACATGAGTCTTAGACTTGACAGTTGACTGTTCTAAATATGACTCAACTAACTATACTTCACAAATACAGATAATTTCTTCCTTCTGGTGATTTGTGTTCTCTGATAAGAATATATTCTTTAAAACCGTACCTGCAAATTGAAACCTATTACAGTATATTTATTTAGCTGACGCTTTTATCCAAAGTGACTTACAATAAGTGCTTTCAACTATGAAGATACTACCCAGAAATTGCAAGAATGCATTCAATATATGAGACAACCCTGTGTTGCACCAATCATTTTCTTCCACCAAGTAGCTTACTTTTTGAGAAAATAGCTCTTGAAGTGCGTTAAAGATATATATTCTTTTACAGCATTATGTGTTTCATAAAGGCAACTTCCATGTCAAGCTTTTAGGGTGAATATAATATATGCACTACATTTAAATACAGCTTTTCAAAGCACTTTACTTCTTATTCACCCACACAAACAAACACACAAGAATAGTCATAAATATATGGCTGTGAAGCCCTTTGAGACTGTAACTGTGGGCTAATACTAAGGGCTATACAAATAAAATTACCTTGACAGTGTAAGGCAACAACCAGCTCCATGCGAGCAGTAAGGGGTGAGAAGTGCCTTGCTCAAACTAGCTTGTGCAGAGGATTGACTCTTCGCACCCTTCCAGTTGTGAAGCTGCTCGTCCTTGGGTGCAGCCTCTAACTTTCTATCATATTCATACTACGAGTATTTCACTTTAATTAGCATCTCCTTTGTGGAAATGGTGTCACCAGCTGTAAATAAGCCATTGCGAGATCCGTGAAATGGCTCTGCAGATTAAAAAATCAACATTATGGCTTAGAGACGAGCAAATGGCTTATTTGTTCATCTAATTGCAACAGTGTTTTTTCCCCAATATGATGGGAGCATTTGGCTGGGTGTAGGGGATGCTCTGCACCAGCCTTATTGATGCACTCTTGTTGTCGTTGGCCTTTCTGTGTCTCCTAGCTGCCTGATGCGATACTATTACAAAATATCTCTCTTTTTTTTTACAGAGATGTTGATGGTAAGTGATAATGCTAGATGTAACCTTTTTGAAATAAATGCTTCTACAGACATCTAACTGCATCCAGTTCAAGGCTGCTTTGTCTAAATATCTAAGGGTAACATAAGGTAGGGCTTTTTTTTTTTTTTGTGGTTTGTCTGGACGTTGCCAACAAGAAAAAGGACAGGATTATGGAACAAGTCCGAAGCCAAATATTGCCCCGGCATTTTGGAGCTGAGAATAAATTAAACAATTTAACGAAGCAAGTGAAATATTTGTTAATGCAGGATTGGCTGAAACGCATAGATTATGAAGTTGTTTATAATTATTTTTTTATGTTTATGTTTAGCTAATTATTTTTACTTGAGTAAAAAGAAGTTAAGAAGTTAATACATTCTGAGCTCTTACAACAACATCTAAATAGCGGTTAATCTGACGAATCCTGCGTCTGAGCAGGCTTCTCTAAGCCCTGCTGGCCAAATGTAAGCCACAGATATGCAGACTAAGAGGACTAGACGCCCTGCCAACTGCCGGTTTATCTTTTCGAAAATATAGGACAACAAACACACATTGATCTTTAAAGTGGCTACAGTACTGCATTCATAAGAGACTAATAATTTATGTAGGGATAAAACGTTTAGCCACCATTTTCCTGAGCCCCTCTAACTTTTCACTGTTGACCATTCTGGAGTATATCCCTGATTATAGCTGTTTATATACATTGCTATTTTATTGGAATATTACTTACCTGTAATTCTGTTTAACGGGAATTTCCAGAATAGTGCAAAGAAAATCTTTCCTGACAATAAATATTTTTCTACAGAGCGGTGTACGGTATTAAACAGTAACACGTATTTGTCAAACTAGTAAAAAAATAAGGGATAAACAAAAAGGCCTTCCATCCAGAGGTGGAACTACTACTACTACAGTACCACTACAGTACAGTAACTCAGTTGGAGGTTGACAGAGACAGCTTGGATCTCCTCTGCAAGAGCCAAGAGAAATAGAGCCCCAGCAAGCACACTAGCCAGGCAGAGGGTCAGATGAAATAAACGAGTCATAACTTGATCCTGTGTGACTGGCGTCAACAGTGGAACCCAGCCGGTATGCTGGTTCCCATAGAGCTCGTTAAAGTGTGGCTAGATGGAGAAGGCATGTGGTCACTATATTGGGTGGATCTGTCAGTGATGGAAAGATCTGCTTGGCAACAGGGGAATCACAAAGCTAATTCTAACAATTTGTTTGAGTATCTTTACACGGGCCAAACAGGGACAAAAGTGTCTGTGACAGAAAATGGGGATTAAAAAAAAACCTTGTAGATTAATGATCGTATTTTCTTTATATAACTCTTTTTTACTATTTAGTATTCAGCAGATGCTTTACCCAGAGAGACTTACAGTGAATTCAGATACATGGCATCAAGGAGGTAGTAGAGGCTAGTCATCTTGCTCAAGGGTGCCTACAGATAGGCTTTGGACATTGGAGATCGAACCTAGTTAATTTTGGATGGCCGAAGGCCATGCCCACTACACTAACCTGCCCTTCCTAGTTGCATCAGACCTTGACTTGAGAGCCAGGTGTGTGCTCAGGTTAAAGCCTGTTTATCTCTAAGAAACTGCATGCCAGGCATGGCTGGACAGGAGAGTGCACAAGGCCCAGCAGGGATACAAAAGGGATATTGTTAAGCATCGGCGTAACATCAGGTTGTTCAGAGACACAGGGAGTAGTTCTTAAACAAGATTTATTTTTTAACATTTACCCTTTGAATCTGTTAAACGATGATGGTAACGCCACCTGAATGCATTATGGTGTTTTAACTTGGGATATATTACAAAACAGCTCAATCAAAACTAACTTACCCTTAAAGATACTGCACCCCGGATAAGACCTGACTGAAACTTGATGAACACGAATCTACGCACGCAGTTGTGAAGAAGTACTGGACTAAAAAATAGTCTACTTATAACATAACGATACTTAACACCGTGAGCAAAGTGCGAAATAAGGGATTGGTAATTTATCTTCGAAAAAATCTCCATGGTTGAGAAGGCTTTTGAGGAAGCAATTACTGCGCTTTCATCGTGTTTGACTGAAGAAACGTCCATGTAATGACAACACCGATAGATACAAAACGTATACTTATTGCCTCTAATTAGTGGCAATGAGCTGGTAATTTGAATGGAAAAGTGCACTGAAGTCTCAAGAGGCTGTACTTTACCGTAAGTTATTGTAGAGTAAGAAGACGAAGACACTCTTTCAAACATTTTTCCCAAGGCTTAAACAAGATTTAAACATTTTATAATTTAATTTATTTGGAAATGTTTGATGTTTCTGAATGGCAGATGGAGCATGTCATTTTAGTTTTTTTATATATATATTATTTTTTAATATTTCCTCCACTTTAATATAGTGGTTGAGAAGGTTTGACTCATCTTTTCAACCCACACCAAAGGCTTCTCAGCTCTCGTCATGTAACGTCTTGATTCGTCTAGACACTGAAAGGAGATCTTTGAGAGAGACAGAATTCAACAAAGGACCAGACTTATGGGGAAGCATTTCTCTAGTCATCTGAAGGGGAAAGGACACTTATGGACACTCGCCGTGTCTGTCTTATCTTCATCAACAATAGCTTCAATCATCTTTCAATCGTCGCCAAAGCTCGAACATCCAGAATTCTGAAAACAGTCAAAAATTTCATCAGCATCTAGCAAACACCTCACCTCAACATCCAAAAAAAGCTTTAGCCACACAACATCAGACAAAATGATCGATACGGCTTGACTCAACGTGGGATCACAGGCAGCTTTTCAATCAATCATTGTTTTAGTGCAGGTTGAGACTTGGCCACTAATCTAATCCTTCCCGCTAAATTGTACCTACTTCTGTCAGAGAGGTAGGTGTATTGAGGTCAAACTTGGTTATTTAATTTCATATATTTTTTATTATTATGTTGTTATTATTTTGTCCTCACTCTTAACCTGCAACACCTATCTTCAATATTGCATACAGCATCCCCGCCTCCCTTGAGTTAGGTTCTCTAGATATAACAGAATACTTTCGAATCGAGATTTCCACATCCATAGTCCTTAGATCATAGATCTTCAAGAATTCTTGAATCTCTTGCTGAGCTCAGAACTCCTCAAAACACATCACAGAGACCCCCTCCATCGCCATGGGAACATAAACATACAAGCCACAAGGGCAAAAAACATGGCAATGTTACAGTGCCTGATATTCATATTTCAAACCACTGCTATGGGTTTTACTGCGCTTTTACCAGGAACACACAAGAAGTGACTGTTTTACTCCATAGCCAGTCTTCTCTCGCACGCTGGGCCTTTTGACTCTGATCTACCACAGTTCTCTCCAGATAAAATGGCTATCATGTAGAGCAACCAAATAGAGATGGGGAACAACCAAGCTAGAGATCTACATTCAAATGCATTTCCACATACACACTGCCAGGAAGAAAGAAACTTCGTAGGGATCATAGTGGAAGAAGGCAACACTTCTAGGATACAGTTTGAAAACAAACTGTTACTTAAGCCTACCAGAGCCTCTGGGATTCAATTTCAAGCATTTTCTTTTGTAGGATTTGTTTTTCTTGAATATTATGCCATAAATAGGTAGTTGCTGGTGACTTGATATAATAATTTCAGTGCACGGTCTGACTCTGTGTTGTTCCGTGCATCTCACAATCAAGGACTTGAACTTGAACTTAAAGTGCTTTTCGAATTTAACAGTACAGCTCAAATAAGGTTGTAGCTGTTATTGAGCTATTTACGAACATATTTCATCCAAAGAGACTCAAAGTGAATACAGATAATTAAGCTAGTTGGTGATTAGCTCAAGGATGCCTACAGGCAGATGTAATACATGAGGTATTGCTGGTAATGCTTAACCAACATTTGTCTATAGTAGGATATATTCAAGTCTGTTATTAAAGTTATGAAAACATGAAAATCAGCCATTAATTAAGACACTTTTTATGTGTTTTTAACCAACCTTTGAAAGAGTATTCTACAGTATTTCCAGTCAGGTCTTACAGAGGAGAACAAATCTGCAGAGACCAACTTAACTGACTTAATAAATCATTCTAGACCTGGACAAATCAATACGCTTTCACCTCTCACTCTCTAACACTTAAGCGCTCCGTTGGATACAATCAATCAAATATCAATTGTCTTGATCAAGGATGCCTGCGCTCGATAGAATCTATCACAAGATCAAATGTCTCGGGGACCAGGGGGAATCTGTGGTTGTGTTCTTAGCCGGCTCTTAGCATACTTGACAAGGAAGGGGTTCCTGGGAGTCTTGGGGGTCATGTTCAAAAGACATACAATTCATAATGTGCTGCATAACGAAGCTGCCTTGGCTGACCCTGCCTGTAGGGTCATATGAAACACTGTCTACTTCAATCTGCTGATAGCCCTAAGGTGAACCTCAGCTGGTTAACTGTTCTTCATACCTTATAAAAGAGCATTGTTAATGCATCTTTAAATCACTTGGCTCCTTTACTTCAGAAAGCCCAACTAAAGGACATGAGAGGCGAGAATTTTTCAACATAAACTAATTAATATATATAGGCTTACTGTACCATATCCAACATACATACCATATACCGTTTATTAATTTGTATCATATTAATATTGTATAATATATATATATATATATATTTATTTAACCATCTACTTAATGTATTTAATTAGCTATTGCGGTGGTGCTTGTGTGTATGCTTTTCATTATTATACATTCTGTTCAGTCAAAATAATATTAACAGTGATAATAATAATGGTATTGTTATTATTATTATGTTTATTATTATTATTATTATTATTAAATGGAAGCACTGGCCTACACCCATGTAAGTGTGGTATGTGGTATGTAATCAGCCACCAACTCAAGAACATGAGAAAGAAGTTCTTATTTCACATATGGATCCAATACAAGCCAGTCTCAATATAATGGAAAGTAGATGGGGGCGCTATAACAGCACTACATTACAGATCCTTTCAAATGCCCTATCAAACACTATGCATTTAAAAACTGTTGGCAATAGAAAAACAAAAACGATTTCTGTCCTGGACAATAAGTGAAGCGGTAGCATCCAACTTCATCTTGTACTTTAATGGAGGGGGAAAATTATTTTCACACGAAGCCTTCAAT
The DNA here is from genome assembly GCA_027123675.1 of Molva macrophthalma. Taxonomy (NCBI): domain Eukaryota; kingdom Metazoa; phylum Chordata; class Actinopteri; order Gadiformes; family Lotidae; genus Molva; species Molva macrophthalma. The sequence goes on from JAOPJO010000002.1 coordinate 11,390,874, forward strand.
CAGAAGTTACATTTTTATCGCTGTAATGAAAAAGGTGTAATAGGCCATATTTATTGTTCCCTAGTGTCCCCGTGTCCCAGTGGAAATTACATGCAAATATGGCAACAATAAAACAGACAGAGGCACTAGGCTATCCTGAATGGATGCAATAGGCCTAGGCACTGCATTGTGAACACTTGAGTAGCATCGCAAGGCTTTTGAGTATTCTAAAATATGATTTTACCAAAAACCCTTAAGAAATATGTTGATTAGAATGTGTGTTTGATGTGTAGAGAATGCACAAAAAAGGGGATTAAATGAATGTAAAATGCAAATAATATGAATATAAATAGCCACTAAAGCAGCACACAAAGAGTGTGGTACAATTAAAATGTTAATGGCAGTCAACTCATAGCATTTAGCAAACTTGCTATTACAATCCATTTAAGATTAATGCAATTAAGTGTGAACATATGCACGCTTATATAAAATCTCTGTATCGATCATCGTCCCTTATTTTAATTGTATGGATTATGCATTATATTTCAACAGTTTTGAACTCTAATTCCACCATTACATATCCTGTAAAGAAGAAATGCAAAGAGCTACCACTGTGGAAAAAATAGGTGTAATTGTTCAACTTGTTTTTCTCAGGGTTTCTTTTGCGCCTACAGAATAATTCATTCTGATTGCTTTTCTGATTAAAGTCATAGCGAAAGGGATTTATTGTTTCCCCAGCCTGGTGTAATCTCTAAATCAGCTAGGCTGGTGTAATGGCGTTATCATCAGCCAGCTGCCTCTGCTCACACGTCTATGAAGTAGAACACTCGCTGATGCTGTGCCGTGATTGAGTTTGCAGGCCACAGCTCTTCATGTTGGTTCTAAAGGAGAAGGCTGTCTGCAAAACACAACCCCACATGCAGCAGTATCACCTGTGTCACGGTCAGGTGGGTTTAAGGGAGCGGAGAGCTTGCTTGACATTCTAGGGGCGTCTTCTCAGCACTGACTCCTTTGGATCAGCATCTGAAGGGAAGAAGGGGGAGGGGGGACTCTAACTGATGGAACTCTTCTGCCCTGATCACATTGGACACAGAAACCCAGGTAAGGAACTTTGAAATTGGTATTAAGGAGGTCTCCTCCCCTAGAAAACAAGAGAAGACTTTAGAAGACAACATGTTGCTGCTTCACCACTCGTGGTCTTGCCTCCCTAAAACCTCCACTACTGCTGCTGCAATTGTATGCTTTATTTATTTGTTTTCTGGTTTCTGGTTTCAGTTTATTCCTGTGCTCCAGCTGTTTGTTTTGAAGACGATAGGTCGGCTCTGTGGCCTGGTATCTTCAGCACACTGCTCGGTTCAACGTTGTAGCTTGAAGCATCACCAAAAGACACTCTGACACACCTCTGTTGAAGGGGCAGTGCGTAGAATCTTATAGCATCTAGCGTAATGGACTTGGCAGAAATTGAATCAAGTATTCATAAGTAGGTTTAAATAAGTGCATAATCCCATGAAAAGAAGAATGTTGCACCGCCATGGTTGTATAGTAGCCCAGAACGGCTCTACGACACGTTTTTAATTGAACAATCATAATCACTATCTTACTTGTAAGCTAGCCGGATATTCCGTTGGTTGCAGTCTGCCACCTAAACGCTAGATGCCAGTAAATCCTACACACTGCACCTTTAAGCATGACTGTGGCTCTCAGAAATATAACTTATTCAAATGGCAGGAAGGTATGTGAATACCAGAAGTCAACAAAATGTAATTCATCTGGAATTTTATTTTTAATAATTGCTATATAAATGTACCTGTAAGGAAAATGTTTTCTACATCTGCTACAAAACTCTGGTAAGTGAGTACAACCCAGTGGTGTTGCAAGCTACCATTTCACTAGTGCCACTTGGAGGCAATTACCCAAACTGCATATTGGATTCTTCAGAGAGACAACATGATTGTGAGTGTCTGCTGTGATTGTGGCATTTACCCAACACTCAGGAAGAAAAAATACGCAACTTAACTGCAAAGAACTGTACTGCCTGTGATGGACGCCGAACTGAATCCCATAATAAGCCTGTTTACACTGGTGCTTCAGATTAATCTTAATGCTCCAATTAAAAGTCTTCAAATCATTATCATGAGATTGCCAATACTGTTTAAAATACTTGATCATATTAAAAGCGCTGATTAACAATGTTAACGATGTCATTTAGGTATCTGACTGTGAGAATGCTGGGGATTTTGGCATCCTTCTGTGGTCTACCATCTGCTCCAAGAATAAAATGTAATTTGGGTAAAGCTGCATTTAATTATCAAGGTCTCCCCTCCTTTGAAACATTCAGCCGGATGATCATAGGTACGTGGAATGCTCCTACCCAGTCCTGTTTAACAAGCAGGATTCAAACTGACATTTTGTTACATACTTTTTTTTCAATAAATGTGTACATTTTTTAAGGTGCGATTTTTCGCCATTCTCACTAGAGTTTGAACATATATATTGTACCCTATACTGTTCCTCTGTGCTTGTTTCATGTGGAACACATTGAGTTGTGAGAATGTCCCACGCTAATGGAATTGCCTTGGCTTGATGTCTGACAGGTTACCTTTCTGCAGACGTTGATGGCTTACCCTGCAAAGGAAATGGCATGCATTGAGAGGCTGTCTTACTGTAATAGATACTAAAAGCCTGATAGGAAATGGATGCTATCAAAAAATGAAGACAATTCTTTGCACAACTACCCCCAAAACAAAAAAACGACAATAACAAAGACCTGTAATATAAAATACACACAAACTATAGGATTTTAGGATATTTGCAGCCAAAAGGTATTCTCCAAGACATTCGCTGGAATATTACGAAGAGGTCTACCTTGGGCATCATCTAGTCCCTTATGAGATGCTTTGCTTTTGATTTGTTTCCAGGAATCCGCGCCTCGTTCGCTGTGTAAATATATTTGCTCTCACAAACACCTCCTGTGCAGGCCCTTTCATAAGCAGAGCACATGTACAAATGTTGTTTGGTTCTGCACTGAAGGGTTCACTGTTCCACGCTCAAAGGAAGCCCTGTGCCCTGGTGTTTACTGCTCTGCACTCGACCAGGGGCCGGAGACCCCCCTTCTGTTGGATAATAACTAGCCAGTTTGTCTGCGTTCAGCACATTCTAGGGCCCAAAATGTGTTCATTGAGATGGCGGGATGGATATGGTACTCCATGGGATGAAGAAGCGTTTGAATCTTTCATTCATGGTTATTGCTGTTGTTGATCATTTGGCATACATATCTGAATAGGGGAAGAGATAATCATCAGGACAGCAACAAGTAAAATTTTTTGCTGTTAGGGCAATAACGCTAAGAGGCAATTATGTAAATAGAGATTTTTGCAAATGCCACAATTGTCCAAGTACAATTATTTCCATAATTATTTAAGTATTTATGTAAATGATCTCACCCTAGCAATTATCTCACCCTATCCCCATTAGATAACAATAGATGTACCAGAATCAACAAGTAAAACTACATCTTAGTAAAACTCCTGGGTTTTCCTGATTCACGTTTTACGTAAAGGGAACTCTCCACGAGTCCATGATAAGGTGACCTAATGGCGGCGGTGAGGCTAATCTGGGACCAAGCACGGAGCCCTATTGTTCACGCCAGGGCTCCCGAGTTCACCTTCCACGCCAGCCGTAAGACCTTGCAGCGGCCGGCTCCTCGTGTGCGTCCTCATCTAAATTCACCGCCCAGCTCCGCCTGCAGCTCTGCATCCCAACACCTTCCCCCGGTGGGGTTTGCGGCAACATTTTCTCATTGATTTGGCCTCGCCCCGGAGCCGAGGGGAGAGCTACGCCTAGGCCAGACCAATTTGAATCCCTCTTCAGGATTCTAGATGGCTCCGGTCGAGGGGCTCCGCCAGTTCAGATGCCCTCTTTGATTATTTTTCTGAGTAGAAAAGGAAAACAAGGATGGACGGGGGGGGGGGTGGGGGGGGAACAAAGTGCAAGGTGTCAGGTTCTGCTTGGATGCCGTGGGGCCTCTCGTCCAGACTCTTTATGAGATGAAAAGGCACTTCCCCCCCCAAACTTTCATCTTATAAGACGACTTACTTTCCTTTAGCAAACAGTGTCGGGCTGATAGTTGTGTTGAAGTTGGAAGGGATTAAAGTGAATGAATGGCTGAAAAATGTGAAGCAGGTGCTTTTCGTCGGACAAACACAGGTACCAGGTACCAATTAATGTACCAGAGCACGCGCAGTATACTTCAAGGAGCGGACCCATAATAAGTGAGCGACACTGTGTTTGTCTTACCCTGTGAAAAGCCTATTTTCTGTTCCCCTACAGGTTAGAACAATATTTTGGTATGAAGTCATCATCCCAATCCATTTCTCAATCGTTTTCATGGAACCCTCTCTGGTGGTTTTGTCCTGTTCTGTGTGTGTGTGTGTGTGTGTGTGTGTGTGTGTGTGTGTGTGTGTGTGTGTGTGTGTGTGTGTGTGTGTG
>JAOPJO010000002.1:11418544-11432954 GCA_027123675.1 Molva macrophthalma
ACACACACACACACACACACACACACACACACACACACACACACACACACACACACACACACACACACACACCTATTTTCTGATGCCTAAAGTCAATTTTATCCCTCATTATACTATCTGACATATTTAATGTGTTGTTGTTGCTAATTTCCCACGCGTGCCGTAAAAGGTTAAGAGCGGTGCCATGTTTTACAGCAGTCTACTTTATTACCCAAGACCTCCTTCGGTGTTCTCTATAGGTAGACACGTTTCTTCTTCCACTGACAAACGTACATGTATATATATGCAAACAGAAACACAGAGCGATCCAATTGTACATACACATACATAGACACATGCCACATGCAAACAAAATGCTACTCAATCACTCCTCATTTGCATACACATTGAACTGTAATGGCAGTGAGAAAGATTGAACAATTATTGTCGGGGAGACCACTCAAAGAGATTCTCAATCCCGTTTACTAATAGCGCGCAAGGAAGATGGTCGATAGGAACACATGCAGGCAGACGGTATCCTTTTGTAAATACATTATTGCCCCTGGTCTTGTTTCATATAGAAGCTAGACAACACAAAGATAGTGGTGCCACACTGCATCCATAAATGCATGAGGCCCATCTAATATCAAAGTCCGTTGGTAGCTCTCTGTGCATCCCAATGAGCAATAGCAAACAGTGTTAGGTGGAAGATTAGTCAAAATATCACATAATATTGATAGGAGAAGCATACACGCACGCACACTTGCACAGACACTTACCTGCACAAGCACAGACCCACTAACCTACACACACAAAAAAAACACACTCGCACATACAAGCACACATACACCCACACACACACACAAAAACATAAACTCACAAAAGTACAGTATGTTCAACCACACTGGCTGTCAACAAACAAACAGACAGACAGAACAACGACAAATAAGCCTGTCTAGGGATTCAATGGACCATCCTGTCAGCAGCCTGTGATAGCCCAAAATCTGCCCTCTATCCCTTGTGGAAAACCAATAGAGCTGATACCTTAAATCCCAGGATCTCTTCATCAGACTTATAAGAGCTTGCAGTAGAATAAAACAAACAGAGGTGAAAGGAAACAGTTGTGCGATAGTGGTGGACATTCATATTTAATGAGCATAGGCCTGGTCTCTTGCAGTCCCTCCTATGAATCATAAATAAACATACAATTCTTAGGCTTTTTTTATTTGTGTTGAGCTTGATGTTAAAGAGTGTATTTGCTTATCAGCTGCAATGATTTGTGGGTAATCTCTGCAGTCTTGTTTCTCCACAGATCAGATTGTTTTTTTCATCATGGAATAGAATACCAAAAAGGAGGAACAGATTGCATGCTCAAAGCTTTATGCAGATTTTGTTTAATTTGTTTGAAAAGCCTGCAGTATACAGCATAATTTTAGCAAAATATCGCAGTGAGCATGCGTGCAATAATTATAAATAGACCCACAGCAAAACTTATGTTTTGCCTCAAGTCATTTACATCTAAGAACTTCCCAAATAATTGTTTATGCACACGTTTGGCTTCAAAGGGGCAAAGAGGATGAGGAAAACACAGATCAAACATGCATCCAAAGTGTTATAGCGGAATTTTACAAATACTACTGCCATTTAAATCCTGTTTGCCCTGATGGTAACCTCCAAAAAAAAAAAGAAATATTTATAAGATATATATTTTAAAAGTTATAATGTTTCTAAGTTGGCCTTCACAATTAATTTACCATAAAAAAAAGTAATTGGGACGACTTTTCACAACGTCGTTTGGACGATTTCTTTTTTTAGGAATCCATGGAGGGTGAAACAGCACAATTAACATGGCTGAAGTGGGTCTGCTTTGGGTCATTAGGGTTCTGAGAGATTCAAAAGAACATAAAGAAGCCCCCTGAGGCAGTACGGTGAAAACCTCTAGATCATGTAAACCGAGCGCATCACACACATCGATGTAGGCCTGCCTCCGTCCACACGGACAAGTGACAAGCAAAGGGAGATGCAATTATTTGTCTGTTGTATCCGTAACTAGGCTACTCAACGTAGAGGTTAGATGTGCCTTCTATGGGTTGGATTGAAGGGATGTATGTGTCTTGGCGAATATATATATATATATATATATGTATACATTTTTGTCCTAATTTGTATGTTGCCTTTCAGGGCATTCATGGCTTTCTATTGGATGAACCTACAATATTTTACACTAAATACCATAGTTTGTCTCCAAAAGTAAAAAATAAACTGATGTTTTGACAACAAATCCAGAATCAATCAAAACAAATAGGCTTGCTGATTCGAGAGTCTGGGATGGTAAAATGTAGGTGTTGAATTCAACGAAAAGAATGAGATTGACTCACAGAAACCAGAAGCGCTTATGATGTTTTATCTCAGATGATGTGGTTGTTTTTTTCTTCATTGTGTGTTATTGGTCTGTCTTCAACGCTCTGACCTTTTACCCCGCCCGCCAACAAGGATCCCCTACAGTTCAGAAGAGGATGAGGGTCAGCCTGACCCCCACCCCCAAGACCTGACCAACGCCACCTCCGATGTTATAACGGTAAGGCCCCACTAGGAGGACATTGATGGCGAGGTAGCCTTGGCTCCAGCAGTTCTGCTATATCATAGCAGAAGTTCTCGTGGGAAACGGCACAGAGCCAGGGACGTCAACCAAACACTGCAAGAGGCGGCGTTACGCCTACCCCCCCCCCCCGTTTCGGTAGATATTCTACCGTAGCAAACTCATTTGCGCAAGCGGATGAGCAGTGTTTTTCTACATTGGCCAGGGTTGATTTGGAACCTTCACAGACACTTTTGAACACATCACAACTGCTGGCGAGTTTGTATTTGCCACTTACGCGCTAACTGCCCCCCCCCCCCGCCTACAGTAACCTGATTGGTCAAAACAAATATGAAGCGAAAGAAAGTGAAACACACTGTTCTCCCAGATTTTACTCGTCTGCCATCAGGCCTTAGATATTAATCTGATTTGTGCGACTACTGTACAGGCCCCTGGTTTACCAGTACAGAGAAACGGCCATTTTGTCTGTGCGAAAAAGCAGATTTCAATGCTGATCGTGGCAGATCCCTAACATAGTCTTAGTACAAACACAATCTCCACTTACTGCTCCTATAATAAATTGAGAATCAACACAAAGTTGCTACTTGATGTTTGCAGTGTGACAGAATGTATTCACTTTTAGGGGGACTGTAGAGCAGAATTCAATTTAGACGCAGCTAACATCTAAGTACCTGCAAGTGAAAGATAAAGCGTAATCCCATTATTTTGTGGGCTATCCATAAGCGGTAACCTGTGGTAGATTGGTCTTCAGTGTTTGTTATATTAGCTTGTGGTAGCCTGAGGCTCCTGCTGCCTGGACTGTTTGGAGGTCAGACTGCTCAAAAGTGGAGCGCTGTTCAACTGAGATTGCGTGTCTGTCCGCCTGTCGCTATGCCAACCAGACCCGTCAATCACATCTCCCATGACTTTGGCTCCTGCATGCGAGCCAACCTGTCACAGACAAGAAACCTGTCTATCTGTCTGTCTGTCTGTCTGTATCAATCTCAGTTCGACGTGCCTGTATGTGTGCCATAATCTCTTCAGTTCTCTGACTTTCTTTGTTCCTCCATATTCACAAATATAACAACTTTGTTAATACATACGTGCGTGTGCATTCATGCATATGCATGCGTGTGTGCGTCTGTGTGTTTATGCATGTGTATGTGCGTGCATGTAAATGAGTCTTATTTTAATCAGTGACAGTGTGCCATCTAATCAAAGAAGGGGTCCCTAATTATTTGCATTATGAGCAGTGGGGAGAAAATGGCCCTTAAGGCAGAGAGGTGTTGCTAAATGTTCTCTAGTGCCCCGATGACGCTAATTGGTTTCGAAGGTCCTAGAGATGCATAAAAATGCTATGTGGGTTCACGATTCATTCATTATTAATTCTGCAAAAAATTAAAAAATAACAAAAAGGTTCTCACATCCTGGACCATGGCTAACTACGGCATTGTCCTCCACTGACCACTGCATAAATCAACTGTAACAAAATGGAGATGATGGAAAAAGGTTATTTGATAAAACAAAATGAAAAATAGTGATGTTAACCTCCATTTTATGTGGACCCCTAAGCTATGTCGCAAACACAGAGTCTGACACTAGAAATAATGTGACAGGGTTTTTACAAGCTATCATGGTACGATAAGGAATGAACATTATGTTTAAATGTACTTTATTATTATTATTATCAGTGTACTTCCAAATGTATTGTTGCATTATTGTTATTGTTAATATTATTAGTAATTGTAATTGTAATCATAGTAGTAGTAGTAGTACTAGTAGCAGTAGTATAAGTAATAGATTATAAAAACATTAACACATAGGGAACCTATGCTTCATGGAAGGTAAATTGTAAAATTCCTTGAAATTAAAAATTCCTTTGAAGTAAGATGCCCCACAGAAAAATACCAAAAAGGAAAATGACTATTTCCTACCACAGCAAAAGCACACTGAATATTTGGTGGAATATATTACATTCTTTCTTGTTTTCATAAAACACTTCAGATGTGAACTCAGAGTAACGTAAACAGGGTTTAATAAAGACAACTCAAACCACAAAAGTTCCACCAACAGGCACAGAAAAAAAACTAGAACGACAACCAACGGCACATGACAACTATAACGACCTAACGAGGGAACAAAGCGAGTTAACAGGCATATATAGGGAGAGACTGATGAGGGAATGAGGTGCAGGTGGGCAGATTGACAAGGACACTCAGGTGAGGGGAATGAAACGATGGCAGATGGGAGTGGCAGGATCTGTATAGCAAGGGGAAGAGTCTGAGGACATCTGGTGGGCAGGTGGAGAATGGCTACTCAAGAACATAGAGCCAGACTGTGACAGCTTGGTCCTCTCATACCTCTTTAAGGCCAGACCGATCTGCAGAAAGAAACAGAATGTGAACTCATGAGATCGGGATGGTCTCACGAGACCAGGCTAGCACAACTGCGCGTGTAAAAGGCGATGACCCAGCACATTGGAGAGTCCCATACATCCCTGAAGTAACTCCTTAATGGCCTGTCAGTAACAGCATCACAACATAGCGAGCCTGTTAACCTTGGTGACACCCCGGCGGTCATTGGGGTAGATATAAAAGATGATGACTCTAGTTTTTCCGGAACGTTCCACGCTACGTCAATAGTCAGTTCAGTAGAGAGCGTTCAGCCTTCCCCCGGCCGTGACTGTGGCTTCTGCTGCTGTTCGGTTACAAGATTGAGGAAGCCCTTCCGGGGATCCTGCTCCCGGGTTGTGATGGCCCTGTGCTGCGGGTTGCTGGTGGGTCTCTCCCGGTCTTCTCCCCCCAAGGCCCTATGAGGAGGACACTTGATGGAGCACTGTCTCATTAAGGGCTGTTGATCTAGCCTTGTTAGAATCATCCTAATGAATGGATGAATCTCATTTGGCACTTTATTATGGAGGAATGCAACATGCACTCGCACACACACACACATGTGCTCACACACACAGTAATCAGATTCTCTGACTGTATGTTTTAGTCAATTTATGGTGACTGTAGCTCATGATACAACAAGAACGCATGACGCAACAGAAAAAGTAACATTGTCAAATTTGAATAAAACCATAAAAAAGAATAAAAAGCCTGACAAATCAACTCAAATACTGTTTCGAAATTAATGAATATTACAAGCTGCCTCGATGATGAATGGAGTGTATTTACATAGTGTTTTTCTAAGCACTGTTCCCACTCAAAGCCCTTCGAATAAATGATTGCCTCACATTCACCCATTCACACACACATTCACACATCGACAACCGGATAAGCAAAAACAGGGTATAAACACCAATTAGGCAGAACTGGGCCCTATTCTGCACAAAGTACGATCTAAGAAAACCAAAAAAAGAGGGTGGACCAAGATGTCTGAATTGTTTTCTGCCTCGGGGCTGGCTAAACAACACAGTAAACAAACACATATTACCACGCTTCCATTATCGCACGCCGCTGGCCTTGGGTATATAGGGTCCCTCTGAAACCTGAAGGGAGGTAATAGAAATTGAGTGAAGAGAGATAGAACATTGGCCATCATGTGTTCCTTCAGTTCCCTTTCCAACTGTGCAGGGGAAGCAATCACTGCCCCCAGGCCGTGAAGAGTTTGATCCATCTCACCCGTTCTGTTGATGTTAGCACCCAAAAGCAGCCTGGGATCACTCCCCTCTGCTCTGCACTCAGCCTCCTTCAGCTCATGTAGAGAAGATTAGTGGTGAAATAAAAACATCCTGTGATTTGTTGCAGAGGGATATTTCTCCCCGTTGACTGGATTTGATACAATTCTTGTTTTTTGTTGTTGCGTAGGAGCACAATTGAGCAGCTGTCGTATAAGTAATTATCCAAACATTAGCGCCGCGTGTGAAAGCATGTGGATTTAATCTGGAAAAACAACTTGTAATTGAGTCACAGACATGTTGTGGAAACCACAAAGGGAAGGTTAGGATGAACGATGGTTGAGCCGTAGGAAAGTAACTTAGCAGAAAAACTACTACTTAAGCAAACATAGCTAGCAACAGTAAAACAAAACATGCATCCACCGCTTACCTAATGTTTCCAGACAAAAACAAAGGTAAGGAAGCCCACAGGCAAGACAGGAATATACATGTATGTATACAATTGTGAATTAGTGTGTTTGATATCCAGACATCCCCAACTATGTCAATCTACTACAGACACCGGAGAAAACTGGGGTGAAACTGAAACTTCTTTTTTTCTTTTAAGTGTATTTAAAAGAATAAATGTCCGTGCACACATCATTGTCATTGCAGGTATTTTATTCATTGCATTGTACTAAAGGCATATAGGAAACGTGGTAAAAGTAGACATTATTCTACAAACATTGGCTGTAACGTTCACGCCATATTTGCTTTTGTTCTGAAGGCACAACAAGTGACTAAATATGTGCAATTCATAATGGTTGAAGTTTAAAAATCGAAAGTAAGTCTGGGGGGGAGGTAAGTCTCTAATTAATTGTTGAATGAATGAGAGAAAGTCCATTGAGAGATCATGCTAGCATTTAAATGCACATTTAATTTTCAAATATTTAATAAAAGTAGATAGCAACTATCAAAATATTCATCAAAAATGCATTTGATACACAGAATACATTTAAAGGAAAAGAAATTAATCAAAGTAGATAACAACAGTAAAAATATTCATAAAAATGCATTCAATAGTCAATACACATTTGATGGTAAAAACAAGAGACATGAAGTTAATTTCACATGGATCACTAGTCATCTTTGATTGCTATGTAATGTTTAAACTTGACAATAAACTTGTATAACCACTAAACAATTAGCCACTAGATGCATTTGGGTAAAATACTATAAAGTCAGAACATAAATCCCATCTTTCTCAAAACAGAGTTCTTATTTCTGCAACAAAAGGTCATGGGCATGACCCTTGCCCATGGGTCAAGGTCAATATTTCAGTGTCTGGCCTGTCTCCTGCCTCAGCCATTGAGCTAAAGAATATATTTACATTAGAAGGGTTTACTACTAGGTAAGTTTGGCCCCAAACATACTTTTTTCAATCCTTAAAAACCATGTAATGAAATAATAATTCCTAAAAGTGATCGCTACTTTGTTTTCCTCACCTTATATAGGGAAAAATTATGTATTTAATATGGAAAACATTAATTGATTTGGTATTTCAAGATCAGTCATAGTCACAGTCATCGTTCTCATCGTCACTCCATCTGTGATCCCTTTGCTTAATGATGACAGGAGTTATGATTAACGGGGCTGAATTGCCATCCACATTAGCACCTGGGCTGAAGAAAGGGAAAAGCCTCTCAGTGAAGGTGCACCCATTGAAAGCATAGATCTCAACACTGTCCTCCACATCATAAAAGGCAATGTGACCCCTTTCATAATTAACAAAAATGCCAATCTTTTGAGGCTTCTTCCTGAGGTTCAGGACAACGGTGGGTCCTGCGTTAGCAGTGTATTCATTTCCCTTTCTGAGCCAAATGGTCCAGTATCCATTCTGCGGCCTCAACCTGATGTCCCCCTTCCTGTTAATAGACTCACTTGCAACCCCTAAATCCCACTCCGTCTTGCCTTTAACCTGGACTTCATAGTAAAATATATTTCCATTGAAACCCTCTTTTGCCAAAACATTGAGCACACGATCAAACCTCTGTGGTTTAAGGGGGACTGGCATTTTTACCTTTTTATGTTTAACCTGCTTGCCATCTTCGGACACGGACAAATCATGATGTGCAGTGTCAGGGTCTAAAACGACCATCACATAGTAATACTGCATCGCTGGCAATTCCGGATCACACAGCATCAACGCTTCCTTCATCACTGACAACTCCAGTTGATTCACTGCTTCCTCTACTTTACTGTAATCACAGTCAATACTCTCTGTATCCCAGTCCTTGGTCAGTGAAGGCGGATTGATGTGGACGTTTCTGACACTTTGGATGAACTGGAAGCAGTCGTCGTTGGGCTGGAGCTGCTGAAGCTCCGTTTCTTTCTGTGTCAACTGGACAATTTCTTTCTCTATCTCCTTAACCAAGCCTTCAGCATGTGCCTCTGCTGCTCTCTGCTTATCCTCTAGTATGTCCAAGAGCTCAGCAAAGCTTCTCCTAATGTATCTTATCGACGCATTCATTGTCTTCCAGCTGACTGACGTGGCCCTCTCTGCATTTGTTTTGCCGGTCTGTACTGAGTGTCGCAAATCAACAATTTTCTGCTGTCGCTGTTGGATCATCTTAACAATCTCTGTTTGAGACGCTTTCAGCTGGTCCTTCTTTGTTTTCATCCACACATCAACCATCACTGCGTCATGGGTTTTGTGGTCTCGATCAAGACATTCCAAACACAGAAATATTTTGTCATTGTTGCAGAAAAGCTCCAAAGGCTGGTGATGCACTTTACATATCCTGCTTTCCAAATCCTCCACCGGCTGGATCAGCCTGTGTCTCATTAATGCCGGGATTCTTTGGTGAGGCTCCAGATGTGCGGCACAGTACGAGGTAAGACACACGAGGCATGACTTAATGGCTGGGGTTGTATTATTTGCCCCACAGAGATTACAAAGTACATATCCTGTTCCTGATATGTCCGGTTCGCACGGCTCCTTAAACTTTTCAGACACTGAAGCAATCAAAGTGTTGACACGAAGCAAAGGTCTCTTCTTAAATGTCTCATTACACATTGGGCAACGGCATAGATTCTTGGTTTCCCAGTATTTTGTGATGCAATTTAGGCAGAAGTTGTGGCCACAGGGAAGAGCCACGGGATCAGTGAACACTTGCAGACAAATAGAACAGAGAAAGTGCTCGTCTGTCACCAGGCTACTTGGAGAAGCCATATCTAGAAAATAACAAAACAGAAATAGTGAGAAAAATCCTTTGACAGAGTTGAATATAGACACCTAATAAACTAAGTGTCACATTATTCCCTCTTTAAGTTTTGACAATGAAGCCATACTCACAAAAAGATTAAACTTACCTATTTAAGTGCCTCTTGTGTTGTAAATAAAGATTGATCAGGAAATGAGGACAGAATTTTACACACAAGTTGTGTTGAGAACCGACTGTCGTTATTCCAAAGTATTATATTTCCTTGGTTTCACTTCCTGCAATATGTTGACTATTGCATAATAGTCAGGCGTACATGTCCACGCCCACATCCACACAGACACCCCCACACACAGGCACACTCAGTTGCCTCGTCGTAAACAGCACCTGAACACGTCACGCAACGTAAACCAGTTTTTGCGCGGAAGTGAAGTCTGCAATTATTTAATATGCAAAAGATCAATTTGGAGTGGCTGTCACGATTACATCACAGCAGTAGCCTGGTGGCAGAAGATAGCGTAAAGAGATACGGAGAGAGTTGGAGTAGTCACACAAAACAAGGATACATTTATTTTTGTGCCGTCGGCTGGCAGAATAGAAATAGCAAGAAAGTTTGCCTTAATTTTTATCACATTCCATCATAACATAATCTAAACGCCATTTGAATAACATACTGGACGCATTTTCGTCTCTCATCTGTGCAGTGCCCATATCAGGTAAGGTTTGCGCCATTAGTGAACACACATGCAAAGGCAGCAATTAATTAAGTAATCATTGTAAACGAATCAGCATGACAGGGCTAATTCACAATGGGAAACAGTCAGTGTTAGCAACATTAGAGCATCTCAGCATGTAAACAAACCAAAATCATTCAATTTATGAGGCTGGCATATAATTATTTAACTATGGCATATGGTACTGTGATATATATATATATATATATGCACATAAACCTTTCCTAGAAATGAAATGCATATCAGAACTAAGGCTAAGCTCAAAGTTTAAGCTCAGCCTTAACTAAGTTAACTTGCCTCACTCTGGTTAGATCTACTTAAGTCTTAAAATGTAGTGAGTAGTGATGAAGTCTTAAAAGTCTGGGTGAAAGCCCAGACTTTGTTCCATCTTTATTCCATCACACAATACGGCACCAGCTACTGAGACCTGCACAGGTCACTTACATTTCTACTCCTAACCTAACTTATTGAATATATGGTATTATACATGTTGACTTATCATTTATTCATTATGTATCTGTGTTATTTACCTGAGGTTGTCATCTGTGACCTTTTATAAAGAAGATGAACTTTCATCAAGCTACTCAGCCAGCAGCCCATCTTTTTAAGATCTAGTGACTGTTGTTGCATTGCAGAATATGATCTTGTTCCAGTGGAGAAATAAAATATTGTAGGCCTATTTTAAGTTTGGAAGATTTTAATATTACTTACAAGTCCTGTCCTCAAAAATCAAGTTCTTAACTTTAAAGAAAAATGCAGCAATTGTGTTTTCTTTAAAGACAACAATTGTAATCATATTTATATGGTAGAGCTGTAAAGCTGATTGCTTAAAAGAACATTGAATAAACACAAATAACTCAAATAAGTAGAACAATAATCTGCACTGATGAAGCTATATTAGACGATATAGATTTAAGGAAAACATTAAACCTGTTAAAGAACAGTAAGCCTAATTCACTATTGATAGATGCTCTATAAATAAAGTAATTATTCATTATTCGTATTATGCTATTTATAGAATACATATGTAGTCCAATTAGTTGTAAATATAATAGCAATAACACATATAGAAAAGATTGAACTTAATGATACATCTCATCCATTACATATTGCCTTGATGGTTTAAGAAGAGTTACAATGTGTAGCCATGCATGGGCAGTTAGCAGTCAGTATGGAATTGTTTAATGTATTAATCATAGTCCATGTATTGTATAATTCTGTCTGTACTTGCAGCTGCTAGGCAATACTTTGGTTCGTAGCACACAAATATCTTCCAGAAATTCATGGAATCCTAAATCGTAGACATTGCCATCAAGCACATCATTTTACGCATCTAGCGACTTGAATTGCCTTTAGTGTACATGCTGGGTGTGTCAACAAGATATGTATACATATCCAGCCATTGCACACATGGCCGTTTAGTAGTCAACACCAGCAATAACAGGACTGTGAGTGTGGGTCTGGCAACTTCACCCCATTGCTCAGTGTGAGTTTATTTCGTGTGTTTCTCCCCACTTATCTTGTGCCGACAAACCTTTAAACAGAGGCATGTGAAAGATCCATAATAATGTTTTGTGTTCAGGTTT
Source organism: Molva macrophthalma (assembly GCA_027123675.1). NCBI lineage: Eukaryota > Metazoa > Chordata > Actinopteri > Gadiformes > Lotidae > Molva > Molva macrophthalma. The sequence goes on from JAOPJO010000002.1 coordinate 11,430,244, forward strand.
GCTAGCGTAAGAAGAAATTCCTCGCTCGGATTTGTATTTTAGTGCCACCGCTACGGAGACAACGTGTCAAGTGAGGGCTCTTTCTGTCAACGGCTAAGCCCAGCCTACAAAATACTGCATCATTATTTAGTGACACCAAAGTGGTCCATTGTTAATATCCAAAAGGGAGCCTATACATTGCAATTGGTTAGATGATATGTATCTTCATTTTATTTTTAAAGTCTGTTTGCCTTGTTGGTCCCTATCTCAAAGTTATTTGAAAAGATTAATGTGTAACAGTTTAACAATTTTTGTTGAACCTATCAGATTTCATAGGGGCGAGATGAATAAAAAAATTGCTTGAAATATCTTTCCTGATGCACCATCTTCACCCAGTGCTACTGAGCGTTGAAACGCTGCAATGTTCTGCTGTCGCTTTCGAATCATCTTAAAGATCTCTGTTTGACCCATTTTCAGCTGGTCTACCTTTTGTTTTCATCTCTACCTCAACCGGAACTGCTTTAAGGTGTTTTTGATCTTCTGCAAACAGGCCTTACAAAGTAACATTTTGTTATGTTTCTTTCAGAAAAGCCCCAAAGGCTGGTGATTCTTTATAATCCTGCTTTCCAAATGCTCCACCAGCTGGATCAACTTGTGTCTCATTAATGTAGAGATTCTCGGGTGAGGCCCCAGAGGTGTGGCCCAGTAGGAGTTAAGACACACAAGGCATTACTCCATGGCTGGGGTCGTGTGCTTTGACCCTGCAAAGAGCTCACAGAGGACATATGCTTTTCCTGATATGTCCGGTCGTCATGGCTCCTTGAACTTCTTAGTCATTGAAGCCATTAACGGTTGGACTGGAAGCAATGGGTACCTTAATAAATGTCTCGCTTCACACTGTGCATTAAGTTTTGGCCCCAAAAAAAGAGTCACAGGATAAGTGAACACATGAGGACAAACAGGATAGAGAAAGTGTCACTAAACTACTTGAAGAAGCCATATCTAGAAAAGAAAAAAGTAGAAATAGTGAGAAAAATACTTTGATATTTGCTAACTTCGCTTGCTACACACAGGTTAAAGGGGCTTGATGGGGTTCCCAGCGATAGACACACAGACCAAGATGGCTGACATTTCATTGACTTTGCTCAGTGGCCCAGTAATATCCCCTTATCATGGTATGCGCTGGGTGAGCAATTTAAGTTTCGTTTTTTGTTTTCCACATCCAGTATTTATTATACATCAATGAGAAACACACAAGATGGACGCCTTGGCAAAAACATGAATGGTAAGCCCAAAAATCTGTTGAGATTTGGAGAGTTACATGGTTGCAACCGTTCATGCATGCGCACAATAGCTTTCCAAAGCATTAAGCCATATTTTCTGTGTGATTACACTATTGATGGTGCTTTGCAAATGTTCATATTGTGTTCAATACCGACGCTGATGGCTCATTTAGAGGATTAATTTGCAAATGTTTATTTGTGGAATATAAAACAAATTAATATGGAAAACCAGTAGACTAGATTCATTTGTACACATAAATAGATATTTGATTCCCACCAATCTTCAATGGCCACCAATTGGAAAGCCCACTTAATGAGTACTTGAACATTGTAACCTGACTGAACGATTCAGGTGCTCAAACTGCTATCTATGGTAACGTGTTCTCCTTGGCCCTTAAAACAATGCACACTGATGAGGGCTGCTGGGTTTGTAATTTTCAAAGGATTGCCAGCCCTTCTTTCACTGTAGCACAGAGATTGCCCTGTAATATTACGTTATACTATTATGAGTAGAGCTGAGGGACTTCTTAATACATTGCATCAATAATTTCAACAAGAAAGCTTATTTATTTTACACAATACAATAGCAATATATGTCTGTGTATATCTCTTTACTTCCATATTCTAAGAAGCGGCATCTGTGCTAAGAGTGTCATTAAATTCATACAACTGTGTAGGAGTATAAACAATGAATTGGATTGATGGCCAGTTGGTTCTCTTGGGTGCATCGTCACCAACTCCACTACTCAAGATTACATCAAGGTTCGAGTCAAAGCCTGGCCCCAAGAGGAAACAGCATGTCAGTTGGCTGTGTCATAGTTAGCCTGTATGGGGCTTGTTCATCGTAATGACTGCCTCCCTTTCGGGAAGCGTAGGAATGTTATTGGTAGTAAATGGTATTTTGGACATTGTTTAGCACTTAATGTTGAATTGATTCGTCATTATTGGGAGGACATTGTTGTGTTTGCAAACGCCACAGCGTTTCTCATGCGAGACATGGCAAAACAAAGTTTGGATTGTCTAGGTTACGGTATATTTATGTTTGTTTAAGATTTTCTGTTAAGCCAACTCTCGAGGCATCTCCAACGGGCAGAGTGTCACCCAAAATGTACACCCTGATCACCCTGATGTACAAGCCCTTTTGCTCCTGACAGCAAAGTGAAGGGCCCACACACTGTTACCTGCCTTTTTTTTTGTACCCCATTTTGAAACTAGCACAAATATAAAAGTAGTGTAGTTGTTCCCTGGGAACACCATGGCTGCCCATATCAAGTCCAAAAATTGGGCATTGTGGCCAATTCATATTACACTCTGTTGCACAGCCACTTTTGACAAATTTGACCCATATTTAACCTTTTCATCTAACTATAAAGCGAGGAATCTCTGTCCGTCTGTCTGTCTGTCTGTCTGTCCCTCGATTATCTCGACAGCCGTTCGTCTGATCGACTT
>JAOPJO010000002.1:11433054-11445269 GCA_027123675.1 Molva macrophthalma
ACTTCCTGCATGACAAGATCATCTATGCAACCACCCATTCCGACCGTCACGTGTTCCGAATGGGCACACGCTCCGACCAGCCACACCCCCGACGGGCACATGCACTAGTAAACCAAATGATGAGAGCATTCTGTGTTAACACAGAAGTCGTTCTATTTATGTGGATCAGGGCCCTGGTACAAACAATGTTAAGTTCACTAGTGGGAGTGCCTTACAATTAACTTCATGAGCTACACCTGTGTTGACCCGGCTATCACACTCACACAAGTAATCATCTTCTGGCAGATAACTATTAAACAATCTCATGTTATAATCTCCTTACAGATCAATCAGAAATTAAATTCCGCTAACGTACAGGCCAAGCCAGAAGCAAGCAATGTATTCCTATGGACTCCTGCTCACTCACCCATACACACGCGCGCACACATGCACCTACGCACACTCACACGCACACAAACAAAGACAAATACGATACATTATAAATCGACTTTAAGATTTTTTATATAGTCTAGAATAGTCTTGATTTAGATACAAACAAACTGAGATTGTGTGTGGCTTTCTTAAATCCAATCATAGCTCAAACTATGATCTGCTGTGCTCAGAATCTATAGAAGTGACTGCTGAGGCGCGTGTACAGTCTGTCATGTGCAAGCCTCCCACCCGATGACATTCCAAATCTGATCCTTAGTCCCTTGAGCCATGTCTCGTTCAAGCCTCACCATCAACGCCCGGCCGTTCTCTCACATTGAAACGGCATTTGGATATAGACTGGGAAATCCTTCTCCTTCTAGTGGAGGGATGAGTGATCCCAGCGATGGGTTCATCTAAGGATGAGAGGGAGTAGAAGCCATTCTCCTTCGTTTCCACCCCCCAGTTGACTCATTCCAGCTTAAAGACATTGCTTTCTCCTTCCCTCCATGTCTGTTCCTTGACCCCGATAGGCGGTGAATATAAGCGGCTGTGAGTCCTCTCCCTGCGTCCATGAATATGCGATCAGAGGAGCTGACCGGGCCACAGGGTGCGGGCCCCTCCTCGGTTTTAGTTAAATGCCTCATGTTCTCCATCTGCCAGTCGAGGCCTCTGTGTCACAAGGCCACACATGTAAGGCCCAATCCCTCTGTGGTATTAGACTTGACTTACAGGCACAATTATGCGTTTTGAGCTTCTGAATTTACTAACATATAATGCATTTAGAAGGATACTTCAAGCTTCAAGAATTCTTATGTTTTGCATAATATGCCTAAAATGACCTTTATATCTCAAGTGATATTCCAGACAAATTAAAATAAAAAGCGTCCAGGCGACTAAAAACAGTGTAGTAACAAGTGTTGAGAAGGTTCTCTCCAAGGCCACAATTTGTTTTCTACTCAAAAACAAGTGGGCTGTATTATTACAGGCCCAGAGACATAATAGTTCTGGGGGGGGAGGCGGGTTGAAGACAAATGATTAGCCATCAGATGTGTTTCTCTCTTCACTCTTCCTCCTAGCGGAACATGGCCGCCACAGGACATATGGAACTAACTCTACACTGTTACACTGCAGCTCGAGAATCTCTGCTCTCTTGCATGAGAATTCCCTCCCTAATTGGCTGTCTCTCACACTCTCAGCGGCACTTCGAGATAACCAGGGCTATTCATAGATAATGATGTATTCTTGACTTTCTGTTTAAACTGTCTTACTGTGTGCCAATTCTAGATAATGAATGCATTTTCCAATATCACCTATTCCTTACATTGAACCACTCGTTCTCCACACTGTTCCCTGGCAGCGACGGAGAGAGCGACTTGAGCAGGCAGAATGGTACATAAGGATGAGTTAGTCACAGATCACAGAGCTGCCAACTCTCACGCATTGAGTTTGAGACTCCCGAACACGACCTTCTTCACACACGCGAACATCACACCTCCTATTTCTCACTCAAATGACTTTGAACCGTGCAGAGCTCACGTTAAATTCATTATGTATTTATTAAGGCAATGAAATTATAACGTAGATCATTTATGTAATAGCACTTACACAGATGTTTAATGTTAAAATGTTATGTTTTATGTTTTTTTTTGAGTGATCTGATTGGCTGGGGTTTTCGAGCGATCTGATTGGCTGGGGTTTTCGAACGATGTGATTAGCTGGGGTTTTTGAGCGATCTGATTGGCTGGGGTTTTCGAGAGATCTGATTGGCTGGGGTTTTGATTGGCTGGGGTTTCCGAGCGCTCGGACTGGCTGCGGTTTTTCGAGCGAGCAGACTGGCTAGGGCTTCGAGCGATGAGAATAGAAGATTACGATTGGTGTAGTACCAATCCCCTAATTTGATCAACAGGAAGCTCAAGTTGTTCCACCCAGGGAAATACTCACAATTCACAATATTAGACATACACTAACCCAATAAAGGGCACACAGGTTCGTTCACTAATGAAAGTCAAAGATGTCACACGCCTAAAACGCGACGGTTGGCAACCCTGACATGATGTAGACCAAGGTTTATCCGCAGAGGTTCCAAGTCTCAGGCTTTGACCGTTAGACTCACTCATATCAACCAGTTCACAAATTATTATTTTTTTTAAATATTGTTTTTTTATTCCATGTATGTCTTTTTTCACTTCTGCACATGATTGGTTCCCGTCACCGTTCGCGTGACGACAGGAGATCCTTTCTGTGAGCACGTTACGTGAACGCCCAAGCGCATCATCCTCGTTGGAGTGCAGTCGAAGCTGGAATCACTGTGAGCCGAATGCCGTCTTTCAACTGAAGCGGAAGGTAACGGTAGGTATCAGGGAACCACCTCATTTATGATCATTTCGAATTTATGTTATTCTAGAATAAAATACAACTATCGAAATCACGGGGGGGGGGGGGTTTACAGAATTAAGGGGATTTACACTAGCTAGTCTCATCCCTTCCCTGCACACTTTGCTTCCATGTTGTGAGGCAGAGCGCACTGGCATGTTATTTAGTAGGACCCAAGGGCGCAGATGTCATTACAACTTAGGGTGGACCACAAACATGGATTTTTTTTAACAGTATTTTCTGGAGGGGACATCCATAATATCACCAATGTGTATCAAATGATCTGCTGTAACAGACACACAGCCATTAATAGCACAGCTTCAAATATATTTGAATGAATCACTTTTAGGCCATCACTATACATATTTACCTATTTTACAGCCCCACATATCCACAAATGCAGCACCATTCATTCTCTGAAAATAGGCACAGAGTTATAACGCGCCAATCGTATATGTAACGCTTCAGACTACTGAGCAGGATAAATAGGGGGGGCCAAATTATTTCAAAAGTGGAGTCGGCTTCTATTAAATATATTTTTTCAATGACATAAATTTAGAAATAATTTATATTTGGGGGGACAACTTCATGTTTTTCAGAAGTTCCCCCCCCCCGTGATCTGCGCATGGGCGCAGATCACGTCCATTACTCTGAACTTTTTTTAATTTGTCATTCAAACGTCTCTTGAGTAAAGTCCTATTGTTCATTTCATGTTTCAGTTATTATTGTCTGTTTCAAAGATGTCAGGAAATCTTTTTTCATTCTGGTAAGCGAAGGGACAGCTCCCTTCCAAGAAAGTTTGTACTAATCAATTATTAACATGATGTAAAAATTGCTGGAAACAGGTTTTTTAAGTTTCAATAATAACTGTGTGGGGTGGTGGGATGCCAGGTTTTGCAAAATGTTGGGTCACTCCGCCCCCAACACACGTAATCTCACTCCAAAATTACCGTGAAACTTGGCAGCCCTGCAATCACAGCGAGCCAAATGCAATAAAAGCATCTGCCACTTCCTCTGTATTACCTGCAATTCGAAATGTTTTCTGTTCAGCGGGAAGTCAAGCCAGGTCTTTGTGTGTGGGTGGGGTGCTGCTGTCAGGACAACGGTGAAGAGAAGGGGTGCTGAAATGCATACATAAGGCCAATTCAAAGTGCCGGCGCCTTTCATTCAAGCAATTAAACACTATACTGCGGTAAAGGTTTCGGTCTACATTCAGTGAGACCATCCTCGGACCGATCTCACATCGCCTGGCTCCGCTCCAAACATTTCGGCTGTCTGGCCGTTTGCTTTTAACCTCCGGTTTTATTCATTAAGAAGGAAGGGAGGCCATTGGCTTTGCACTGCTATCCGATATAGCCCCGAAACACCAGAGGAATTGCGCTCTTTCTGAAAGCATTGGCTAACCTGTTGAATTATTTATGCCCTGCGATGCGCTTGTGCTCAGACTGTGACACGAAGGTTGTCTCGAGCTGAATGATAGGAGACCAAGGATGATTGAATATTTTCGGGGTTATGACGGTCAGGAACAAATGTGTGGGTTTAAATGCAGGTTGGCTTTTCCATTCTTTGTGTCACATGACTCACACGGTCTTCACCGTGTCTCATTTAAAGCGCATAGATTATATATGGTCAACACTTACAAACCATCTACCACTTTACCACTACCACTCTACCACTTAATGCACTACTCTTTGTAATTGAAACGCTGGGTGACTGTGGTGCTTGAGAATGCTTTGTCAAGAGTTCCTCATGTAATGTAATGACCCAAAAACGTCAGATTATATAACCTTATATTTCTCTTCATCTTTGAATACTATGCAAGTGTGGAGAAAAAACCCATGATCAATTATCCATCCAGTCAGCAATCACCCATCCATCCATCCTTCCACACTGCTTGACCAAGGATTAGCAGACGTTTACTCACACCATGCCCATCTCCCCCGCTCCCCTCTGCTGCGTCTCCCCTCAGCTCCTGCCATGTCTGTTGACCCACAGCCACAGCCTCCCAGTGGCTGTCACCATGAGGCTTTAGACAACCATGCACTCTCTAGCTTCCCGCCGCCTCGTTACAGCACTGTGACACCAGCCACCTCCTCCTCCCCCCCCCACCCATTTTAACACTTCTCTTGAACGGATACAGTTCATGGCAGAAGTTAAAGACGAGAAATCTATTTTCTGTGGGGGCAGATGCATAGATGTATGTATCTGTTTATAAAATGTATGGCACAATATTGTATTCACTAGATGTCTGGATGTCTATGTCAACAAATTGATTGGATAAACCAAAACATTTGATGGATGGATAAATGGATGGAGATAAACATCAATGAAGTGTCCCTGGCATAACATTTTTGGTCATAACAACAGAGAAATTCAAAGCCATAGCCATGCAAACAAACACTCCTTAGCCTCTAGGTATTTCAATCACCGACAGTGGTAAAAAGTTACTGATCCGAAGACGGACGACACAGGAAGCACTTCTATTCAGATGTGTCATTTCTATACAAGTTTTACTAAATGATCTTTAATTGATTTCAGGGCTAGGTAAAAGCCAGGGAATGTAGGTAAGAGTGTTGCAGAGTTCAACACATATCTTCTGAACTGTCTCAAGTACATTTAGTTCCTGATCCCGCCATGTAGTCCTCAGGTAATCTAGTGTCCTACAGTGTTTTCCCAGTGGATTTCCCAGTGGTTCCCTCAGCCTAAAACTGCTACAGTGTTTTCCCAGTGGTCACCAGTGTTCCATCATCGTAACACTGCAAGGATGGAGAGGGATGGGGAGATGGTTGTTCCGGTCTATACGCTATTCCATTTGACCATGATTAATGGGATAAAGGCCCCGTTCACACCTAACCAAGAAAGCCATCCTCCTCCACCTCCTCCTCCTTCTCCTCCTCCTCCACCTCTCTGATCCTTTCTCCATCATCACTCTCCGGATTGGTTTACCCCCAGTATGGTGTGTTCAGTGAGTCGTGCGGCCCTGAGGCAGCAGAGGTCAACTAGCCATTCCCACTACCATAACTCCTCCAAGGCCATCAGCCACTTGATACTGCAATAGCCATCTTTCTTTCCTTCTTGCTTTATTGCTTTCTTTTTTTTTTTTTCTTTCATTTTTGCTCGCTCTCGTACATGTCAGTTTGTTTTAAAGCAAAAGGAAACAACTCAAGAAATGCTCAATCTAGAAAGTAGAGCGAAGACTTAGTTCTTTCTTTCGTTCAGGCTGTCTGTCGGTCTTTGTTAGCCGTCTGGTTGGCTGTCCCTGTGGCTGTTTGTCTCTCTGGCTGTGTGACTATCTAGCCGTGTGTCTATCTATCTCCCTGTGTGTCCATCTGTTGGTTGCTGGTTGTCAGCGGAGCCTCTGTAGCACAGCGCGTTTGCTTCCATGTTCCCTCAAATGCTGCAGGTGGTCTTAGCCAGTGATACGGGGGATCACAGAGGATTTCTATCTCGCTGACCCTGGTGTGCCCTTCATCTTCCTCTCCCAGCTCGAGCCATCACACACAATTTAATCAAAACATGTTTGGGAGACCTGGTCTGGGCCCTGGATCCCACCTATTCTTCACCTTTTCCCTTGCCTCACTGAGCCGACTTCTACAAATACACAAAATGTGCGTGAAATCAGATTTAGTGAAGAGAAAGAGGACACAAAGAAAACAAAAGACAAACAATGACAATCATGAATGGCACCCTGGCATCTGGGTGTTGGTGTGGTACCAACAGAACTACCACAGCCAACATGCACCAACCGTTAAATCGTATCTTCAGTTCATTCAGCCTCACTCACACTTTATATAAAAAAAAAACAAGGTCAGTCCTTTCTTCATTCTTTTCTCGGAAGAAAGGAAGAATAGAGAGTCTTTTCATTTTAACATTTCAATACAAAAATGACTGTGATGCTTTCCCCTGCTAGCTGTCTTTGTCTCGGGTAATGGCTGACATGATGGTATAGTGGTGATGGCGTTCCCAGCCGAAAGGTAATGGGTTTGATCCCCCATGACCGCAGCCTACCTGTAGGCCTCCTTGAGGCCTACAGGTAGGCCTACTTACTGAGGCTACTTACTGATCCTAATTACTTGTATTTCAATTTACTGTAAGTTGCTTTGGATAAAAAGCCTCTGCGATTTGACTAAATAAAAAATAATAATAATGGTGTCTAGTACCTAAATTATATTCAAAGTAGTTGAAAGTTGGTTTTCTGAGCGAACCTAGTGTCCTTTACAGAATTTTCACACTGAGGTTTAGCGGCCTTTATGTATTAAAAGCTAAAATGCTCTGTAGACTCTTACTTTCAGTTATGACTCACTCAATCTCCATCGCTATCTATTTCTCCTTGACTCATGAGGACACATATCCATTCTGATTGAGAAATGCAATCATCCCTTTGGCATGGCCTCCCTGCCAGCAATGAATTATTTATTCTGGTCCAATACTCCATCCCCTCTTTTATTTTTTGGTGAGGTCATCTTTGCCCTGCTTAAAAGTTTGTTTGACATTTACAAATGTTTACATTCTATAAGCTGGACGTTTTAGTTTTACTGAAGAATTGACCTCAAAAACGTGTTGATGTACTTTTATTTTATGTATGTGGCTTCCCTTTAAATATGTCTTTTATGTGAAATGAACATGGAGAGATGTGCATTGGATTAACAAAAATACTTTAAAAAAATCTAATTTGTTAATTGGTATGACTTTATGACTTTTATTCGGCATTAGTGTGAGTTAGATAGGTATATGATACATTATCATATATTTTGAATGGCTTAAGAACAAAATCCTTTTGATCTTGTGGTTTTTGATATTAAAGAATGTGACACTTGCATAATCAGTCACAATAAACCAAGAGAAGGAAATGCAGAAGTTAGAAAGAAGCCTCTCTTTTCATCTGGCAAACATCCTTCTGTATTCTCACCTTCAACTTTCCCTCTTTATTATATCCTTCCTTCACAACATAAGCATATTTCACAATGTCATTCATTCATTGTGTTGCTTTTCCTGCCACGACTCTATTCAACTACAAGGTCAACCGTTAATACACTTACTACATACAGAAACACACACAGACTGCTGTTCAGTCACAATGGACTAAAGAAGCTGACCAAGGATTTAGGAGTAGAGTCGCCAGGTGTATCACTCTGTCCTGGTGGAAAATGATGGACCATTGGAAACCATTTTCTCTGGACTACAGGGCGCAATGACCTGTTGTGGGTCTGCAGTCCTCTGGAGGCTGCGGCCAGGTTCTAAACAGGCTAGGCTGTCATGTCTCTCTGTCATGCGTGATGACACATGGCAGGTCATGAGAGGCCTTTCTCTTCTGATGAGCAGCTGAGCGGTGCAATCGGACATCGGGGACCAGACGCTGGCATTCACGCTTTCCTATAGACCTTGAGTTTTATGGCATTAAAATGCACAATGGTACGAAGGAAATATCACTGGGGGAAAAGGGAACCGATAATTTGTTGGCTTCTATGGACACTAGTTTGAAAAATCGATGCCGATTCGTCGATGATGTGTTGATTGCGATTTCCAGATAGACGGCCCTCAAATGTCATCAATTCTCTGATGGAATGTCTTTAATGCTTACTCTATAGAGAGCTAATTGAGGTTGTCAAAAACCTGCCCTGTGCTTCACTCGCATGGGACGAGAGAAAAGTGCTGATCTAGGCAGATCTTTGCTCACTGTATTCTAAGCATTCACATGGCTTAAACATGTTTTAGATGAGGGCCGTGACCAGAGTGGTGGTGACGCTGGTGGTGACAATGGTCGCCGTGGTGATGAGGGTGGTGACAGTGTTGTTGTGGTAATTCATAATATTGAATTATTGCCCAGCCCTAGGTGTGCGCCTGTGTTTTTGTCAATGGAGTGTTTTTCTGGCTATAGTGAAGTGGCCACTTATTCAGTATTACTTATTATCTACTTCTTCACGTTTTTCTTTTTATTTTGATTCAATTTATAAATGCCTCCCTATTTATTTTTTTTCATCATGTTTCAGTTGATTTTTGTCCGATATTATTTCCAAATTGTAGTAGTTTATGATACATTTGTGTCTCATCAAAATCTTTCTTTAAGCGCATTATTGATTACAATTTTTGAATTGTCATTTTTTGCAATCATTAAAATTGCTACAAGTAAAAAAATTCATTTTCTAATATCTAAAGATTTAAACTGTAGCTGTGAAATTGATTTTGTTCTCTCCAACTTTGTTTGTCTTTTTCTCACTGTCTCTCTCTTTCAGAGTCACACAAACATACACGCACACGCACACGCACACACACACACTAACTCACAGTACCACAGCTGTAGGCCTTTCATCAAATGTAGATAATGTGTCCCTGGTGCAGAATTTACATTTCCATAACTGTCAAGGGACGAGATGCAAACCTGTCACTTTTGGGTATAAATCTGTATGGTTTGAAAAGCGTCAACACCCCCATCCCTGTCCCCTCAGTCAACACACACCACCACCAGCGGTTACTGTGACAATGGATCAGAGCTGTGAAGACAGCTGCTTTCAGATCAGGTCCCCTCTGTGGGAGCACAGAGCTCTTTACTTATTCTCACAGAAGCTTCATTAGGTGCAATCTGAGATGACGGAATACACTGTTGGAAACTTTCTGTGCCCCGAGTGTGGTTTTTACGCGGCATCTTTGTTCTGGGAAAAATGTAAATGTTGCCGTATCACAAGTCAACCTGAGTTTATTTATTATCTATATAAAGCAGTGTGGGGGTGAAGGGCATGGAGCCAGGTAGCAATATCTCCTTCATGACTCATTCTGAGACTCTCATATTCAGCTGACACCGCTGAAACTCGAGGGTTTTATTTCATCCCTTTTTATTTCCAGGAACGCCTCATACTTTTGGCCGATGTTTTTTCTGAGAGATCCTCAAATTTTTGTTGTGTCTGACATAAAAACCGCGCAGACAAACCCTACAGCGTCGCGCCAATGTTCTCGTTTAACATAAAGGGCCTTCTTGACACCACATTCTCAGTGTCTATTATCGGCCCGTGTAACTCTAACTCTATCTATATCTCCGTAGCACTTCCCCTCTGTTCCTCTCCACTTAAACGCCCCATGTCGAAGCTTGGCTTGGAGAAATGGTGTTCGTTACCCTATATCATATCAAAAGATTGCCATGTAATGTGCTAAGTGGTTCTCATGGAGGAATGGCATCCCCCTGTTTATTGTTGGCTAATGGGTTAAAGTTACGCCCATTAGCTGTTGAGCTGGAGCTCTGTCATCACCGCGGTCCTCAGTAGCTGATGGATGGAGCCTGCAGACCATATGGACAAAGGTCTCAGGTTCTTGGTACGTGATGACCATGACACATGATGCCAGGGCTACCCGGCCCTCGTAAGAAACGCAAGCTTTCGGTTGCAACATTTCCAAATACTAAGGGTATTGGAATGCCCGCTCTGCTGTCTCTCAATTGAACTCTCAGTGTTGTGGCAAATCAATATCCAAGGGCGAATCCTATTTCCCTCATCTGCTCTTGGGTCCTGCTTTCAAAACTCGAGGGAACTGGACAAAACACAGAGATGAATGTTCTGTCTGTAGTGAATGGATCAAATCCAAGTGGATTGTGTCTGCTTGTGAAGTTTCTGCAATGAAACATGATCATCACAAAAAGTTAAGCAACTCTTTCAAGGTCCTGAGCATCATCTGTTCATTAATCATTATGTTAGCCTTAACTCCTGGCAGATAATAAAAGTGTGTGTAATGCTTCAGCTAATTTCCCCGTTTCAAGGCTCCATGTGATTCATAGTGCCTTCACCCTTCCGAGATCAATAGCATACACAACGGATGAACGGGACGCAAATGATACTCCATCAAATACAACGTCAAGTCTTCACTGCGTCAACACGTGATTGGATACTCTACTAAGACAACTATGCTTGAATCATGTCCTTCAACCGCTTGCCTCTTTCCTTTCATCTATCTGTTCCTCTACTTTGCTTGAACATTACATATCACATATCACGGTTTAAGTGAGTAACCACTCGCATGGCAACAGTTTGACAAGAGAGGCCCCAGAAATCTTTTGAGGTTATTTGCACAAAGGTTTAAGTCAATATGGTAAGGAAGTGGCATGTGTTGCATACAGTATTGTACTGATTGCTATCTAGGTCTTTTCATTCTTTTTGACATAAAAGTTACTACCTATGTGTCCTTATTGGGAGCACTGTCTACATTACATACATGACACATATGTTATCTGACACTCTCAGAGTAGATACCAATCTTGAAAATAATATATTGTTTATTTAGACGTTTTAGTAAAGATTTAAAAAACGTCTCACCTCAGACTTAGACACAACATGGAAAACAGTGGGGATTTGAACCAGAAACCCCAGTATTTGAAGACAATATTGCATAGGCTAGCCATGTGGGTCTGAGATTATGACTTCCACTATATAGCTTTAATATAAAAAAAGCCTTTCCCCTGAAGATACACCTTGCATTTATGTTTCCCATGAATCAGCCGCGGGTATTTTGCTGTTCCCTGACTTAATAAACCAGGCCTGTTTCTAATACAAGGCAGCTCTGTAAATATGAGTGTTCTAGGTAGGTGTAACTGTGCATAGTGCTTTGCTGTTTGTGGAATTAATTCTAATCCTTCAGTTGAGAGAGCAGTGTCTCATGGATGTTATTCTGTCAGAGAGACTTGGGGATTAGTTACTTGTATTTCCTGTGTCACTTTTGAGAGAAAACACGGAAATGTTATCAGGTTGTCAGTTACGTTTTTTTGAATAACATTATTTCTGATCAAATAAGTATAGTACTGACAATATTTGTCCTTTCAAATTGATTTCCACAAGTCACATCATGCACCATTTCATCTGGGCAAGTTCATATTATGGTCAATAGAGAGTCATATTTGTTCTACATCCAAGCGTTTTGTTTAACTTCACTGTCAGCTGTTCTGGATTCTTTTAAATTTTTTGTCCGAGAAAGCTTCTGGAAATGTGGCTAATATGTGCGAAATGAAACGCATAAGGCCTACCCTTCCATAAAGATGGAAGGGTACCCTTCCCAATATGGCAGTTTTATTTCAAGCTACAGTACTACTTTATTGGATTACAGCTATATTAAATGTCCTCCGAAAATGTTCTTATAGTCTTCATGTGCCAAATGTAAGAAATGTGGTGTCTGTATCAAGTAACAAATACTGTCACAGTTTTCGTTACAAAAACCAAAATAATATGTCTAATTCATGGTTTGTGTGATTGTCCACCAAATTAATGGCTTTACATTTTTTAATTAAACACTTGGAAACCTAATTCAGGGAGACATATCAATTGAAGCCTCTGTGTAGTAATCAAGGCCTGTTACCAAAGCTGTGTTGAGTAATTAAAGTTAATAGAGAGAGAGAGAGAGAGAGAGAGAGAGAGAGAGAGAGAGAGAGAGAGAGAGAGAGAGAGAGAGAGAGAGAG
>JAOPJO010000002.1:11606391-11636229 GCA_027123675.1 Molva macrophthalma
ATTAAGGCAGTTCTGAAGGCAAAAGGGGGTCCAACCCGGTACTAGCAAGGTGTACCTAATAAAGTGGCCGGTGAGTGGCCGGTTGTAATGTGTTATTTGACAAGTGAATTGCTCTGTTTAAATGTTCAGCTTAAGAAAAGGCTTTCAGAACATAAACACAAGCTTTGCAGCTTTCATCCCATACACCACCATCCCAAAAAATGTTAAGAATAGTGACGCAAGATGTTGGGCATATTGATTAAAGTAACAAGTCAGATGAAAAAAGAACATCAGGTCCAAATCTCTGAATAGCACAGATTTACATAACTTACGTAAATGTAAGATATATTTAAAAAAAAAGGGCCTTAGAAGTAACATATGCTTCCTTCAACACACCTGAAAATGTAATGCCTGTTTTTGTATACATTTAGCAAACATAATAAAATATATATATTATCCCATTATGATTACAATATCAATGTAAGATTACTAAAAGACAAACCCAAAACAATGGGCTCCGTCTACACTTACTCGACTGAGGTGATCTTCATAAAGTGCCGATGTAAAGAAGCCCTGAAGCAACACCAGCTGCCCCTTTGGAAATATGTACCAAGAAAATCATTAGCATTTACATGCAATTGTGAACCTAGATTTTTGCAAGTTTAACTGACAACATGATGGGTGAATATAAGACAATAGATTTTTGGAAAGAGAATGCCAAACAACAGGGATGTTATTTCTGAATTACATGCTTTTAAAAAACAGAAATAGCAGTAAAATTAGACACTCAAACAGCTGATTCTAGGCTGGAATAGGACACTCACTTTAAACTTCTCCCCAAGCAACTTATGGGCGATCTCCTCTTCCTCATTGGCAGTGCGGCTGCAGAACTGCGAGAAGAGTTTCTGCCATCGCCCTTTGTCTTTGGCCTGGAAAACATTGTAATAATACACAATATTTGACTTCTAAATTGGCTATGTGACGTGCAATGGTCATACGCAGTCAGAAAAACAATGCAATGAGTATAATAACGATAAGTTATTATACTCGATTCCTTACACCTTTAGTTATAACGGAACGGGAGTCAGGGGTAAAGTGAGAACAAATGTCCTCTTCAGTGTGATACTCTAGACTCATCATTACAGACAGTTATATGCATATACAGGAGGGGCATGATAGGGAGCAATCTAGTCCAAACTAAGGATTGCAATACCCACCATTTTTATCATCTTGTGACATGTGTGTCATCCATCAATGGTTTCATTAAAACCAACTCTCTTCCATCATCCAAATTGAGAATGATAAATATTGCATATAAAGTTTAACCTATGAGTAATAGTGAGAGAATAACCTGTTTGACAACGGCCACCATCCTGGCCATTAATGTGATGCTGGAGGACTCAGGAGGGTAATGCATACTCCTGGATAACACAGAAAATACTCAAGGTTAAAGTAAATTAAATAAAGAGGGGGAAGATCCTTTACAGCAATACACGCCGTGACTTGAATAACCTCCAGGCATCTTTAAGTTTGTTGATTGGATGGTCTGGGTCTTCATGGGCGGTTCCTAAACACAGAACCCGATGATATTGGTCCGCCGCAGCTTGCCTGCACTCGCTGCTACAGTACATCACCTGCAGGGGGAGACAAAGACACACTTATATTTCCTCTTGATGAGAGAAAGGGTTTATATGGGGCACCTGGAAAGACAACCTAAATTGGTACACTTCACTCATGGCACAGACATGGCACAGTTTTCATAGCCTCTTTTGGGATACCGAGGTCATTCTTCTTTTTTTTTTTTACGGTTACCATTATAACCAAGGAAATCAGTGCTATTCCTCAAAATATCCCATTATAACATCTGCTCAGGAGAAAAACAAAGGCAATGTCAATTTTAATTTCAAGCAAATGCATGCACATTTTATACATTAATGTTGGTATACATTTGCAGGTATACAACAAGCTACCAGTTTGCCTTATCTGATTCCCAAAGTGTATACTGCAAGTGATACTATAACAATATGCACAAGTTTCAGACAACCATGCTTTGAGCTATACCCCCCATGATGCGGTGTAGAAACAAGCAACCAAGAGTTCACCTGACAGTGAGGGCAGGCTTGGTGGCGGTCGGCCTGCACGGTGCACAGCTCCGGGTAGGGCAGGCTGAGCCCAGGCTTCCCACTGAGCCTCCTGGCATTCTCCTCCGCACCCTCCAGAGCACGCATGCAGTACTCACAGGCTGAGAGACATTCAGACAGACAGACAGACAGCCAGCCAGGGAGAGTGCGTGAGAGAGAAAGACCGACAGAGTGAGAGAGAAAGACAGACAGAGTCAGACAGACGGACAGACAGAGAGCGAGAGAGAAAGACAGAGAGAAAGAGCAATCGAGACAGACAGAAACAGAAAGGCCGACCGAAAGAAAGAGATAGCAAGAGAGAGAGTGAGAGTGAGAGACAGACACAAGATTGTAGACCGTTATTAAGGCAGTTGTGATGATAACCTATTTGATCGGATAGCAGTAAAGTAATAGTCATACTCAATTATAGTCGATAAAGTCTGTATTGATATAGGAAAGCAGGCATAATTAGAATCAGATGTATACATACACATTTCAATCCAGGAAATTATTTTAGATATTACAACAAACTTACAGAAATACATATCCTTCCACCACATGAATGATAGTGCCAACTGCTAGAGTCCTTTGCAAACTGTTGCAATGTGCAAGAGATCTCACCTCTATATTTATATAATGCGTTCCACAGGAACTGAGATGAAACAACGGGACGTTCTACAAAAATAGTGTCTCCTTTCTTGATGCTCCTCCTGGCAAACAGGCCTTTCCCCTGGAACGTGAAAGTTATTCATTAGTTTGGTTGTAGAATACATTAACACAAGAGACTGTCATGACAAAATAATATTTGCAGGATGAAAACTAGCTAGACGTAAATTCTCTGCTACGCTACCCAGAGATCATTTAGGGATCCAATCAGATATTGCTTCTGATCGGAATCTCCATCCGATACTATGGACAGATAGCCTACTGCTGGTCTGCTGTGGGATCTAATGATTATGGTCAACTCACGTGGATCTGCTAATGTAGAGCTAATGTCTTATTTAAGAGTGAATTCGGGCACGGCAATTTAAACAATCGAGTCACTGCCAAGCAGCGAGATAGTCTACCTTGATCTTGTCAATAAATCTGACTTCCACACAACTGCTAACTTTGCCGGGATCCACGCAGAGAGAAAACATGTCATCTTGGGGAGCAGCCATGTTTAGTTGGTAACCTTTTCCCTTTCAACCCTGGACCGACGTGGTGTTAGAATGAATACAAGAGGGCTCCCTCTAGTGGCGAATAAAAAGAGAAATTAGGGTTCAGAAAAGTTAAATGTTTATTTTTTATTAGCGTTGAGCGCATCACTATCTCCCTTCTCTGTTATAGCCGAAATTGCATCAAACAGTTTGCACATGGCTACCCAGTATTCCTCCCCCACGAGGGTAACACACACACACACACACTCCTCCAAAACGATATTATTTCAAACTGTAGGGGGCAGTGTCGCGACAACGCACGTTTACCCCATATTAATGGTGTCACACTTCAGAATAACTTTATTGTTTACAAATGGAGTTGTACATGAATTTGTTCGACGGAGAAGAGATGCTGCGTTTATTACTACCTCAGCGTCAGCAATGAAATAGTAGAAGGTTAAGACGACCATTAAACAGACGGAGGCGAGTCGAGGGAAACAACAAGCTTGGAGGTATGTAGTTATATATCAGCAGGTTAGTAGCAATTCCCTCCATGGGGTGCCCTATTCATGAAATATAAGTCTTATCTGATTTAATTTAATGGCGATACACGCACCAATATTGCTCCTCTGACAGCTTGGGTCATTCTCTTTGTATCGGCAATATTCGGTTTTTCACAATAATCAACGTTTGTCATGTATGAGCAACTTTCTGTCATTAAGTGTTGTGAAGGGATTGAACGCTTCAGACTAATTGACAACAAGCTGCTGCTTGTTGTGACAATAACAATTGAATAGTTGCCAAACTATTGTAGTATGGGTAACTATACTGACATGGATAGTATTTCTAATTTGTCCCATTCTTGGGTTTCAAGGCTGCTGTGGAGGCATCAAGGTCGCAGCTTGTTACGATCCCCCAATCTTTATCGTCTTCTTCTTCCAACGAATCAGAGCTCAGCTCCATCTGCACCGCTGCCCTCCCAAACCCCCCTACCTTTCCCACTCCTGTGGAACAGTGGACACAATTCCGGGGAACCTGACTAAGGGAAGAAAAAAGGATATCTACAGGAAACACAAGACTTAAGACTCAAGCATTTAGGATTGGTGTGTGAAATTAGAGGGAGTGGTCCTTTTAATACATTTTCAAGAAACAGTATGTTAATGTATGCATTACATTTTTTTTTTTTTCAAAAACACAAAATTATGCATACACAGATATTATTCCAAACTGTAGGGGCAGTGTATCGAAAACGCAAGGCTACCTATATTGTTTCAAACTACAGAAGAACGTCTTTGTTTACAAATGGATTTTACACGCGATGCGATTCGTATGTTCCTGCAATAGAGGAGGCTGCAGTTGTAGGACCGCATTTGTAGAGTGAGTACTGAATGTGAATCAAGTTGTATTTGTTTAACGTTAAAAACCGTTCCGGTGTCAGGAATTGGACAGCAAAGTTAACGTAAGCTAGCCGAAGGGCAGGCGAGTTTCCATCCAAATGTATCGCAAATGTTCCCGAGTCTTCAGAAATCAGCCAAAGAAAATGCGAATTGATGGAGAAGTATGCTCATGCAATAGTGCAGTTTCAGGACCGCAGTTCCAGGACCATCTCTAAACTAATACCTAAACGTAACCATATCTAAGCTAATACTTTAACTAACCATCTCTAACCTAATACCTAAACTAACCCTAAACGTAACCATCTCAATAAAAATACCTAAACTTAACCATCTAACCGAACAACGTTACCTGAACTTACTCATATTAAAAATACCTAAACTAACCCTACACTTTAATATCTGTAACCTAATACGTAAACTTAACCTAACCCTAAACTCAACCATCTCTAACCTAATTCCTAAACGTAACAATTTCCAACCTCATATTTCAACTTAACCATCTACAATTAGAAATGTATTAAGGTAGACCTTTCCATCCTCCGAAAAATAAGATCGCCTTCGCCAGAGCACGTGGACAACATGAATGACAGCATGAATAGTTTAACGTTAAAAACAATTCTGGTGTCTTGAATACGACAGCAAAGTTAATGTAGGAAAGTCGAAGCGTGAGTAGCTCACTTTTTTGATAATGTTAAAGCTGATGCAGAGAAAGAGGTCGTGACGAGATGACGTAATTTAAAAAGCGCCAGACAAACCTCAACCGAATGAATCGAAAACTTGGTGACGGAGAGAGTACAATGGAATGGAGAGTTTTGAACAACTTATGACAGCTATGTGCTCCTGGAAGAGTTCTTGATACTTGAGTGACATTTATGCCAATGTATTTCTATAGGTCATCAATTATTCGCATTTATTCACGTAATCTCTTTGCATTGCACTGAGTCGCATTTACCTTTTATCGATAGAACCACTCTTCCACTTCCATCAAGCGGAAAATCTTTTTTTCGTTATTTCGAGATTTTTTCGGGTTTCCATTTAGGTTTTAAATCTTCTAATTGAAAATGCTCATACAAATCAGGTTGAGGAAAAGGCAAAAGCACTGCAAACCACTACCTGTAACGTTAGTGTCTGATATTAACCGTTGACTCGGCAAGCCATGATAATTAATTCTCGCCAGCACTTTAATTAAGCTTAAATAGGGGATAAAAGCATGTCGATATTATGTGTTAAAATCAGACAAAATGTACATAAAATCAGCAGTAGCCTATTCTCTTCTTGGTAAATGCTTGTTTAATTTCATTTAATTAAGTTTAATCTTAATAATTCAACTTTGCTGACTGCTCACAATAGCTCCCACCATACCAGCTCCAAATGCTCCCACCATCCTAGCCTCAACAGCTCCCACCATCCCAGCTCCAGCAGCTACCACCATCCCAGCTCCAGCAATTCTACCTGTGCCAACCACCTCAAGTGCACAGATGCAAATGGTCTGTTTGAAGCCAGTCCTAGATAAACTATTTAAAACTAAGGACATGGACAGAAACTAGTATTTGGGTGGAATAAACCTTTAAATAAGTTGTTAGACAAAGTATTTGGGTGGAATAAACCTTAATATTTATGTTGTTAGAAAGTAGTATTTGGGTGGAATAAACCTTTAACACTAAGTACTTGACAGAAAATTGTATTTGGGTGGAATAAATCTTTACAATTATAAACAAAAAAAATTGGTTCTTAGAAATGTGGTCCTTGAACTGTGTGTGTGACAATAACAATTGAATAGTTAAACTGGGTAACTACACTGAGATACATCGTATTTAATTGATCCCATTCTTGTGTTTCAAGCTTGCTGTGGAGGCATCAGGGTTGCAGCTTGTTGTGATCCCCCAGTCTTTATCGTCTTCTTGGTCCAACGCATCAGAGCTCAGCTCCATCTGCACCGCTGCCCTCCCAAACCCCTCTACCTTTCCCACTCCTGTGGAACACTCTTCAGAGGCCATTTCCACCCCTATTCCAGGTCCGGAGAGGAGGAGAAAACACAATGACGATGCCACAGTGAAGAGGGAAGAGGGGACGGAGGCCAAAAGAGCTCCTCAGCGACGCCAAAACACTGAAAGTGTGAGGTTTGGGCTTGTGGTCGCTGACATGCTAGAAAAGGTACCACCTGAGAAGCAAAATTATGTGAAATTAAAGATCTTCAAACTACTCTGTGAGTCGTCATGTGAACATTGAGAGGAGGCAACACCACTAATGAACCCATTTGTTTTAATGATGTGCCCTTACAGCTTTATGCTGGTGATGTTATGTTGATATCAATAATTGTTCCTTATCTACACAGACTTATTTTCAATAAAAAGTTTGCAGTTAAGCATTTGAATTGATGAAAAATATTTTCTTTGTCTTGCGTCAAAGTACATATTTAATGAGTAATGAACATGTAATGAACAGTTGACAACCACTACACAATAGATTAGGAAAGGAGGAGGTGGTCATGTCTGGAGAACGCAATGTATTTACAGGATGAAGAAGTTAAGGGAGCTGCATTTAGTGTAGAGGAACAAAGATATAACAACATAGCAGTGGTGGATGGGTCCCTGCTGGAATGTAAAGAGGGTCGTAAGTATTGCAGTATCAAGTGATAGGCCTCAAATACAACAATGGAATGGAAGGGAGATGTCTCTGGACACTGACAGCTTACACAAGGGCTTATTCAGATTTAAAGTAAACTAAACCAATTTTAATGTATAGGATGATCTGTATGAAGTCTTAATGAAATAATGTGGAAAAACCCCAGAGACCTCATTAGAAGTAGGAGAAACTCATGGGAGAACTAGGACAATTATGAGTTCAATGATTGGCATATGTAATACCTTGTTATCAATTAGAACCAGACTTCATATCAGAGCATGGGTAATTATTCTGAACTGTATGATCCATCACCAAGAGCAAACATTTTTTCCACCGTGCATTTTTGCCCAAAACACAAAATGATGTGCACACGCAAGGACGCAAACACAAAAGCAGACACACACCCCACGCTGTAGGGGCAGTGTTTCGAAAACGTACGGCTACTCATTTAATTGCACACTACAGAAGAACTTCTTTATTTACAAATGGAGTTTACACACGATGCGAGTGGTATGTTCCTCCAATAGAGGAGGCTGCAATTTCAGGACCGTAGTCCTAGGACCGCATTTCTAGAGTGTGAGTACTGAATGTGACTCAAGTTGTATTTGTTAAACGTTAAAAACAATTCCAGTGTCATGAATTGGACAGCAAAGTTAACGTTAGCTAGCCGAAGGGATGGTGAGTTTCCATAAAAAAATGTATCGCAAATGTAAACAATCCTCAGAAAATCAGCAGAAGAAAATGCGAATATATGAATAAGTATGCTCCTGTAATAGAGGAAGCTGCGGTTTCAGGACCGCAGTTCTAGGACCATCTCTAACCTAATACCTCAACTTAACCATCTCTAACCTCACTATTTCTAACCTAATACCTAAACTAACCATCTCAATAATAATACCTAACCTAAACTTTACGTTACCCATATCTAAAAATACCTAAACTACCCTACACCTTACTATCTCTAACGTTAACCTAATACCTAAACTTACCCTAACCCTTAAAGGGCCCCTCTTATGCCACCAGGTGCGAGTGTGATTAGCCATTACAAGCCGTCTGAAAATGTGCCTTTTCCTGTGCCATTGTGTCATCACAAGTGGGAGTGTCCACCTAGATGTATGCTGGATAGATCAGCCTACCAAGTGGACTGTAGCAATTGTTGCTTATCTATCCAACATACATCTAGGTGGACACTCCAACTTGTTTTGTCACTAAGAAAGAGGAAAATGTAGATGTTCAAACGGCTTGTAATGGCTAATCACACTCACACCTGGTGGCATAGGGGGCCTTTAACTTAACTATCTCTAACCTCATACCAAACGTTACAATTTATAACCCAATACCTAAACTTAACCATCTCTAACCTTATACCAAACGTTACAATGTATAACCCAAGACCTAAACGTAACCATCTCTAACCTTATATTTCAACTTTACCATCTAATCAGCAAAATTAAGCAATGTATTATTGTAGACCTTTACGTAAACATAATTGGAGCTTCATCCGACGAAAAATAAGCTCGCCTTTGCCGGCGCACATGGACAACATGAACGACCGTGTGAATAGTTTAACGTTAAAAACTATTCTTGTGTCTCGACTTTGAGAGCAAAGTAAGCGTTGGCAAGCCTAAGTGTGAGTAGCTCACTTAGACAGTGTCAAAGCTGCTGCACTAAAATAGGGCGCGACAAGATGACGTCGTTTAAAAAGCGCCAGTCAAACCACGAATGAAACGAAAGCTTGGTGACGGAGAGCGGACAATGGAATGGAGAGTTGTCAACAAATAATATGACAGCTATGTGCTCCTGGAAGAGTTCTTGTCACAGCCCTTAATTAAGCCACGTGATTTCAATAGTCATCAATTATTCGCAATTACTCGCTTAATCTGTTTACATTGCACTGTCGCATTGACATTTTATCGATACAACCACTCTTCCACCTCCCTCAAGCGGAAAATCTTTTTTGCGATATTTCGAGATTTTTTCTAATGTTTGAGTTTCACTCAGTTTTTTAATACTCGAATTGAAAATGTTTTTAAAGATCAGGTTGACGGAAACAAAGTCATTATGATGGCTTGCTGCCAAACCAAGTGGGACTCTATGTTTTTAATTACACCGTAGCGTGATCTCGCAAGCCATGATAATTAGTTCTCGGCAGCACATGAACTTAACTTCAATGGGGGATAAAAGCAGGGCGATATGATGTGTCTGTCAGTTACATTAAATCAGCAGTAGCCTACTGTCTTCTTTGTAACTGCTTTTTTAATTAGGTTTAATTGTAATAATTAAACTGCTCACTGCCTTTATCCCCACAATACGTGTTATCAGCATGTCTCTTCATTTTGACACAGATTTGTAATGTTGTATGAGACATTTGGCATTTTCATTGTCTGTTATTTTGTAGGCCTATTCTGCAGGCCTACACCACGTGTTAGATTCTGTCATGTACGGTATAGCCTATATGAAGTGATTTCATGGACACAAGCTCAATCCAGGACAAGATTCAAAATGTATTTGGGTCAAGTTCTAGGCTTAGGACTAGTCTATGTCTGTGAAGTGGTCTCAAAATGTTCACTTTGACGAATTAGGCTCTCTTTTGCAGGATGCATATAACAATCCAAGAAGGGAGGTCCTTGCCTGAATTGGAAAAATGCACCACATGCTGCAAGCACTTCCACTGCCCGTTCTGTAGCTCAAATTTGTTCCACCCAACAAAGCTGAGCAAGGTCAGAACCCATTTAGAGAGCCATTTCAACCGTGCTGTTCTCCATAAAGGTAAAGTTGGCATACAAACACACTCGGGAAATGAAAATTGAGTTCCAATGCATCTATGCATTAAAGGCAGCCTGAATGTTATATTCAGTTCCATTTTGAGCAATGAATCAAAACAAGTCCCTCTCTGATTTCATAATTTCCACTTTGAAATACTAGGATCCTAAAATAATTCTACTCCAATTCTATGTTCTTATGTTTTTAGGGTATACCATTCACAGATGTGGGTTGGATTGCCGACAACGTTGGCATTACCACTGCATCCACTGCCAGTCGATGCTGTCACGTAAAGTGGACTTCATTAAACATCTGTCTGTGTGCAAGAAGAGGCCCCTCACAATAGCTCCCACCATACCAGCTCCAAATGCTCCCACCATCCTAGCATCAACAGCACCAACCCTCCCAGCTCCAACAACCACCACCATCCCAGCTCCAGCAACTCTCACTGTGCCAGCCACCTCAAGTGCACAGATGCAAATGGTCTGTTTGAAGCCAGTACCACATAAACTATTTTAAAACTAAGATGCATTAGGATACATGGACAGAAAGTAGTATTTGGGTGAAATAAACCTTTAAAACTGTTGGTTGTTAGACAAAGTATTTGGGTGGAATAAACCTTTAAAACAGTAGTTAGACAGAATGTAGGATTTGGATGGAATAAACCTTTAACACTTAGTACTGGACAGAAAGTACAATTGGGGTGGAATAAACTATAAACAAAAAAATGTTGGTCTTAGAAATGTGGTCGTTGGAACTGCTTGTTAAATATTGTACAATTAAAAATTGTAGTATAGGTAACTACACTGAGATACATCGTATTTAATTGATCCCATTCTTGTGTTTCAAGGTTGCTGTGGAGGCATCAGGGTTGCAGCTTGTTGTGATCCCCCAGTCTTTATCGTCTTCTTGGTCCAACGCATCAGAGCTCAGCTCCATCTGCACCGCTGCCCTCCCAAACCCCTCTACCTTTCCCACTCCTGTGGAACACTCTTCAGAGGCCATTTCCACCCCTATTCCAGGTCCGGAGAGGAGGAGAAAACACAATGACGATGCCACAGTGAAGAGGGAAGAGGGGACGGAGGCCAAAAGAGCTCCTCAGCGACGCCAAAACACTGAAAGTGTGAGGTTTGGGCTTGTGGTCGCTGACATGCTAGAAAAGGTACCACCTGAGAAGCAAAATGATGTGAAATTAAAGATCTTCAAACTACTTAGTGAGTCGTCCATGTGAACATTGAGAGGATTGAGGCAACACCACTTAAATTAACACATTTGTTTTAAATTATGTGCCCGTACAACATTATGCTGGTGATTTTATGTTGATATAAATTATTGTTCCTCATCCTCATTTTTAAATAAACAGTTACTTTGTAGTTAAGCGTTTGAATTGATGAAAAATATTTTCTTCGTCTTGACGACAAAGTATCGATTCAATGAGGAATGAAAATGGGAAGACGGTTGACAAGCAATACACAATTGATTAGGGAAGAAGGAGGTGGTCATGTCTGGAGAGATTTTACACAACAGGGCAGTGGTGGATGGGTCCTGGCTGGAATGAAAAAGGGGGTTTAAGTATTGCAGTACCAAGTGGTAGGCCTCCAAAACAACAATGAAATGGAAAAATGACATGGCACTGTCAGTTGAGGAGAGGAAAGGAGACCCTTCTATGAGAGTATACTAAAAGGCTTAATCAATTAAATAAATAAAAAGTATGAAATGTATGTTATTTTATAAGATTACATTTCTTACGACAGTTCCTCCCTAGTTGATGATAAGATCAACAATGTAAATTAACCCAAAATAACAAAGATCACAACATTAAATACATAGTATTACTTTTTCTGATATTAATAATAAATCATATAACAATGTTTGGACAAGCAAGGGGAAAACTCCCTGAAACCCCACTAGCAGTGGAATAAATGGAAAAATGGGAGAAACCCTGGAATAAGAGTTCAGATCAGTACATGGGGATGGAAAATTATTCTGAACTCTCCAAAACCAAGACCAAAAACGTTGGATAAACAGTTAAGGCTACAACAATAGACAATCACAGGTAACGATAATGGTGGAGAAAAGACTAAGGGAAGAAAAGAGGACATCTACAGGACAACAGTTAAAACATTTTTTAGGATGGGTGTGTGAAATAATGGTGATCATTTTATGGTCCTTTTGATTAATCTTCAAAAAACAGTATGTAAATGAATGAAACAAAAACACAAAATTAATAATCATTTTATGTTGCATATTATTACTACGCACATATTAAACATTACAGTTTTTCAAGTTACACTATTTCAAATGGCATTCTGAAAATGACTCCTGCGTTTGGGTTCAACGCAGTTTTGACTCATTTGTATTATATTTTAGCCTCATGAAAGCCTGTAGTGTTTGTCTTTATCCCTTCAATTCCACATGCCTTTCCCCCTTAATATTCTCATGCCAAGGCACAACACGGCACTGTTGTGACAGGAGGAATTTGGGGTTTCAACGGCAGCTCAGGATTCCCGTGCCCTGTTGAACCTTCTAGGGTTCAACCGCAATGTCCCAGCCCACCACTGTCCTCCATTCTCCAGTCACTACATCAGCCTACACAGCCTATCGGCGTGGAAGAGTCAATTCAATTAGGTGGAGTGTAGCAAGTCGAATAGATCTGCTTCTTTTAAATCCTCGTTATGGCCACTTGCCAATCTTGTCCCTAACCCCCTTAGAGAACCACAATAGAAACAAGCCTTTGGCCATTGTTGTGTATTTTTATCCTCAATGGTTTTTAAACGTATGTGGTAACTTCCTTCAAGCAATCAAATATGTATTTATAATGGCAAAATGTATAAATAATTCTATCTAGAGAGTTTACATTCTGCGTTAGTTGAGTCATTACTCTTTTTGATCTCATTATAACAAAATGATATGGCAATCATGTTCACTCAATTCTTAATAATATAATTTATATTATTAAGTACCGCCGTTGCCTCATTAGAGCCAGGAAAAGGTAAAGGTATTTTTATTACATAATTGAAATCACAGAAAGTTATTGTAAGTCACTTGTTAGCAAACATTTTTTGTAGTAAATTTTGTTCTCACAATTAATCAGAATCATGTGGCACAAGGAAAAATAGTTAATATTGTGTGCAAAAAATAACTATGGTTTTCCTCTGTCAATACTGTAGCTACCAATTCCTCCCGCTAATTTAGGACGGTTCAAAGGAAAATGCACCGTAGTGAATATGTTAAAATAAAGAAATACCTGCGACCGCACTGACTTAGTGTTTGTGTTACTTCACATATTCACATTATTGGGGTCAGACAACCCTGGTGTGCATTATCTAGTAAATTATATCATATCATAAAAGCTCAAACCATAAAAGTATACAAACATCCATACACTGCTGTAATACATACAACATATCTTCTGAGTTTTATATTAGCTATGTCCTCATACAGTAATTTGATGTTTCACAGTAGGCTTGGTTTTGTGGCCGGCATCGTCTCATTATTTCATCGGCGCGGCAGAACAGTGTGTTAGCATTACAGTCTGTGTGGTTAGTGATCTACTCCCCTGTTCCACAGCGAGAGGGTCCTTGGCCTGTGTTCCGATGGGCTTTGTCCAAGACAATTATTCACAGCCAGCCCCATTGACTCCCCCGCCATCCACTGCACTCTCCGACACACCATTCATCATAAGCCCTTGTTGTAAGTCAACACTCTGCAATCTGTTGCCATGGCAATCTCCGGCTCAAGGTGAGAAGCCTCGATCTGCAAAAAGGCAACAACAAAAAGAAGGAGCACACAAAACGTAACGAATCAGGCGAGAATTCTTTTTATTTTTTTTCAATCTGTGAGCTGCCGTCATCTGATAGAAGAGATGTCTGGAACCCATGAAAAATCGATGCGACTCATAATTAGATGTGGAAGGACACATCTGGGGTTAGACGAAAAAGGGGCATGCGGTGGGTGGGGGTTGGGCAAGAGGTGTACTTGTCAAGCCAAGTGCATGTAATTGGAATTCCATCCCAGCTGTTTCTGCACACAGATGAGCTAGCAGCGTTGTCAGCGCTTACAGCAGCAGCCGCAGCAGTACTTTCAGCAGCACTACAATAGCAGTCAGAAACGTGTTACCTACCTGAGACATCTGTGGAAACAGGCTAATGGCCAGAGGCAGGGAGAGGCTGAACGTAGCCAGGCACACCAGGCTGTGGATGGGGAGCCGCAGTCTGCGGTGGCTCTGCAGGAACCGCAGTCTATGGGACACGAGAACAGATGAGTTCATCTGTTCAGGGTTTATTTTATAGATATACACTGCATATGTGCAGTGGTGGGGAGTGACTTTGCTTGTTTGTCAATCTGTTGTGGTTATGAGTGCAGTAATATTGATTATATCAGTATATTTTTGCATTAGAGGAATGCTCAGTACGTCATCTGCAGCTGGGGCAAGCTTGATGTTGGATTAAACCTCTGGTGAATGAACACCAAATACATAAGACTGAAAATAGCCGGGTCAGTGATGTGTATAGTCTAAAAGAAAAACATTTATCTCAATTGCTCAAAAGGGCAACGACAAAAAAAGGACAAAAATAAATAAAACCAAAACCTATATAAAGATCAGTCATTCGCTACACTATAGTACCGTCTGTGCAGCGATCTATGTTGATGTCCGCGTCCGAGAGAGGTTTAAACTAGGACACTTATAGTATATAGTAGTTTGTTCCAGTAGATGCCACTAAATTCTACACACTGGGCCTTTAAGACTGTATCTATACATGTATATGGAGACCTATCGGTAAACATGCATGCACGGTACATTTAGACATATCTGTACACGCACCTCTCTAGGTAGGACATGAGGATGGGCGGTAACACGAAGATGGGCATGGGAAGAACCACGCGTGTGAAGGCGGTCTCCATGATGGCCTGGAGGAGGACAGGAGAATGGGAGGAGGATTCACACGCTTTAGGTTCAACAGACGGACATATGTTGGAATATACATGTGATTTATTCCCAGTAACACAGGCAGACATGTTAAACTTGCACAAAAATCCCTTTTTTAACGCCATTAACGTCATTGCTTTATCCAGAGTTATAATTAAACTTTATTTTTCCTGTTAAGAACTTCATTTGTGTAGAAAGTCCCTTCATTACGGGGACGGACATGCAGACAATAGACACACTTAATAAGTTACTGATTGTGTGCAGATTAAAAACAGTTCCAAAGGTCCCGTATGTGGTGCGGTCTGGGGAATGCTTCAAGGACCATACCGGTCTTAGTGATCAATACCCTCTCTCCTGGCTTTACTAAAAAATCTGTTAGCAATATAATTTGCTCTCACGCTAAATGCTCTACAGCAGAATTGGTACATGGAAGTCATTTTGACAAATGATATTGCCACCAACAGATTATCTTTTAGTCAAGCCAGGATGGATGGTTGTACAGATGATGGTTTGATCACCCAGACTGGTTTGGTACTGGGATCGTACTTAGAATTATGAATCTTGAAACAATAGAACTCATCAACGCATGGTTCAATCAAACAAGAGATTTGTTTGGTTCTCTTTAAATCTATTTGGTCTGAAGAGGAAAAAATGGCAGGAAAAATCTAATGTTGAACAAGATGCATGGCTGTAGTGATACGGTGACATTGTGCAGGCCTGAACCAACAGCAGCCTGGCTCTTTAATGTCAAACCACATCAAATCAAATTGATGGATTTGCCATGCATGGAAAAGACGGCCAAGTCGAATGAGATAATACAGTTATGTCTAAACATATTATTGAAGGATGCCCCAGATAGTGTAATGGCTAGGGTGGTCGACTCCTAACCCATAGATACTGGGTTTGATCCTCCGTGTCTACACCTTACCTGCGACTTCATGCCATGTCTCTCAATTCACTGTGAATAAGTCGCCGAACGCGCCTCCTAAATTACCATATAGAAAACTGTCAATACGAAATGGGTTTTTTCCTATATTACAGTCACACCTCACAACCACTCACATGCTTAGCAGCGATTCTGGACGATCCGACCACGTTGCCATCGCTGTCCAGCACGTCGATGCCCTCGGTCAGCTCACTGTGTCTCATGAGGCCCACGTTGCAGATGTTTGCACAGGCTAAGGGGCAGTAGAGTTTGGCTTAGAGAAGCACGTAAGGCACAGCTGGTAATTTGCATTAAGCATATGTGCCCGTTTAAGGTTTGGGGGACTTTTGCTTTAGATTTAAAATGTGCTGTTGTATATAAATGCTTTGATTGTGAACATACTGACTGCAAAGATTTGGTCTGCTATTGTGATCTGTAAATATGTTATTGATATACTCCATTTTACTTAGTCTATATATACAATATTACATAATAATGTAACAATTTACATATTTTCCAAGAATATACAACTATTTTAGGCCCAGGCTCAACAGTGGTTGGCGTTCAAGACCTTTGAACAAATTGTGGGTTCAATATGGCGTGCATGCTGTTGGTGGATGGTTTCATCCAAATCACCTTTCAATACAGTCCATACATACTCATTGATTGAACATGGTGATCCCCTCAGGAATCGAACCCCTAAACCCTGGCAGTCTTAAGCCATGTTCTACCAGTTGGCCTAGTGCATAGCAGTACACCAGTACGTACCCACTGCTGGGAAGGGGACCAGTCGCTGGATTATCATGCGGGTGGATGGGTTTAACTTGTGGGCCTTCTGAATTAGCACATTTAGTCCAACCTACAGCGCAAATATCCCATTGAGTGACATTGATTAGTTGTTATTACAATAATAGGTAATACTTTACCATTAAGGTCCATTAATTAACCATTAATTTACATTAGTTAATGCAGTAATAACTGTTACTATACAGCATTAGCATAGTGGTTAGGGTTAGGGCAAGGGTTAGTGTTAGGGTTAGGATAGGTTACAGTTTGGGTAACCCTAACCCTAACCCTATAATTGAATACCTTAGTTAACAACTAATGTTAATTAACGGTGAATATTACTGTAGCATTCTTATAACCTCTTTAGTAATACTAAATGTATACCTCTAAATACATATGGTTAAGACCATTACTATATACAGAAATATATGCATTACTACTACAACTGCTTCTAAACCTGAACATGCACTACTGATTTGTACATAAGACTGCCACTAGGATTAGTCCTTCTGATAAGCACAATTGAAATGTAAAAACCCAATGGATTGGACCTGCAGTAAAGTGAGGAATGCACCATCCCTAATGAGGTGCAGGGACTTACTGCTATGGAGACAGCACTGGTCACGGCTCCCATGTAGCCTTGCAAAAACTTAGCTGTTGGCGTCGGCTGTATAACAATATCAAATACATAATGTAAAATATGTATCATATATTTATATATATGTATGAAATACATATAATATATACAACACAACCTACTTGTAGAGCAATATAAATTGTATGTGTGCAATATATCGGTTACAAAAATGCAACTTTTCAAGGTTTTATTTTTTAAATGTTACTCTGGCATTCTACCACATATTCACGATATCCAACATTTAAGGGTCCCTTTAACCTAAAAAACTAACAACTTTTTCGGTCCCTTAAACTTGGAAGTCACATACACAGTCGAGGTTATTTATTTGAACATCTGCAAAATCACAAAATAAACAAAAAAATGAAGATAATTCTAATCAAATCAACTTCAGAAAATTGGATTTGTTTTCTGTGTCTAAAAGTGATAACTCTCCCTACCTTGGTAGCATTACGGTTGGCATAGTTCACACAGGCATTGTGACTCTGATTCAGCCACTGAAGGATGTAGGGAAGGAAGGATGGAAAGAAGGAAGGTAGGTGGGTACATTACAAAAATACAAAGAAATACTTAAAGCCTTCACTGCATTTCAATCTTTAAACCGCATAATGTCTGAATTGGTGTATACTGTACCTGCCAAATGATGGTAGAACCCACTGTCTGATTTGGAAGAAGAAGGCCAATGACCTACACAAAACCATCAGATGTGATATTAAATATTATGACCTCCCTCTTAATAATAATGAGTCTAATAATGAGTATGAATGCACATTATTGGAATGCGTTAGCGGAGCAGATGGACATCAGCATAGAGGAGTCAACTTGTGGAAAAGTTGAATTATGCATTCAGGAAGCATATGAAATATCATGGGCTACAAAAAGGACTCACAATCGGTGTTCCAAATGGTACATAACCTGTAGCGTAAAAAAACAAAAACAAACAAACACACAAACCACAAAACCATATTCACCATGAAGGATTATGACAAAATGGTTTGAGACACAACTGAAAAGTCCACGTTGGGGGAAGATCTTCATCTGAGGTCATACCTGACATTCTGAACGGCATGAAGATCTTCTCTCCCGTGTCGGGGTGAATGATGGCCTGCGTGCAAAGAGCGTGACATCATCATCGTGCTGCCAGCCGCAAAGGCACAGGTCATTTAAGCACATGGCTATGAGAGCTAGCACACAAGACCAAAACCCGCAGGTCACCTCTGGATCGACTGTCACCACACTCACCTGTTTGACCTTCTGTGCTTCCCACAGCTGAGCGAGAAGAAGAAAAAACGCATGATAGTTAAACGAGGATGAGTCATTAGATGTATAACGAGACAACGTAAGAGATTTCGAGACACTCATGAGACCATATTGACATTATGGTTGACTCCATTTACTAGCTCCGTGATTATAGGACCACGTATCATCACGCACGCTAGTGAAATATGACGGTATAAAGATTGAAAGATGACCTGTTGGTTGGACACTCCAGGTGGAAGTTGGTCATGTTTGAAATCGTCCAGAAGTTTAATGCATGCTTTCAACCGTTCCTGCGGAGAAGCAAAGTGGAAAATGGGCTTCGACACTGTAGGACTACAGGGAATAGCAACAAGATTACATTACACAGGCATTAGATTCAATGTATTTAAATGCTGACTGTACCTCAGACACAAACAGCGTGCTGGGGTCTATGATGTCCACAAAGTGCCTCAGTCTACCGAGAAACGAACCCTATCGAGGGAAAAACATGGTAGTTGGTGAATGGTTGTAATTTAACTCAAATCAATATCAATCAATCAATAATATTGGTTCTCCTTTCATGGTCCCCCCTTTTGCTAAATGAAACTATGAAGGATTTGTTTTCTCTAACAATCCATATGAGCTTCCCTTTGTCATGGAAGTAATAAATTACCCATAATTGTGCTGCATAGTTCAGATAGTCTGGTTTAATATAGTTTTTGTGGCAGTCAGAAATAACTCGTACTTAAATGTACACTGAAGAAAATATTACTTTGAAACCATCCTTCGATAAAGCGTTGCAAAAATAGTGGCGTTTGGAAACGAAGCGTCCAGCCATGCTTGTATTAATCATCAGCCATGCTTTATAATTTTCCTTTTAACTTCGCTCCTTTGGACGCACATGCCAGCTGAACTATGTGTGCCAACACTCTGAAAAGGCCCCATGGCAGTGTGAGCCAAAGCCCCCCCACCATCTCACCCTCCTCCCTTTTGTTGACCAGATCAGAATGCTAAAACACAGGCAGTAGCTTCCATCAGATCCCCATGAGTAACCTAATGTAAAAACCAACAGTAGGAATGTACAGACAACCTAACAGTAGGAATGTACGGACAACCTAACAGTAGGAATGTACGGACAACCTAACAGTAGGAATGTACGGACAACCCAACAGTAGGAATGTACGGACAACCTAACAGTAGGAATCTACAGACAACCGAACAGTAGGAATCTACAGCCAACCCAACAGCAGGAATCTACAGCCAACCCAACAGTAGGAATGTACAGCCAATCCAACAGTACGAATTTACAGGCAACCTTAATCAATTACCACTATAATTTACACACCCAGCTCTATTGATAAGCCCAAATTCGGCAATGTACTCTTTGGTTTTGAAACAAAGAAGAGGAGCGATGAGAAAACATTTGTCATCTGTCCCTCTCTGAATGTCTCCAGGTTATCTTCGGCAGCAGTCTGTCACAGGGAAGCGTACGCCCGTCTGTAGGCCTACATACAGTCTGTACAGGCCATATGCTCTGCTCATGCTGCAGTGCTGCCTTCTCAGATGAGATTGGATAGAGAGGGAGAAGAGAGACAGAGAGAGAGAGAGAGAGAGAGAGAGAGGCAGAGAGAGAGAGAGAGAGAGAGAGAGAGAGAGAGGAGCGAGAGAGATCCATGTGCTCAGACTCTTTTAATTATGTATGTGTTCCAGCTCTCCAGAGAATTGGAGGCTTTGGCGAAGATGGAGCTTCATGCACACCGTGGGCACACAGAGCTTTAGGTTGATGGTGGATACAACAACAAGGGCAGCCTTGTCTCAGCCTCCATTTGGCCTTGAGCAGGGAAGGAAAATACACATACCACACGTGTTACAGATCTTCTCTTAATTCACTTAGTGTGTTGGGGGATGACTACGGGATTTTTGATGAAAGGGGGTCCGTTGTATGTTAGATTAGATTGAGTAGGATTCATATTATATGGGATAGAGAATCATTTGGAATGGGAAATTACTACCATGCAGAAATCAGCAAGCCCAAATAATGATTTATTATTATTATTATTATTACAAGGCTATATCACTATATTATTACTTCATATTATAACTATAAACAAAAAGTGATTGATGAAGGATAACTGAAAGGGAATTGTAGATTACAATGATTAAAGTAGTAAGTATATAACCCAGCAAACAATAGATAAAGAAAATTTACAGCAGGGCACATGTACTTTGTACGGATCAACGGCGATGAACAAGATGTGTACTGCACCTGTCCTTAATAATGGATATTTCTCTACAGGTCCCCGGGTTCATTTGACCTAAGGTCTAAGGTCGTTTCTATCTTAAAGTTGCCCAAATCGAATTTCTTTCGGAGGGAATATAATAGCTTTGCAAAAGTCTGAGATTCTACCTAAGAGCAGGATGCTTGAATGCTTGTTTTAATTACAATCCCATACATTAAGTATGCGATTTTCAACAACTTGTATATGGGAAACAAGCATGAACAATAGGACCTGCAGGATAAAGAAAACTGGTGGTGAACTCGTTGATCGCTGTGAAGTGTTTTGGTGCTGGAATGAGGGTGAAATGTCACTCAGTGGGGGACAATGTGCACATATCGACGATAACATCGCATAAAGAGAATCCTTTCCCTAGAGTCATTATTGCCATCCCGGCCAGAAGCAGGTCCGCTATGGATGGATTGTCACTTTAAACTTCTCAGTCTTCGTGGCGACCAAGGAATAGACCAGTTATATCGCGCGTCAAAGGCAACTTTCGCCACTCAGCATCGCTTCTCAGAGCAGCCAGGGGCGCAGGATGTTTTTTGGTGTGGAAAATAACACAACTACTATACAAACGAAAGTTAAAAAGCAATTACCTGGTCATGTTGCGGTTTCCCAAGCTGAAAAGCAGGATATACACCGGGCTCCGTCATGACACCGAATTATTTATGTATTAATGAGCCGAATCATGGACAGATTTGAGTGGAGTTGAACTACAGCTTCTGTGAAAGTAGTCAAGCAATGAGGCGCAGCGTCTGTTGGGATGTGTAGTTTCTATATTCACGTACGCTTGCGAAGTCAGACAACCTAGGACATCACCGCCCCAAAGAGCCAATAGGGTGGATGTAGTTGCATAACTGTTCGTATTGATACGCTGGCTTTGATTGCGGGAGAAACAGTTGATGCACTGGAAAACAAATTGTAAGACTATAATTATAGACATACTAATACTTATAACGGTACGCAATGCTAATTGGCTTGTGCAATGCACATGTAGCCAAAATAAGTTAGGGTACTGGTGAGATGTGCCCAAATATACGCAACATATAAACTGGCGACAAATCAACGATATCATTCTGTCTGGTGTTTAGCAAAAAAAAAACAAGCCAATGTGCATTTTGCGTAGGATCCGGCATCAAGGTAACATATAGGTACAATATTTGTTTATAACTGAAAAAGCTATACAAAGATGAAGGGATGATATAAAGAGAGCAGGGTAGCCAAGACAACCATACAACATGCTCCTTCTCTAATGTCCTGCAGAGGCTGCTGTTGTGACTACGTAAGGGGGGCCCTGAGGAGATAAAACGTTATTATGAAATTATGAAATTTCCACAAATGTTTTGGTAATACAATTATAAGAGTTTAGATTATAAAGACTATGAAACAAATATTTTTAAACTGTGCACTTTATTTTTGATGTATCAACATATTGCAATAAAGCAAAGCATTGCCATTGGCTACAGTGGTACTGAAAGTGATCAGTTTATATCATTTCTTGACAAAATAATGTAAAAGAATAGTGTGAATTGAATAAATCTTTACTGAATTATATATATTTTTTAACTCTTGCATAATAAATAACAGATATCTTGGTCAATACTCAAACATAAAGATTTTGACAATAAAACAACAAAACTGATCAAAAAATACATAAATAGGATATCTACATAGTTTTGCTTAGAGCGAGATGCAAGGATGGGAAAATATTAGTTGGTGCTTATGATGAAGTAATGCATTACTGTTGTGGTGTGACATATGAGCATTTTCTCTAGCCTATATTTATTCTTTTCCCAATATCTTTAAAAAAAGTTCCATCACCTCAATAAAACTCTTTCCAGTTGTAATTCAAATTCAATGATTGGATGTTTTTAACATCATGTGCAAAAAAACAACAACAACTGTTCATTTGATGACAAAACATCATTAGCCCTATACCCTGGAACATTAGATTGGAAGATGTATGTTGACGTGAAAGCAGTAGGCTATTTGTAAAGTGACAAGAGCATAGCGTCATCTTCAATGTATCTCATTTTGGAGAGCAATAAGCGTGACCATAAGCTACAAGGGAAGGAACCTCCTGGTACCTAGTGCTTTCTTCGAGCACCATAGCAAATAGGGGATGTAACAAGCATGCCGTTTGTTTGGGGGTAATATGGGGTACCATGTCTACATCAACAGGGCAGTAGAAGCAGTAAGA
This sequence comes from Molva macrophthalma, assembly GCA_027123675.1. Taxonomy (NCBI): domain Eukaryota; kingdom Metazoa; phylum Chordata; class Actinopteri; order Gadiformes; family Lotidae; genus Molva; species Molva macrophthalma. The sequence continues at coordinate 11,629,408 of JAOPJO010000002.1, forward strand.
AGACCCGGCTGACTAGGAGGTCCGGATTTGTGTTTTTGCAAGAGGGAGTGGGGGGGGGGGGGGTTGTCTTAACTTCACCTGCCCCAGGAGCAGTGATCTCCCAGACAGAACTGTTATCTCTGTGCAAAAAAAACCCTTTCTGAAAAGGGAGTTACTACTATCTATAATTTGACTATGAGTCTTTGACATGGGTTACAAATATCCTGTACCAGAGACGTTGTGCGGTCACTTGTGTCGGGCGCGCACTTGGAGAAGCGTGGGCGTCTGCTCCATGATCCGCAGCAGCAGATTGTCGATGTAGTCCTCCAGGTCTCGCACCTGAAGCTTCAGCTTCTTCAGCTCGGCCTCCCGTTTGTCCAGCAGCGCCCCCTGCTGCTCGCTGGCCGCCTGCTGCTTCTGCATGTCCATTTCCTGCTGTAGGAGCAGCGCGATCAGCTCCATGTTGGACAGCTGCTGATACTGGGCCGAGTTATCCACAGTCACCAGCTAGAGAGAGAGACACACACACACACACACACACACACACACACACACACACACACACACACACGCACACACACACACACAGTGAGAGTGTGAGAGAGAGAGAGTGAGAGAGACAGAGAGCGAGAGATAGAGAGAGAGAGGCAGACAGACAGACAGACAGAGAGAGAGAGAGAGAGACACACACACACACACACACAGTGAGATGGTGTGAGAGAGAGAGTGAGAGAAACAGAGAGCAAGAGATAGAGAGAGATAGACAGAGAGAGAGAGCCAGCCAGCCAGACAGAAAGACAGAGAGAGAGAGAGAGAGAGAGAGAGAGAGAGAGAGAGAGAGAGAGAGGGAGAGAGAGATGGAGAGAGAATAGGAGGGGCCATGGAAAGTTTCAAAGGTCACAGCTGTGTGATGTTCTGGTTCACATGTTGATGTGCGTGTTGTTCTGATTCACAGAGAGAGTGGGCGAATCAACCCATCATTGTGATTCATTTTCATCCCCTTCACGTTGCCATTGTAACATCGTCTTGCTAAATAAGGTAAGTCCCACACATTCATACCTGATATTATCTCAGAAAATCAGATTTCAAATCAAACATACACTTGGACAGATTGAGTAAAACTGAGACACGAGAGATTTCAAAGGTTCGAGATGTTGTTGTGGTCTTATTGCTGCGTATCACCTGACTCTTCTCAGGCTCAGCTGCACTCTGACTGCGACCAGGATGAATGGTGGACTTCAGCTTCTCCAGGACAGAGCGACCCTCCTTCTTGTCCGACTGGCCACCTGTGGTGTTCAGGGGCTTCACTGGATGGGGGCTGGAACACAACAAGTCAATGGCCCTTCATATTGGACTTAGGGTTGTAGTCAATACAGTCGATTCCTCCCGGTCCATTATGCTACATGTTACACTAATTGGGGTTCGCTAACACTTACATCAGAAAATACATTGATGCATCTCCAATTAGCTTAATAGATCAACATGGAGAAAATACGGCCCTTCATGTTACCAAGATCACACAGGAAGGTCTAAAAAACAACTCAGGTTTTTTAGATTTTAACAAACAATAAGTCACACTAGGCCAAAATGGTTTGATAATACACTAACAGGGAATTATCAGTGAGTATGAGCAATTAGCATTAGCAAAAGTAAGCGTTACATACACTGATACACCGAAATATACCATGTAAATGTAATGACTCTATGCTTGTTAAGGGAATGGTTAAATGGGAAGTAGAGTATAAGCAATAAGCATTAGCACAAGTTAGCGATACATACATTAATACAACAGGAATATATCATGAAAATGTGACAAATAACCAATGCGGTACTCCTTGTTTGACTAAAGCGCCATAAGGAACTATGAGGAAGATCTGCTATTTTCCATTTGACTTCTCATTACGATGAATGGTTTGTGGTCTGGAATGTCAATTAAACATCAAACTGAAACGTGAATGAAATGAGCAACAAAAAACTGAAACAAAGCAAAATGTGCAGCCAGAGTTATCCATCCTTTTGGATATACAAATGAAGAGCTTCACATGCACTTGACATCCAACAAACGACAACAAAGAAGGTGTACAAAACAGCAGCACAACAGAAACACACGCAAACATCCGCCAATTGAGTCCCTATTTACATGATGTGCCGTTTTTTGTGTATAATTCCTATACCTTACACACATTGTAACTCGGGTGCTTATCTATTTTAAAGTGGAGGTTAGTAGCACAAATCCCAGTGGAGCTTAAGTGTGAGGTCTCTCACCTGCTCTCCTGACGGGGCAGGTTGCAAGCTGGATCTATCTCCTCAGGCAAAAGTGTGTGCAGTGCAGCGATCAGGGGCTGGACAGTGGTGGATGGAGAGGGGAAGGAGGAAGAGGAAGAGGAGGTGAAGGGGGCCACAGCCAGCGTGCTGTTGAATCCGGCGTTAGGTGGCGCTCTCAAGGGGTGGATGGAGATGCATGAGGCCTCTGTGACTGTATGAGGTAGACCGGCTGGAGTGGAAACGGCAGAAGAAGAGAGGGATGGGGAGGGTTTGGACTCTTGCGAAGATTGTCGAATCTTTGAGTTTGAAAGGGTTCTCTTCTCAGGGGCTACTTTTGCGTGGAGGTCTTCAAAGCTGCTTCTGGTCCCCTCCGTTGTACATTGTTGTGTATGTGTTATCTCCATGGCATTCGTGTCTGCTTTTGGGGAAGTCCCGGATTGGATATTTGTTTCATTGAAATCGCTCGTATCTCCATGCGGCAGAGGAAAGACTTGATGTGATTTAGTGGGCTCATGTGAAAGCTGTCGTTCACCGGCCCCTCCTTTAAGGCTCTGATTTGCTGGACATCTCATCCCGTTTGGTCTAAGACGTGCACTTACCACTCTCGATGATAGGGATGAGGATGATGATGATAATGATGAGTCCTTCTTATTGAGAGTCACTAGGCTGGCCTGTAGGTTTCCATTGCCATCAAGGTCCTCATCAAGTGTCTTATTTAAAGCATCTTTTGTTGTATCTTGATTAGACTCAACATCAGCTTGTGCAGATGCTAGGCTGACTGAAGAACCCACTTCACAGATATTTTGTAGTGTCTTTTTACGAAATTTAAATTCCTCATCTTCCCCAACTGGAAACCCCATAAGCAGTTCATTGGACAGGGTACTTGTTGTTTCCAAGGAGACGTTAGCCTGTGTTGTGCTCGTCTTGTTCAAACTAAAAGTGTGATCTGGCATTCTCATCTCCATATGGTAGTTTGCTAGCAATATGTCTTCAGATGGTTGTTGGAAGACTGTGTCTAGACCTTTGAGATTTGTGACAGGGTCACCTATATCCGATGGGGTTGAGCCTTCAGAATCAATGAAAGTAAAATCAGAATCATTCACATTCATGTTCAAGTCTTCAAATGTGAGCGATTGAGATATGTCATTGTTTGTACATGGCGGGTGATCTTGATCCATGGGTGAAGTATATACTGTGGACTGTAATATGGAGGAAGTGTCACCAATGTCAATCATATTAGACTTAGTGACAGTTGTGGATAAGCTACCCAAGAAATCAGACACTATCATTTTCTCATCAAGACACACTTTGTCTCCTATCAAGTCATTGTGTTCCGAATGATTGGCATTTTTTGGAGTGACACTGCTCAATGCTCTGTTGACTTTGGGCTCGTTACTATTTCCAATGCCGACACGTCCGTACAAATCCTGTTCAAACAGCATCCCTCTCCAGCGATCGGTCTCATCCTCTAACGGTTCATATTTAAACTTCTTGAGGTTATCTTCAGATTGGAACGCCGGCGCAGTTAGGTTTTCATATGGCGAGGTTCGAACGCTCAGGGAATCTGATGTCTCACTGGTCGTGAGATGGTCTGGAGATATGCTCTGTGTGCTCCTCTTGCGTTCTGCTTCCCTACCGTGTTGCAGAGATGCAGCGCCCGTCTGTGACAGGAGACAGGCTTCGTGCTGGACGGCTAACTGTTGGCCTCTATGCAGCCAGGTGTCAGTGTACACCTCATTCACAGGGGTTCTTAGTAACCTCCTGGGGGGCAACGGTGGAGGCTGAATTTCATCTAACTTCTGTTCTTCTATGGTGTGAAAGGAATTACTGTTCAGAAGAGCCTTACTACATCTTTGAGGTTGACTTGGGATGGCTTTAAACGTTTTTTGGGGAAGAGGCCCCTTTGGGGAGTTAAGCCTGCTAGAGGCAAAGGCATCAAAGAAGTCATCGCATTCCTCCTGGCTCTCAGACATGGAGCGAGGCGCGGAGTGGTCAGGGGAACAGGGCATGGGGGATTTTGGAAGCATTGCAGGGAGGGAGATCTGCCGTACAACGGGCCTCGGCCGCTCCCTTCTGGCTGAGGCTGTTTTCTTTGGTTGTGCATCGTGAGATGGGCTGGGGTTGAAGGGAGGTGAGGGGGAAGAGGCTGAGACAGAAGGAGAGTGAGGCACGAGAGGAGGGGATTTGCACAACTCTTCAGCTATGAGCTCCTCAAAGAAGGGGTTACGCTGCATATGGGTCAGGAAGGGGTTGGAGGTGGAAATGGGAGTGGAGGATGGAGAAGATGAGGCCGAGAAGGGAGAGGCATGACTCCCATTGTCGGGCGAGACTAGGCCATTGGGGGAGGCCGAGGGAGAGTGGAACTGGAATTGTTGGGGAATGGGTGAGCGGGGAGGGAGGGGAGGGGGCACATCTGTGCTGCTTTCTACCTTAGGAGAAACTTCCAGCCTGTGAAGGAAATAGGGCACAAGTAGTCTTCTTAGTTAATAATGTGCCGGTTGACCAATGGGGAGCAATTCTTTACACACAAACAAAAAACAAGACCATCCGAATGCATGGTAACATTCATGTAAGATTGGACTTTTTTTGCTGGCTGCACAACTGAAATCGTGAAGCTTTTGATAAGTTGTGAACTAAAAGAAAGGCAGAAAGCAGGATGGTAAGAGCAACTGAAGATCATTTCAAGAAGCAAAAGATGCGGTATTTGCAAATAATTTTAAAACCGAAGAGTAGAATAGTATATAACGATCCCGTTTGAATCATGCACACTGTTGGGTGAACCCATTTTAAATATTGTAATCTACTGAGAACTGAAAAGAAACCTTAAAGATGAGAAAGCTGTAGGAGAAACATGAAATGATATGGCATTGCAGAAAATGCTGTATCAACTACATCAACTTAATTGAGTCCCATTCCAACTGTGCAGAGAGGAAGCAGACACTCTCAACTAATGACCCCCAGGCAGACGTACTCAAACACTACGGGCAGACCTACAGGCATCGCTCATCTCGCCCTGACCCACCTTGGTTTGTTCTGGGTATCACTGGATCCAAACCAACCTCTCAGCCTCCCCTCTGCGGCCTGACCCGCCTGGCCCTGGTCTGACTTGGCAGGGAGGGAGTCGCTCCTTCCTCCGGAAAACAACGCCTTCCTCTGTTTCTTCCCTTTGTCCGACGGGTCCGTGGCCGAGGAGACTATCGGCGCGGCCGCCTGCACGGGACGACCCCCTGTCCGGGCGCTCTGGATCGCTGACGCCGCGGCCTCGGGTACCCTCTCCTCCTCTCTCTCCTCTTTCTTCCCCTTGTCGAAGGACCAGCGCCGGCCCTCGCCAGGGGATGTGGCCGAGTCGCTGCGCTTGGTGAGGTTCTGCAGGGACCGGGACAGCGGGGAGCACTTCTCCAGCAGGACCAGCTTGGATTGGAGGGCCGCCGAGCTCCTGGGGGTGGAGGGCTCGGAGTCGTAGATGTGACTGCCGTTGATGCACAGGGAAGACTTGGACTGGGTCATGGTCTGGCCCTTCAGGGCCTCCACAGCGGGGGATGTTCGAGCGACCGACATGGTGATCTTGCTCGCTTCGTCGCTGAAGGCCCGCTTGTGGGTTAGAACCTTTGTGGTATGTTGGCTAGTGAGCACTGTTGGAACACAATGATGGAGTTAACAAGTGATGTTTGTGTAAGTGGATACGGCATAACATGCCATTCACACACATAATAACAGCATTACTACCTTTCTTAGCCAGGTCGGACTCTCCATAGAGGCTGTCCACTCTGACTTTGCTTGTATAAATGGGGGAGCTGGGAGGATCTGCTAGGAGATCCAGGCTGGGTGGAGGACCAAGGTTATCACTGGCCAGAGACGACACACTGCTCTCTGACGCCAGCGAAGAGCAGGATCTTGTATCGGACGACCTCCGCAGCTTCCCCTTGAAGAAGTCCTTCACCTTGCTTCTTTTCTCCTCCACCACCTCTGTATCCCCTAGCTGCACTACACCACCCTCTCCAGAGGGCTGTCCCAGGTTGCCCGACACAGCAGCGAAGCGACCTGGCAGGATGGCTGAAGAAGACTCCACGTCTCCGCGCTTCCTGCCGGTGACACGGTCCTTGAGTTTGCCGAAGGCCGAGCGCGGCTTGTCCTGCATGTTGAGGTCAAACATGCTGGCGGTCATGTTGTTGCGGGTGAACTGGACGGTCACCTGCATTTCACCACGTTCCTTCTCCTTCCTCCCTGCCTTGGAGTTGAGCTTCATCCATCTGTAGCCAACGAAAAACAGAGGAGACAAGGCAGCATCCACCCTGAGGATTATTTTATATAAATACATTGTGTGGGGGGCAGCCAATATAAACTGGTACCACTAACCAAACCAGCTCGCCCTGAAGCATGACATTTCTGGCATTGCATCACTCTGGTGCAGACAACGGCTAAATAATGCATGTAAGAGAGGTTTTCACGACTCACTGTGGGGTTGATCACAAAACTTTAGATGCTCCTTTTATGATGTAATCATGCTGACGTGTGTGTGTGTGTGTGTGTGTGTGTGTGTGTGTGTGTGTGTGTGTGTGTGTGTGTGTGTGTGTGTGT
>JAOPJO010000002.1:11640395-11653351 GCA_027123675.1 Molva macrophthalma
TATAAAGTTGACTTGGAGCTGGCGTTTATTTTCCCCTTGTAAATGGGTTAATGTTATCGTCATGTAGACTAGTACCAAATCGGGCAAAGTCAGACATTGGACAAATTTGGGTGTAAAAAACAAGATGCGATCCCATGGTGTTAGTGTTTGTTTGCTTTTTCCAAACAATTATAAAACCATCCAGAGAGCTTTAAGATGTGTGTGGTGGTGATGCAGTATACATGTTTTCAGAACAACACATTTCTTTAGCTGATATTCTTCCGAAACACATATCATTAATACAGTCTGGAAGTCGCGAATACTACTAGCATCCCAGTACACTAGAAACACTGCGTTGAGTGCACGTTACATTCTCAATAACCTCTAGTCTAAAAGGTATTTCAGATTCCAAAAGCTAAATTTGGTTACACACAGTGATAAAAACAAAGCAATATATAAACTGCAGTGCTTTTCAAATACATTATAGAATAGAACCGATTTCATCCATGATAACCAAAAAAACAATTAATTAAATAAAATAGTAAACGATGGAACTGAAATACAATGTTATGTATTGCCACGTATGTAACTGCCACGTTTTTCCGGACTCAACTGTCAGTGAAAAAGCTCCAACACATGTCTGATACAGTAACTATTATAAGACATACAGTATATAAAACAATGCTTTTGTTCTTCAAGTCTATATCACGTAATGGTAGGAGGCCCGTTATCATTGATTCAGAAAAATACGTTTTCCACTAGCCTACTACTGGAATGATTCAAGAGGAAATTATGCACTTTTCTTACACTCCTTCAGGTGTCACTGTTTGTTCCCTTAGAAGTAAAGTAAATAACATAGCGTGTTTTATGTTTAACATTTACTGTAGGTGGTAGGAAAACATGATGTGTCGCTTTTTCAGTTTTCACAGGCACTAAAGCTGAGAAGGTCATGAGGATGTCGTCACTCGACCAAAGCCATCTGGATCACGCACAGAGAGAATACAGAAATGCCATTTGAGCTCACTGTAGGCCTACAGTAAGTGTTTAGCTTCAGATACACTTCAAATGAATGACTTGACACTGTAATACTGTAATACTCTGAAGGCATAGTTTTAAAATGCTAAAAAAAACGAAGTGATCAAACAGTCTCACTTGTCTATTTTGGTCCAGTTAAACATTTACCAAACACTGATATGACTCAACTGCCCATGAAAGAAAATGCACATGGAAGACAATCTATCTTTCTTATGTAAAAATCCAATGCTCCCTTGTAACAAAATAATGTAAAAAAAAGACAATGTACAAAACTGCACAAAAAATGGACAGCTTTGAAAAGATTGTAACAGTAAAAGTAGATACATAAGACCGAAGACTCTCTGGAATGCTTCAACGATACCCCCCCCCCATTTAAATTGACAGATAACGGTCATTATTTATACAATAATACGGTTCAGGTTAAAAGGTGTACTCCAATGATTCCCCCTAAAGGCTGATTCATACTCCAGTGTTGAATAGCAAACAAAGGGGAATAAAGAATGCTCTGTCATCTGCGTACAAGTAGCTGATGCGCCCCTCTCCAAAAACCGAACTACACTTCAGGGCACTGGAAGGTCGCCATGACGGGGACATTGTCTATACGTGCTACGTTTTCTGATTGATTTATGCCAGCAGTGAGAACAATGTGGATCTGGTTCGGTTGATCAAATTAGCACGACACGATCATTCTCACATAATGATACAAATAACCCGATGGCACAGATTTATGCCCGCAAAATATTTTCTGGCAATTTGCGTGCATAATCACTGACGTAGAATAACCATAAATGCAAAGCACGGATGTTAAGGGCTCATTCAGACCAAAGCAGTCGTTGCAGCGAAAACGCCAGTTCAACCATTCATTTGAATGGGAGTAGTGCGTTCTGCGGCGGTGGGGACCGTATTGGGTTGTTAAAAATAAAATGCAGCTGACTGCGGCGGAGTTGAAACAGAATCAACTTTTGGAGAAACACAACACGACGTCACGTTGCGGGGGCCAATCATGTAAGCAGGCGATCAGACCGGAAGACGCCCGCGGGAAGAAGGACCTTGTTTTCCATGTAACGTTAGTATTGTAGCATACCGCTGTTTACCAAGCAACTGTGAAGATCGAAGATAGACTGATCGCCGCCGTGTTGTCCTTTCCAGAGCTGTACAACCCTACCGTGAAGGAGTGGTTTAAGTTCCCAACATGACGTCACACAAAGAGCCATTAAGTGCCACTCCCACATCGCCGCAGCAGTTTGCGCTAATAGCCGCAACGCCTGATTTGGTCTGAACGAGCCGCGGAATTTATATTCGCAGTGAAACGCCGTTCGTTATGTCCGTGTGCTTATAGTCGTTTTAGTGGCCGCTTTCCTGTTACAATGCTGGTGGCATACAGGTGGCAGTTTTTTTTTCGCGACACGCCATAAATCATGATTTCCTCATTTTCGTTTCACGCCGGCTTGCACACTTCTTGCACAGTGACTATAAATTAGGCTTCAGACACCCGCTACCACACCCCAACAACTCGTAATTGTACCTCCTCTGCGTACGATTGGAGTCAGGAGTATAACGGGCTCATTCAGACCAAGTCAGGCGAAAACACCAGTTTAACCATTCATTTGAATGGGGGTAATCTGTTTAAGCTTCGGCTGTGGAGGGGCATGGGTTGGGGATTGGGTTGCGGCGAAAACTTGAAACAGAATCAACTTTTGGAGAAACGCAACCCGACGTCACGTTGCGGGGGGCAATCACGTAGGCAGGCGATCAGACCGGAAGACGGCCGCGGGAAGAAGGACCATGTAACATTAGCATTGTAGCATACCGCTGTTTACCGAGCAACTGTGAAGATGGAAGAAAGACTGATCGCCGCCGTGTTGTCCTTTCCAGAGCTGTACAACCCTGCCGCGAAGGGAGTGGTTAAAGTTCACAACATGACGTCACAAAAACGTGCCATTAAGGGACACTCCCACATCGCCGCAGCAGTTTGCGCTAATCGCTGTAACGCCTGATTTGGTCTGAATGAGCCCTAACTCTGCCTTTAATCGGCCTGGCCGCCGTTGTGGCAGCCTTTCAGGTAGAGTTCGTCCGGCTGGGACAGGTGTGCGTCGTAGCCCTCCATGTACAGGCTGCTTGTGCTGCTGTTGCTGCCGCCGCTGCTGCTGCCGCCCAGGAAGCTGGCAACGGCGCGGCCCTGGCGTGCGTGCCCCACCGCGTCGCTGAACACCTTGTTGATCTGCTCCTCCGACGGCATCCACCAGTCCGGGTTGGAAGCACAGTGCATCCGGATAAACTCTGGCGGAGGAAGGAAGGATGGTGGGGGCAGGTGGGGTGAGAGAAAGCGAGTGAAATCAAGGTGCCGGTATTTTAAGACCAGACAGTGTGACTGTGCGTTCACACCAAAAGCGAAGGCGCGCGTGAATACATACAAAGTCAATGCAAAGACGCGAATAGATGCGAATTGTCTGCCGGCCAAGCAGGCGGCGTGGATGGCTTGAATGGCGCGGCACGAACCTGGTTCAACCTGGTTCACGCGTATTCTATATATATACGCTGATTCTACTCGCGCGAACGATGCGAATTCGCCATTCGCTTGAGTTGAAATATTTGAACTTTCCCGTGAATTTCGCTTGATGCTGAATCACTCGCGCAAGACAAGTTTGCGGTTTGCGCAAAAAAGTTTGCGGTTCCCGCGAGCAACCTCGCCCAAGTAACGCGAGTACAATATTCGCTTCGCTTTTGGTGTGAACGCACCTTTAGTCCAAGACGTTGCGGCGAAAACGCCAGTTCAACCATTCATTTGAATGGGGGGAAATGCGTTTAAGTTGCAGCGGTGGGGGCCGCATGGTGTTGTAGCAGTTTGTGGTAATCGCCGCAACGCCTGATTTTGTGTTTTTTAAATTCCAACCGTAGTAATCATTTTTAACTTTTGTATCTCAGATGCGCTTTTAGTAGTCCATCTTCGGAACATTGTCGTTTCACCACAGCAGACCCATGTCCATAACATCTGCCTTCGCGTAATGACGTAGCCTAGTGTAAGGGCATTAGGATTCTCTCTTTTTGTTATCTTTTCCTAAGTCCTTATGAATTCTCCTTCACATCTTTCCTTGACCTCATGGCGTTTTCCATCGAGGTCAAGGAAAAGAGGTTAGGAAAGGACATAGGACATAACATTTTTCTATCCGACTAAGTGTGGAGAAAACTCCCACTTCTCAAACATGGGCTGATTTCCCCTGTTGTTTCTCACCACCCAATGGCTCATTTGTTTGAGCATATGGTGTCTATTCTAGAAGTTTGTTGTTCAATTACGCTCTATACCTCTCCCTATACCTATCAATGTTTGAGATTATCTCCATGTCCTCTATCATTCAGGTTTAAATAAAATTGTTTTTTACTTCATTCGTTTGTCACGTTCCAAAAATGTCTAAGCCTAAAAAAACACACTTCATAACAATATACCAATCTCTCCTTGAGTGACATGTCTGTTAATAGCTCAGTGGGCAGAGCACCCGCCTGAAAGGCAGAAGGTCAAAGTTCGAATCCCACAAGGGACCTAAAATTGTTTGAGAGACAGTTTCAGCAAGACCTATATTTTGGACAACGCACACCATTTTAAATGTAAAATTATTTCACAGAATCAACTTCACCCTACATGCACCTAAGTTTTGCCATTAAATCCACACGAATGCCAGAGTAAATGAAAAAACAACTTAGTGTGGGGAAAACGCCCACTTCTAAAACATGTACGGTTCTCCCACTGCTGGTAATTGTCCATCAGTAGCTCTGCGATTAGAGCACACGCCTGCAAGCAGAAGATCCATGGGTCAAATGATAATCCCACCAAATACCTCATATGGTCTGAGGAAACAGCTTGTCTATGGTCTCCTACTAAGCAGTGGTCTAGTACTTCCGGCAGTGAAGGCACAATCCTTGAGTCTATGGTCTCCTACTAATGGTGTATTACTACCAGCAGAGGATGCACTGTCCTTGAACACACACAGCATGGTTGGAACTGAGTGGACTTTGGGGCCGTTGGCTGTAATGGGCTGGTCTATGTTGAAGCTATTTCCAGCAGTCTGGTCTGAGAAATTGCATGAAACAAAATCAACGTCATAGGTTGTCTACTTCCAGCAGTAGGGGCGCTTTGGCTTAATAGGGGGTACTATCTCACACTGTGAGAGAATTGGCAGAAGGGTCGCAGTTTTGACCATGAGTTATTAACCTAAAGTGACCTCTAACTGTACTCTCACTGAATTCACAATTTCCTTTATTGTCCAAATTTGTCAGGCAGCTGCACACAGCTGCGTGCTTGACACCGGTTAATGCTGCTTGCAGCTATATTATTATATACATTTTTGTTTCCTTCAAAACATCGGTCAGACGCACCTTTTTAAAATAGCTTTTAATGTTTAATGCCTTATTAACGTTTGACTGGGACTTTTATATGAATTAGTTTGATAGGCCAACTACTGGGAGTTTTGTATACGTAGAGTTCTTACACATACGTAGAGTTCTAAAACATTTTTATGTTATATTATTATTTAATAAATTCATTCATTATCATCACCATCATCATCATTATCATCCTCATCATCATCATTACATAATCCTCATCACCATCCACATCACCACCCTCATCATCAACATCACCGCCGTCATCATCATCGACACCATCATCATCATCATTATCATATTCACCATCATCATCATCATTATTATCATCATATTCCCCATCAGCATCATCATCATCACCATCATTATTATCATCCTATTCACCGTCATCACCATCATCAGCATCATCATCATCCTCACCTCTGAGACAGCTGACCTTGACCGGGTTGAGTGATGATGATGATCATCATCATCACCATCATTATCATCATATTCCCCATCACCATCATCAGTATCATCACCATCATCATTGTCATCATATCCACCGTCATCACCATCATCAGCATCATCATCATCCTCACCTCTGAGACAGCTGACCTTGACCGGGTTGAGTGGGCGGCGCTCCAGGCCGGGCTCTCCCGAGTGGACGGAGCGCTTCCTCTTGCCCAGGCCACATGAGTACTTGAGCTCGTCGGTGGTGAAGACGAAGCGGATCAGGTAGCGCAGGAGCCGGCGGCCATCTTTCTTGGAGGAGTTGACGGCCTCGTCCCACTGCTTGTTAGTGATGAACAGAGGGTAGTTCCCCAGGAGCTGCTTGCTACCCTGAAGAGGAAGGGAGGGGACGGTGAGGGGGAGAATCCTGAGGAGACTCAGAGTCAAGCCTCAGCTGGGTTTCGGCCTTTGAAACACTGTGACGGAAGTCAGCTCAAAGTTGTTAATACCATCATGTTCCTTTAAAATGATGTATCCCAGTCTTTTTGAAGTTGTTTTGTTTGTGAAAGAAAACCATCAATATATTGTGTTACTATATTTTCCCATACAATTATATTGTATGTACATAAAAAAAAAAGAAAATGTTAATGTCTATGCACTCACACATTGAATGCTATTTTAATTTGCATGAATATATGTTTACAGAACTGTCAAGTTCTGTAAAAGTTTTGTCCTATTCAGACATATGTATTCAATATGTCGACTGTAAATAACAATTTTAAATTTCACCTAAAAATTGTAACTGGAATAATATGTGCGCATCTCATTACCAAAAGTAGTTTGAAATAAAAATAAAAAACAAACCTCGAAGACCGTTTGCCGTTCTTCTTCCTGTAAAAATAAGTCGTTAAGTCTTTCATTTCACATTTGATTTGATTCTGCATCGATTATCTTAAGGCAATATATAAAATGTATATTTCCCATATATCATATTTATATTTTCCCTAGTGTAATGCTTGACTTAACACACATACCTTCAGCAAACTATCCAAATCAATGCACCTGGTCTAATTCCATATACCAAATGGTATGATATTGGAGATGCTTGCCAGGAGTAGGTGATGCAAGAGTCAGAGTCCGATACTACATATATATATACATTAGATGGTTACCTCTGTGAGTGGCTCCTCTGGAATGGGCTGAACCAGCTGGTTGTGGAACTGCAGGACAGACCGGAAGTAGTCCAGAACATTCTGACATGGCGCTGTATCAAAATAGACCATTTATTCCTAGGTTATTATTCATTCTAGGATTACTATTTTTGCTATTTTGCTACGAATGTCAATATGTGTTTTGCTGACTGTAAATGTCCCCATAGGAATGAAAGGGGTTAGGGGGCCCATTAGCTTGGGTCACTAGTGTGCACACTAGTGAGCACACTAGTGACCCCAGACCTCTTACTCTCAACCTACCTAACTACCTTCTGTAAGTGTGCTATTGACCAATGAACAGTGATAGAAGGAAGATAATGAAATAGATAACAAGGTCTGGGGCACACATACTATCAATCTAAATGATTTGACTATCCATTCTGAAACTGATGGCAGCCAGGTATCAAATACCGCACCAATTGGATTCCTAAAGGCGCCCCCAAATATAAAGGTGTAATCATCTTATCCAGCATAGAATGTATAAAATAGGCCACTGTAGAAGATTGGATCACTCTTCATTCCCAGGGTTTCCCGCCTTTTCCCACTGGCTCTTTTAGCCTTAGGTTAGGAGTTCCCTGCTAATTGAACTGAAAATGGGCCCTTGAAGCCCTTTGAGACTTAACCTTGACTTGAACTGTAGTGTCTCACATTTCTACTAACTATAGTCCACCTCTATGTGACCTGTTGGTCCCCTCTCTAGTTCCTCAACCTAGTTCCCCTAAAAGGGCCCTTGAGGGAGGGCCTCCTAATATCATCTCCTATATCCTCCTCTCTCGTCTAACCAAAGTCAGGATCCGTTTAGCGGGAGTCTCTTGCCAGGGTAGTGTTGCTACCCTGGCAAAATAGTAAATGTAGTGATAATTGAGGGGATTTTGGACGTGTAAATAAGTGAGAAATTAGCAGCGGTGTTTGTTTTTGTGTGTGTGTGTGTGTGTTTTGAGTCTAGGGTGTCACGTCTCATTACGTACAACAGCGGTTTATGGGGTGCCAATGCTTAACAAAAAGAAACATCATATGTGAAAATAAAAAATGTTAAGAGATTTTATAGTCTAGGAATTTTCAAAGTTGCTTGAAGTGGTAAAAAGAAATGCCACATAACCTTTGTATCTCCACTTTGAAAGTGCATTCATGCAAGAGGAATACAAATATTAGTGCCTCTTATATAAACAAAAAAATGTGTTATAGATCTAAAATGTGTATTGTATTGTAGAATTGTAGGAACCCAAAAACCTAACCTGCCATTCCATTCTGTGTAAAACGTACCTACACCACTAAAGGAGGTCCAACTTATCTACCTGTTCAAGCAACGGAATCATTCGGTCTACTGACAGCCAACACCACCGCACCTGGTATATTCTCTAGCTTATTCCGCAGCTCCTCGTTCTCCTGCTGGAGAGACAGCACCTCCTGCTCCAACTCCAGGCAGCGCGGACAGCAGCTCTCCTCCTCCTCCTCTTCCTCCTCGGGCAGAGTGGACGAAGGATGACCGTACGACTCGGACGGAGCCGGGGAGCTCCAGCCTCCCAAGGCGTGACCCTGCGGGGACAGGCCGGACCCGGGCTCTGCCACCGGGCATTGCTCTTCCTCCGGGCCCCCCTGCTGGCCCGCGAGGCCCTGGTTCTTCTGCGGCTTGGGCCCGGAGAGCAGGTAGTTCTGGAGGGAGTCGGTGAAGATGCGCAGGAAGGCGGAGGTCTGCTGCTGGTTCCACTGGCTGCGCTGGGCCTCGCCCTCAGGGTCCGTGGTGGAGGAGCTCTCCTCCTGGAGCGTGGGCCCCCTCCCCAGGGAGGAGTCGTGGGGCTGCCCCGGCCCATCCTCCTGCTTGATGATGGGGGAGGAGGAGGAGGTGGAGCAGGAGGGCTCTAACAGTCGTCCGTTGTTCAGGAGGCTGAGGACTCGGCTACACTGCTGGGCGAAGGCGTCCAGGATCAGGCGGTTCTCTGGGGAAGGAGGAACGGTTAGGGGAAGGAGGAACGGTTAGGGGAAGGAGGAACGGTTAGGGGAAGGAGGAACGGTTAGGGGAAGGAGGAACAGTTAGGGGAAGGAGGAACGGTTAGGGGAAGGAGGAACGGCACAACCTCCGCTATTTACTCTACCCAGCGTTGTTTTGTGTTGCCCTCGCTACTTTCAGTCTTTACTCTTTACTTTATGTCTACTGTCAGGCATTATTGTCTAGTGGTTAGGGGGTCTCCCATTCATATGGTTCTGGGTTTGAAACCCCTACCTGCTCATTATTATGAGCATATTCAAATAATTCAGTGTTGCTGTTTAAATTACATAGCATAACAAAGCAATCATTCTATTATATACCCGTTGGCTGCACGCAAAAAGTGCGCCCTGTGCTCAGGATGTGAAGTATCGGGTGACAGGGTAACAGACCACAGCAGGTCGGTTTCCTGTTTCCTGTATTAATGTTAACAGGTATTACAGCAACAGCAACAACAAAGGTTAGGTGTCAGGGCGGTTTGCGCGTCAACGATTTCCTCTCCACATCTTGCCTGTTACACTGTTCATATTTGTTTTGAATGAAAAGCCATTCGATCTGTATTGCTCCTCCATATAAAATAAATGAAAAGAAAAAAGTGAATTTCGGTGAACCTCTGGGGGTAGAAATCAGCATGAAGCCATTGAGTCCCGAACAACCCCCCCCCCCCCCCGAATGAGATGATCTCACACGCCCACCTCACTCTAATGATTATGAGTCGGTTGGCGGCACGTAGGTATTAACCGTGTACGTGCAAACACACACACACACACACACACTCACGACACGCACTCACACTCACACACACACGCACACACTCACCCGCACTCACGCGCACACACACACACACACTCACACACACGCACGCACACACACACTCACACACATACATACACACACAGATATAGAGAACGTGTCTGCGGCGTTTCTAGCCGTTGGGACGTGTCTATCAGACTGCCGCAGATGTGCCGTGTTTATTAATATGCGTGCCGTCTCCATGTCCCCACCGAGATGTGTTTGATATTGTCGTCCCTCCCATCACCCCCCTCCCACCACGCCCCCCTCCTACAGGCTCTGAAGGTTGTGCTGAAGCCTCATAAAATGTCATTAAAGAAACAACATGCTCGGCAGAGGCCCCATTTATTTTAATCACAACTCTCTGAGTTCTCGAGGCCTCTGAATGTAGTTCACGTCGCTGTGATCTTGCGGGTATATCCTTCATTCGTACCCCACTTATATAACTCTCTGTTGCTCCTTTTCTCTGTATCTATTTATCTCTCACTCTCTACTATAGCTATCGATCACTCACTCTTTGCTCTCCTTCTCTATTTGTCAATCTGTTTGGGTCTCTGTCTGTCATTCTCTCTCGCTATGCATCTATCTCTGCCCCTTTTTTTCTCTATCCATCTATTCATCTGTCTCTGTCTCTGTCTCTGTCTCTGTCTCTCTGTCTCTCTCTCTGTCTATCTAGGAGGTAGTCAGGCCTCTTTAAATTGCACTGTGCTCCACACCCACACCCCCTTCTCATATGTAGACTAATATAGATTGTAAGCTGTGTAGATTGAGCGGCTGATTGGCTGCGAAGACAGACTAACCGCCAGCGAATCCAGTCTTCTGCAGCTGCTGACGGTAACGAGATTAATATCTGATTAGCCTGATGAGACGTCAAATGTTTAATTTAGTGACTGCAGAGATTCGGTCCATCGCTTTCATCTCTCATTGTGGGTTAGTTTTGACACACACACACGCACACACGCGCACACACACACACACACACACACACGCACACACGCGCACACACACACACACACACACACACACACACACACACACACACACACTCACACACACACTCACACACCACAGGCCGCTCAGACGTATATCATTAAACAATGCTCTTGAGCGGCGGTGTGGACGTGCACATGCAACTGAAGTATCTCATTTTTTGATTAGTGGAACATAACCCCATCCCCCCCAGCACCACCACCACCCCCACAAAATCAATCACTGCAAATAGAAAAGAAGATGGGAAAACACGAGCAACGTTAGACAAAGGAGACACTATGGTTAAATAATGATAGCCATAAGAGATGGAGAATAAACATAAATAAAATATATGATCAAGTATACTTCCACCAAGTGTAGTCTCAAATTCCAACTATGTGGTCCATAATAGCCAAGTTAAATAGGACCTATATTTTATAAAAAAAATTAAAAAAAAGTGTCTACATATACACTACTCACACCATAATACATTAAAAAAAAAAAAAGAATATAATAAAAAGCATATTACGACAATTTTGTGTGGCCGTGGTAGTCCGGTCTTGTTCAAACAGTTTAAATCACTGATACTCAACAAGTCTCGGGTACCTGAGCTTATACCGTAGCTACAGTCTGGGGACGCGACCAAAGCGGCTCTTCCAGGTGAGAATCTGGGGTCGGGACGCGCCGAAGCCGTGCCCCCGCTCCCAGGGCGCCGCTGGGGGCAGCCAGCCGCGCTGCTCACCGCTGCCGAGGTGGACGTCGCAACTCTACTGCTGGGCCTGTTCTCACTACAATGGAAGCGATGCTGCTGTTGTGGAGTCGCGTGATGCTGCTGGCTACTACTGATAGTGGCGGTGGTCTGGTGATGCTGTTGCTGCTGCTGCTGCACCCTCTGTTGGTGATGCGACGAGGTGAAGGGATGCGGCTGCCCGGGGTTGTAACTGAAGTGATGTCCGCCACCATCATCAGCGCCACCGAAGAGTGGAGCCTCCACCATAGCCGACCTGTCAAAGCGCGACTTACCCGCCGACCGCTTACTTTGGAAGGGTTTGAGGCTGCTGCACGGACCCCGCTGTTGTTGTCTGCACATCTTGGGTGCGCAGGGCCCCTCGTCTGCGGGCTGCATGTCTCCTTCCATCACGGTTGTTATTAGGCAATTATTATTATAAATACTATTATTATTTGTATTATCAGTGTCGCGGCGGAGGCGGATGTCTAGCGGTGGCTTCTATTGTTGAGTCCTCCTTGTGTGACAGGCGGCTGATAATGACCGAGGACCTGTTTTCGTCACCGTCTGGCTCGGTTTCCCTCGTATACATTGTAGACGGAGGGTGGGCTAATTTACAGACAGGCTACGGCTCCAATCCCCAGCCGGTTACGCTGCTATTAAACCACTGGGCCGAGTGGGAAATACAGGCGGGACTTGCGTCGCCGTGCTGCTCACTATTAAAATGGTGCTGCTGTCGGGATGTAGACAACACACAGTCTGCCAAAACACCTTTAGAAGTCTCATAGGTTCCTTGCCTGCGTATGTTTAAAACGTTTTTTTCCTTCTTTGGCCCATTTTTTCATATGCCAATGCAATTGTAAACGACTTCATTGATTTGCTCACAGGCTATTTGACAACAAAGTGATGATAAATTGCATAATAGGCTTATCCTAATTATTGCATGGCAGTGTCCCCCCCAAATGTGTCAACACGTTTTGAGACTGAAATGCATCGGAAGGCCTATAAGTGTCGAAGATTTGTTTAATGTAGGATTTATCTTACATATCCAAAAGACGTGAACGAAGATCATGCACCGGGCACAAGTTCTGCAAGTGTCGTGTGACTCGTGTAGCCGTTAGGCTTTGCGAATGAAGTGCATTCAGTCAGACATCCTGTTGTCCTAGTTTTATATAGGGCAGAACCTAGCGAGCATCAATAACAAGAATATTATTTATGCGTGCGGGAACAGAACAACCCCAGCCTGTGGGGGTCTTAAGAAGAGAGACAGGGTTACACTGTGGTCAGGCAGGGACTTTATCTTGAGTTAATAACCCTCAATGTGTAGTTATGATATGATCATTACCACAATATGATATCTTGACAACCACACACACACACACACGCACGCGCACACACGCACACACACGCGCGCGCACACACACACACACACACACACACACACACACAC
>JAOPJO010000002.1:11678970-11697274 GCA_027123675.1 Molva macrophthalma
CTACTTTGTAAAAATGATTGATTAAATATGCTCCTCAATACCTGTCCTATTTCCTCGCCCCCCCCCCCCCCCCTCATCTCCTACTCCAACTTCCTCTTCATTACTCTCTCCCAAGGCCGGCACAGATTTGGCAACGCAGGTTTTGTCCCGTCTCTAGTCATCTCTCGTCTAGACTACTGCAGAACTCCCTTCTGGCTGGTCTGCCTGCGTGTGCTGTTCGTCTTCTGACGCTCGTCTGGAATGCAGCAGCCCGGCTGGTCTTCAGCCTACCCAAGTTCTCCACTGCACTAAACCACTCCTCCGCGCCCCTGCACGGTCTACCGGTGGTTTGCTTGAATTGGATTCAAGTCTCAAGTCTCCGGCCCATCCTACATCCAGGACACGGTCAAACCATACACCCAAGCCCCATCCGCTACGCTCTATACCTGTCAAACGGCTTGGTGCTCCTTCGCTACGAGGCGGCCCCAGTCGCCACCCAAGGAAATCTCGATTGTTTGCTGTTCTGGCACATCAATGGTGGAACGAGCTCCCCACCGACATAAGGACAGCTGATACTACACATCTTTCGTCGTCGACTGAAAGCTTAATCTTTTCAGACTGCCTCTTGACTCAGGAAAAAAAAAAAAGTGTACAAAATGATCTATGCTCTTGTTTCTAAAATGAAGCGCTTGAAGTAGTTTGCTTATTTGATCAATTGTATGCACTGGCATGATTCAAGCACTTTTTGGGTTGTGTCTTCATGGTTGAATACACTTATTGTCAATTGTTTTGGACAAAGTAATGTGTAATGTAATATAAATAATAGAGAAAACAGAGAGAGAGAGAGAGGGAGCAAAACAGGACCAAATGCATGGTCCTCAACTGTTTAAGGGAAGTGGTAATTACGAGGGGCCACATGAAGCAAGGGGACGGCGGGGCACTATGGTGACTTGGAACATGTAGTGTGAGGAACGTGTAATTAAAAGTGAAAGGGCTGGGTGGGGGGGGAAGCAGCAACAACAGCAACAGCGGCGGCCACACCTTTAACTCTTAACACCCTCAGTCACTCCCCTCCTCTCACCTCAACACAAACAGATTCCAATCACAAAGACAGTATATGTTGTCTGCACAAGAGCTGGTCATTGAACAGAAAAACAGAAAAAAAGCTTTCAGGGGCCAAATTCCTGTTGGATTTTCTCGCCTCACCTCGGGCCAGCTGCAAGGGAAAATATCAGCGGGGAAAGGAGCAGGAGAAGCCAGCAATAACAACCTGCCCACCAGGCCTAGGCTCATCAAGTTATGGCTCTTCTTGGGGATGTGAGGTCCAAACAAAATGGCGGCTCATTGCATGTAACTACCAAACAAACCAAACTTTCCTTTCTTTTCTTTTTTCTTATTGGAAAAATATTTTTAAAAACTAGATGTAATCAATGATTGGGAACGTAAATACATCTATCCTTAAGATATTAAACCTTTGTAGGCAGATTCCTTCCTAGCTTTCTTTCACAGAATCAAATCTCCTTTTTTGATTGTGTGCAATGCGGATTCCTATCAGGAAAACCAATATCATATCAAACACTCCATCTTCCTGATTCAATGAAAACTCCATTTGTGCCGTAACATGTGCATAAATCAAATCAAATTGAACGTATGCTCATTTTGTGCCTCTATGCTGAAATGCAACGGTTCTGCGACTTAAGAGTAATACAATAAAGTAGTTCTCATACAATTGCTTAGCAGGACCAATGTCACCCTGCTAATCCCCGAAGAGTAAATTAACTCCATGACCGACAAGACCTTACCTCAGTCCAAACATAAATAAGGAGAAAAAACAGACATGATCCGCATGGCCTACATGTCGCTTGATACAGAGAGTTACCAAGCTGCTTACACATGTCATGTCACTGTCCTCTGTTCCCGGGAGTCGGTCTGAACACTGACTGAATGAACACACAGGCAGGCAGCGGACCCTACAGCCGGGCGTGTCAGTTCCACATGGAGAAAGTCTTTCTCCCGGAACGCGCAAGCGCCTGCTTAAACAAATTGCGTAATTTTCCGCAACGAATGGCATCACACCATGACAGCACACACTCTCTCGCCGCTTTCTCCCTCCCTGAAATAAAAACAACAAGTCATCTCCTGCCACAGCCGACCCCTAGTGAACCCGTCCCATGCCCCACTGTGACCCCCATGGCCAATGGGCCTTTAATCCGTCTCCATGCCCCACTAACCAGGTCACCACGCCTGTGAGGGGGGGCATCCAGACGCCGTGGAGAAAGGGGAAGACATCTTTATTATCAGCAGGAGGGACGAGGTGGTGGCTGGTAATGGACAGGCACTGGTGTCCCAGACCAGGCCAGACCCAGGCCAGGCCAGGCTATCAGACCCCCTTCCTGAGAACAGCCTGCGTGACGCCGCAACATTGACGAATGGGTTCAGACGTTGGGACAAGATAGCCAGCCCTGCCCCCGCCCCGCCCCCGCCCACACACACACACACACACACACACCCTAAGAGGAGCCTTGGGCGGGAGTGGTTTTAGCAGTGAACATTTTTTTGTTGTTTTCATTGTTCTGTTCTATTATGACAAGTAGTTGGGGAGTATTGTGCATTTAGGGATTTTTTTGTGTGCTTTTGCTTGGGGGTTTGGACAAATGAACAGATATTTTGGTATGCAGTAACAGACGTTTTAAGAAGTTAACCAGCAAGTTCACACATTTTAAATCAGTTTCCAACATTATTAAATGAGTAAACCCTGCATGGACAACATCAAATTAGCCTGGTCAGATAACTGCTTGACACTGATGTGGTCAATGGGACTGGATTTCGTCTCTGTCACTGTTGATATGAGGTTCAGCGGAGTGACTCACCAAACAGACTAGCCAATCCATGTTTACTTGTCCCCGTCTAAATGTCCGGTGCAGTCCAGAGGAAAATATAGCACCCATTAAGCTAATTTGAAAAAGTTAACCGAACTTGAAAATGTATCACTTGCAAAGAAATATGATAAACCACTAAAGATAAATATATAATGAAAAAAGTTTAGATATAGAATCACAGGTAAAAAAAATAAGACAAAACACAATAATAAAAAAAAACAATTGCAACATAGAGACTGGATTTACCTTGGTGTTAAAACCCATTGCATTCTGGGAGGTTTTGTAGAGTTCTGGATACTTCAGCATGTTCTCTTTCCTGCAGGAACGCTCAAATATCCCCAGAGTGAGAGGAGGCAGGGCCGTGAAGATCTGAACAACACGGTGAAGACACGCAGAGAGGCGTCACATTTAGCACGTCTGGGTTTGAATTTAAATCTTTTAAATACAATTCCAAAACAATTTGAAAATAACGTACAAAAATGTACAAAAAAGCTAAAACATTTCTGAGTAAACTGAGGTACACAATATAGGTCAAACTGACTTTGTAACGGACATTTTGCTGCCTTATTCCCAAACAATGTGAAAGATGTTAGCGGTAAAACGACTTATTAATTCCATTCCCGATTCTCCACTGCATTGTGTTGACGACAAACGCCAACACTTTATCTTTGTTTTCCATTATTCGTCAGGCCTCTTGTCTGTTCATAGGCAAAGGCCAGCGGTTACCGACATCTGCGCCGCTCCCGACTAGAAAGCAGGTATTTAAGCCCCGTGTCATTTCTAAGCCCTGCTGTAATGTTGTCCTGCACGGCAGGTGCTGATAGAGAAGGGATGTTATTGTGTTCCTGTGGGTGGGTGGGAGGGGGACGGGGTATCGGAGGGTCAGTGGGTGTGGGTTCCCCGTGGGCCCATCTGGGTCTGGAGCCTCCGGGGGCCCCCCTAGCAGTCTGCGGACTGTCGGGGCCACAGGACATGCTTCACTGGGCTCCTTTCTCATTCAGGGCCCGGGCCAGGAGGATCTCTATTGAGGAGGTGGAGGAGGAGGTGTGGGGAGGGGGGGGATGCAGCTCGCTGCCCCCGACAGACTCCCACTGAGCCAGTGGAATTCCTCTACTGTTCAGATGAAGTAAAGAGCATGGCACGCCACCACACCCCCCGCCGACTCCTTCACCTCCACCCCATCGTAGGGTGTTGATGTTTTAAGATGGTGGTGCATTAAGGAATTAGCGTAAGAGCTTAAGCTGTATAAATTCCCGCCGCTTCCTGCAAGGTCTGTAACCTATTGCCATTAATCAATGCCACTTGCGGAGCCGAGAGTCGTGTGTGGGCACTTGTCTCCTCACACTTTTCTCATTCATTTTCTGTTTATTGAATGCTGTATATTTAATAGACAGTTTAAAGTTACATTTCAACGCCCGGTGAGCTAAACAGTGTGGTATTAGAAAAAAGAAAATGCAGATGCAGATTTTTGTCCTCTATTGAATGGATATGACAGATGGTGAAATATGAGTTCATTAAAAAGGGGCCCATTACGCTGCCCTGAGAGACTCTCGGATACTACAAGCCGGTCATGTTGCCAGCTTCCTTCAACCTATCCTCCTTTTCCTCATTCACAAATGGCCGCCACGGCCAAGTACGCTCGCTGGGACGAGCAGTGCTGTTGTTCTTTCAAATCCATTGCATAGCTTAGCACACCGAGGGGATTCGAGACTTGACAAGGCGTCGTTAATATATGTGAGCGTTTTCAGGATGCCGATGACATGGTCACGCAATAAAAGGCATCCAGGGTTGGGGTGAAAGCGGCACATGGGGTCCATGCCCAGGGGAGTTTGGGCGGGTGTGGGGATGAAGTGGGCTCTTTAACGTTAACGGAGGGACGAGAGTAAATCACATGAACACTCACCACATTGTACAGGCCGATGCACCAGCGCTCAAAGAGAATCTGCCCCGAGAAGCCATTGACGAATGCGAACCAGATCTACAAACAAGGAGAAAGAGAAGCACAATAGTGTGGGAGCAGCTGAACCAAGGAGAGAAAAGTAATGACACACGAACGCATGTATGTATACATATATACGAACGGGCAGTACAATATACTACTTCAAACGGGAAAACCGTCAAATATTTCTTCGGATCGCACGGCAAGTTCTCTTTTTTAATCTCTATGCTGCACAACGGTAGACTTCTAAAGACAGTTCTACGTGACAATTTTACATTTCGTAGAATGCGAAACACCTTTTGAGTGAGTATGTCTGTGAGTGTGCTGTTCATGAAGGCCGATTCTGAGTAGGATCCCTATTAACACATTAGTATCAGAGACCAACTGACGATCAAGAAACAAGCCGCAGCGTTCGTCTTATGGCCGCTGAAACGCAAGGCCGGCGCAAACAGGAGACTCGCATTAGGAACAGTACATTCACATAGAATGGAGCATATTCACAGTCTACGAGTACACACTTCCACATGCATCAAACCATGACCCCATTCCACAAAATAATTACATAAACAACCCAAAACACGTCTCCAATCAATGTTAAGAATCCCTTGTCTTATCCTGCATCGTTTGAAGTTCTGACCTATGCCCAGCACATCATTAGTCTGAGCAAGGGTTCTGGGTTCTTTTTTTTTACTTGGCAGGGATAAAGGGAGGGAGAGGTTGGTGAGAGGGAATCAGAAATGCTATACACCCAGGAGTAGGGAGAGCCAAGACCTTTGAGATATTAATACCACAGTGTAAATCGTCTGCTGGATTCATAGTGGGATTACGTTGGGGACATACATCAGGCCAAGCGGATCCCCTACGTGATCCACCTCAAGACATGGGGGTGACAGGCCAGGTTAGTTATGGGGCCGAAATCAGGGTTTGGGGACCGGGTGGATGAATGAGAACAGTTATACTGCACCAGGAAAGAGAGGGGAGCGGTAACATAAACCACATGTTGGGCGGAGATGGGCTTTATCAGTTCACATCTTGATTATCCATGCTTATCTTAACAAAGCACACCATCGCTTCTTTTTACGGATAAAACAGAAAGCCAACTGTGTCCACTATGTTAAAGTTCAGGAAGGCCAGGGAATCTGACTTTGATTTGAATTATACCGGTGATACATTAAATCAATCCCTTGAAGAATACATGACCTCGAGAACTCGAACACAATTGAAACACGGTTTCCACGTTCAGAAACTGCCTTCTACTCACACCAAGAAAGAAAGACGTGACATTGTTCGTCATGGCATTACCACTCATTGACCAGCCGTTGCCGTCATCATGAAGGCATGACCTTCGACAAAATTTGCAGTTTTGGACAAAAAGCCCAGTGCAGCGTCCAACCCACCGCTGCACCTCTATAAATGACCAGACCTGCCACTGGTCCTTTCCTAATAAATCCTTGAATCGTGTGAAAGTGTTCCCGAAAATAAATCAACTTTATTCCCCTCAGCGGAGGCAAACAGGGTGTGCTCAGATGAGGCCTACGATTGTCTAAGTCCCAGCCTCCCCCCCCCCCCGTGATCACGCCCACTCATTCCAGTTCCCGCCCATCCTTCCATCAGGTGCATTCTACCATGATGACGGGGGGGGAAGGGGGTGGGCGTTGACGGCTTTAG
Source organism: Molva macrophthalma (assembly GCA_027123675.1). Taxonomy (NCBI): domain Eukaryota; kingdom Metazoa; phylum Chordata; class Actinopteri; order Gadiformes; family Lotidae; genus Molva; species Molva macrophthalma. The sequence goes on from JAOPJO010000002.1 coordinate 11,685,436, forward strand.
AGGCCTCGAGACGAGCGTCACATATGAACCACCTTTAGGTTGTCCGATTATTACCCAAAAAGTCATGGCGAAGATGACCAGGGTTTGGAGCACTGGCTGAGCAGCAGAGTGACGACCGAGGGTATAGAAGTCGGAGGACGCCATGTTGAGTGCCACATTCAAGAGGCGGTTGCTAGGTGTTCTGTGAGGCGATGAGCAGGATGGAGCCCAATGTCGCGCGCCAGGTTGAACCAGCAGCCTTGGCTCAAGCACTGGCAATGAAGGGTTTGGCGGCTAGGTCAAAGTGCTGAATTAATTACAGCGTCGCTCATTGAGGAATTCTGGGCAAATATATTGTTGTGCTAAGTTAAAGAAGACGGCTATTCACAGCACGGCGGTAATGCTCCTGCATGAGTGTCTTGGCCTGGGTCCTTTGGGTCCCTCTCCCTTTCTGCCTCTCTCGTCTCTTGTGGGACCAGATGCATTGATTTGCTCATTAGGGGAAGGACCAGGCAGGGTCTTTCTTCCTCTTTTCTTCTCCTCATTGAGCGCCACTCAGTGGAGGGGTGTGGCTGGCCTCTCTCCCCCACTGCACATTCTGAAAAACGAAGTGGAGCGATGGCGCAGCGGAGAGAGAAAAGGGGGCCTGGCTGCGGGGCTGGAGGGCTAAAGCCGATAAGACGAGCTCCCTCTGCATATTCATCAGCAAATCAAAAATCAATGATTCCGAGGCTGCACCATCAGCCCTTGATATTCTTAAGCATGGCGTAGCATTGAGGCCTTTCTGGAATGGATCATGAAAGTCATGGACAAAGGCCGCTGGGAATAAGGACAGGCATCAAAAAAGGGGTGAAGAAGGTCCATAAATATGCTGGAAATGTGTGAAGGTGAAAAGGACTAAGTCGCGTTACAATACCAGTCATTGGCCTTTGTGAGGTTTTGTTTTTTTTTCCTTCGACAGCACACTAGCAGTCAGCATGCATTGCTCTTCAATGCCCTTCACCAACCACACTGAGCCCCGACTCAATGAGCTTTCATGTAATTACCTCATAAATGCCACTTGTCTATCGGATCCCTTAGCGCCAGCCTGGCAATGTGTCAATCAAACATGAGCAGCCAGCACTGTCGCTCATTTGAATCATGTTGCCAAGGCAACTTATTTTTGAAGGTCTCTTCCAAAATAGGCTAGAGGCTGAACCCCATTTCATTTAGGTTCCAAGAAACACACAAAACGGTGGTTATGAATGGACGATAAAATACTCTGTTTAGCCAGCTTGTGTTAGAATAGTTGCATCAATGTGTGACTTGCTCTTTTAGTGAGATGGATAAGTCATCATCCATGCAAGAACGTTAACATTTGTTCAGACTGTGTCTCCAAAGTATTCTCTCTTTAACACGTCTTAAAAAAGAACTCAAACTCTATTCACATGCAGCCCGTGGAACAATAACACAACTTTAATGGCGCCACCTGTCAGTCAATCACCCGGCCGAGTGACAGCCCCACTTCCTGACTCACAATTAACCCTCAATCCAAAGTCCCAGCAAAACACCAATTACAAGCCAGCTGCAATGATGAGAGCTTGAGCCAGACTTGCACTGCATACAAATTCATCACAATGGCTACAGAATCCTTCACCCCCCCCCCCTTCTCCATTTGTCTCTATAAAAGAACTTAAGGAGGGAGAGGTAGAGAGGGATTAAGTATAGAATAAACCAGTCATGGAATTTAGATTGTATCACACTCTGTAACAGACAATAGCGCTCGCCAAGGGAAAAAAGGAGAAAAAAAAAAAAACTGGAAAAATTCCATGATTCTTTGTTTTGCCAAGTACTCTGGGAGTCAACACGAAAAACATGTGAGCACAAAAGTAAACCTATTAGTGTAACAAATGTAGCTTTTACCGATACCCTGGGGTTGCTCCTGTGTTGGTTGTCAATGCCTTACAAAATGGGGGCGTTTGATATATCGAGCAGCGAAAGGGGAATAAATCCCCTATTATTTACTGGAATCCCCTGAAGCAGTGTTGCACGGGCAAGGAGGTGGCTGAGGAGGAGGAGGAGGAGGAGGAGGAGGAGGAGGTGGACGGGGCTTTCAGAGACTAACAAAAGGTGTGCTGGGAAGAGGCTCGTCTTACGGACGAAAAACCAAAGACGTACCAAACTAAATGCAGAACTTCATTTAAAGGTGCACTAGACTGGATATGCGGACCTGTTAAGACTCACAATGAAAAAAGACAATGTACAGTTCCGAGGCATTGTACAGATTTTTCTTTTTTTTATGAATGATCTACCGGCAGGGTGAATGGCAAATAAGTGAAAGAGAGGAAAGTTGCAGGGTTTTAATTTGATATTGGAAACTCAGCACACAAAGCTTGTACCATGCTAAGCTTTCTGATAAACGTATTGAATTGCACTTCATCAGCCCTCCAAGGGGTAATCCTGCTCTTCATCCGATGATGAGACAAAGTGGACAGCTTCACTGAAATCTATTCGGTTTGCTTGTGTGTATTATATACAAATAAAAATAAATCAATGAAGGAAGAAACTAAACATCAATATTCATAAAAAAACTTTAGCAGCATTTTTCTTTGTTGCAAAATGTCAACAAAGTAATTTAATATATTTATCATGATCAATAACATAAATGTCTGACAGAAGGTTTTGTTTTCACCAGCTCTCCCAACAGCAACGGAAAAGCCTCGTTGTGTAACTTAACCGAGACCGAGACCCGTTGAGATCCAATGTCCTCCTTCAGAGTATCCCCAGATTTTCCACGGTCCATAAACTATTACGGAGATGGCCCACGGGTTCGGAGGTCAAGTAGCATGAAAAAATAAAAATAATTTTAAAAGGGGTTCATATTTCTACGAGCGGGTATGCAGCAGCAACAGTAGCCGCCTCAGAACCCCTCTCGGTCTCATCAAAGACACATGGGAGTCTCGTCAAATGAAGAGTGACGTTCTCTTAACAGGGTCATCGATCTTCTCCGGGGCCCCGGCTGGCTGGCCTTTTGGAGCGTGCCCCTGCAGACTACCTGCTGCCATCTCCTGATGTCTCACTCCAGAGTGGCGCTGGAGGGTCATTTCTCCCAGGGTCCCGCAGGACCATGTGACTCCTCAGGCGCACACACCTGAGCCAGTGGAATTTAAAACGACGACAAAAAACGACGGAGGAACCGTGTCATGAAATAAAAGTGTGGTCAATGTGTCGGGGGGCATTCTAAAAAGGTATTAGTGTTATTAAGATGTCGTTTTTCCTGGAAGAGTGGAGGTAGCTTATGAAATTGCCCACCAGGGAGAACATTCCATTGTCTACATTACAGGGCAGAAATCTGAGCATGAGGTTCGGGGATTGTACACAAGAATATTTCCACCTGCTGGAAGGCATCATGAGCACTGAAATGGGTGCCAGTTTGATTAAACTGTTGTGAGAGCTTTTAGTCACTGTGCACAAAAAGGGAATCGTCATTGATGTGTGAACAACATGCATTCGATGCAAATATTACATTAGAATAAGAACAATATGAATTATATACGATTATGACTATAAATCAAATACATTCGAGCCTCCATAGAAGCTACATGAATGGAACTCGATCCGTCACTATTCACAAAAACCATTTGTTATTAGAAGTATGATGGAAAACGCAACCATTTGTTATTAGAAGTATGATGGAAAGCGCAGGGCGGTGAAAAGCCACCGCCCTGCTTCGAGGAGGTATGTTTCCAGCGGTGATTGAAGACTTTCTACAGACAAGTGTGTAGCTCATAGATCAAAACAGCACAGCACCCATCACGATGGAGATTAAGATAAAGCCCTTAACATGTCTAGGGACTTGCTTATACCTTTGAACCTGCTATCAGCGCTGGCTCTGCTTTCTGTCAAATGGCTTCACACACACGTCACAAGCCGAAACAACAGCACTGGGAGAAACATTTCCCACAATCCATCCTGGCACAGACTAGAGACTGTTCTTGTACCAGCCACCAACCGTTTTCGTTTCTCCACAAGGAAAATTAGTCAAATAGGAATCACTTTCATCAGCGTGGCAATCTTTTTGGGCCATTGTGCCAGGAGACTACTCCTGTACTATGAAAGTAATCAAATTCCTGTGTCTTTACACTTAAAGGCTTGAATCACTTTCACACATACTCTCACAGCTACTCTCTCACAACAGATTTCCAGTTACATTGGGTATATTTCCAGTACATAGTGGGTGTATATGTGTGCTTACCATCCACTTTGAGTTTTTGAGGGATAGACACACAAAGTGGTCATGGTCAGTGACCAGAAAAACAGAAAGCAGGGATAATAATGTCACAGAGACACATGGCAATATGTGAAAGTCTGGTGCACAGCAACAGGACTAAATGAAAAGCTTGAGACCTACCTCAATGATGTAGAGGACAATGTTCTTATAGAAGCAGTACAGGATACACTTGGCAACGCGGTTGTAATTCCAGGCCCCGTGCACCAGCAGCAGATTCTTCAAGTATTTGAACTGTTTGGGAGGGATGGAACGAGAGGAGACACAAGGCCAAGATAAACGAAGAGCAGAACTTGGGGCAGTTTATTACGTTCTAAGGCCAGGAAGCCTACAGTGTTAACAGGAACATTTGGATTAAGGAAACAGAAACAGTCCTTATTGCCGTTTGACAGTAGGGAGCCAAGGGGTAGATTCAGGGTGGACTACATTGACACATTCCAGGTGTTTTTGCTCACAGTTTGACCCTACTGGGGCTGGCGCTGACTGGATGTTGCTGCTAAGGGGAGAGAACGAGTGGGGGTGTAGATCCTACACTGAGAACGGTCGTATAATGGCTTAATAAGCATATTGTGGAAGCTGAGGAGTCCACTTCAAATTCCAGCATTATCTCTGTAGCCGATAGCCGCGATAACACTGAAACAAGACTCTCGCAATCGGCTGCTGTTTTGTAAGAGTTGCCGATAAGATTCAGCAACAAAAAAAAGCAAACATTTACACCGAAATTCGAAACAGTGACTCCCCCTAAAAGTAGGGAGAAGGAGGAACCCTCTCCTACGGAATCCAGAATCACAACGCTCTCTCTCTGTATGTACACGTCCACGGAGCAGACCTTAGCGACTGCGGTCTCGCCGGGCAGAGGGGCGGCCCTCCTGTTTGCCTGACCCTCGCTGTGTCGGATCAAACAGGCAGTTACCACAGAGCGGACCCGATGACAGACGGACAGCAGAGGCTCTGCAGCACAGCGGCCTCCCCACCAACACTCCTCTCGGCTTCAGCAGATACCAGAGAGCGAGAGAGAGGGAGAGGGAGAGAGGGAGCTGAAAAGGGGACACTGTGTCTCACCAGGCCTCTTTCAAATTATTACACAACCTGTTTTTTTAAAAAAAAAAAAACACCCCCACTCCTGAAAAAACAGGTCGGGGAATAAATAAATGCAAGCGGGGTGTGGATCGTAATCTAATGTTACGGTGTGCGGATATTGTCGATAAACTGTAATCTGCAATGGAATTCGGAAGACTCGTCACAAAACAAAATGACTTCCAAGGATTGCTAATGTTGTTCTGTGGGCAACTTATTCCTAATGCACCACTGTGCCAATAAGGGCCAAACCACACAAGTCTGAAGCGGTAATTTAATCAGACGCAGGGACTAAATGGATTACTTCAGGCCGCATTTTTTTGCGAAAGATATGCATTCTGCATGTCATGTGGATGGAAAGGGGCACTTAAAGACAAACCCAAGTCCCTCTGTGAGTAACCGAATGCTGAAGCACAAAGAATTGACTGTGCCTTGCTACTCCTCCCTGCCCCCCACCCCCCCCGCCCCCCGTTCTAGGCCTGTGGCTACAGAGTTGCCGCAAACACGAAGTACAGAACAGCAGGCCGTGAATAACCAGGATACAGGAGAACCAGTAGCTTTTGTTGCCGGCATATTTCTGCTTGTTTATGCAGTTTCGCGTATCGATGCTGAGTTTCAGGTGTATTGGTTACTGGGATGTATGGGTTGGTTTACATAGCGCTTGGCGAAGGATCTGTTACTGTGTAGTAGTGCATGTTGGTCGTTTGTCACAGCACAGGCGTCTTTCAGACCCTGATAGAAGTCTGTTCAACATGGCCTACCAAGACACAGAGGATCTGCTTTCAGATCCACGTTTTATAATTTGCATTAATGGAATTAGAAAAACTGCTTTAATTGAGTTACACTTGGGCCGACTGACACTTAGAATGGACATATATTATGCTACGTTTATTTTGCACTTCTGTAATGTATTTTGTGTTTTTTTCATCATTTTAGATCAATGAGATGTCTTTGTCTGTTGCCCTCAAACTCCCCATTCCAGTAGGTCATCTGCAAGACTAGGTTGACAATGAAGGGCCCATCATAACAATATTAATAACAATGGTGACGATAAGAGTACGGCCATTGGTCGAGCAGGGCCCAGTGTCCAACCTGTGCGATGGAGTAGTCTGAGGAGTTGGCCGCCTGCAGACCCTCGTTCCCCGAGATCCCCACGCCCACGTGGGCGGTCTGGATCATGCCCACGTCGTTGGCCCCGTCGCCAATGGCCAGCGTGATCACCTTCACCTGCTTCTTCACCAGCTCCACCACCTCCGACTTCTGCAGCGGAGACACCCTAGAGGGGACGAAAGCCGCAGAGATGTTTCATCACGGCTTGTTATGGGTCTCCGAACGGGGGAAGCCATTTTGTTTTCATTGGCAGGCAGAGGAAAAATAAAAAGGAGTCTGAAAACCTGAGACCCCTTTTCAGTGCATGGTGCGTAGCTCATAAAAGGATGAGAAGCCACACATAGGACTTAGGCAACCGCAGGACGTTTTATAAACGGTTAAATATATACACTGCAGCAATCCCTTCAGGAGGCATTTCAAATGTATTTTCTCGCACAGAATTTTCCAATTTTCCCAGTATTGAGCAATGTAATTGAGGTCCATAGGAAAACACAAAAGTCATGCGGTCAGCATTTCACAAACCCCAGCGCGCTCACTCAACGTCCCTGACAAGCACAGGAGTTTGAAGACATACAGCGAGCCATGCCAACCGTCTTAATGTAAGCGCTTTATAAAGCGCAAATTTGCACATGGCAAAAGAAAAGGCTAATGTCATTGAGGAGTTTTCATGGTTTAGTCCAAAAACAGATTTCTTTTAAATAAATCAAAAACATCTTTCTCATTTCGTCATTTGTTTTGACAACGTTGCGCATGTCAAATAAATCCCAAACTGCTCACTGGAATATGGAGTGAAATGACGTTTGAGTGCAGAGCATTCTTGAAACAATGTCAATTCCCATTAAAAGGAAGTAAAATGATTATTACGTTTCTTCAATTGTTGTACAAACATTACGCTACTGACCACTGAAGCTAAACGCTCGAGATGGACAGGATTTCGCGGTGCAAGGCAAGCGACGACACATGTAGAATATTCGCGTCGGCTTCACCCATGACTATTTATCTCGTCTTCTGGAAGACGATTGCATACGACAGCCGTTTTCCTTTCCCCTCGGTCTGCCTCTCTCGTACTCCCCCCGCGGACCCCCTGCCTGACTTACGTAACCGCGGGGCCCCGTCATGAATGGCCCCGTCACGAAGGGCCCCACAGGGCCCCCGCCACGCAGGGCCCACATGGTCCATCATCCATGATGGATCTGACTCATCCTATAAACTCCTCCTTTACGAGGCTTTGGGGGTCATATTGACAGACAGTTCCGAGGCCAGTCCCCCCCAACATGCACACACACATGTGGACACACACACACACACACACACACACACACACACACATGTGGACACACACACACAAACACAGACACACGTGGACACACACACACACACACACCTCCCTCTACACATGCCGGAGGCACCACAGTGATGTACGGTACAGCCGGTCTCCAGAGATGACGTTGTAAACTGGGAAACCTCTCTAAAGTAAGCAAATTCCTTGTGAAAAGAAAGGCGGTTCTTTTCGTGATGCTTTGACCAGCGGGTCGCCTATACCAGCCTTCCGTGTGCGTGTGCGTATGTACACTGTATATATATCTGTGTGTGTGTGTGTGTCTTTCAGCCTGCCTGCCTGCCTGCCTGTGTGTATGTAGAGGAGGGCGAAGGCGTGTACAGGCGACATTTACAGCGTTTAAAACGTAAAACGCAGCCGCAGTGACGTCAGGCTGTGAGTCCCAGTCAGGCACCTGTAGGATTGTTGTTGTTGTGAGAGCATGGGGCCCGGTCCCCTGGTCACAGTCGCCTGAGCCCATAAGCACTTCCTTCTATTTATTCCGCCCGGAGTACGTCAACACTGTGGCCCTTCACCTTGTGTAGCTGGCTGGTTTTTAGTCAACCAGCACAGGTTGTTGTTGTTATATTAGCACTCATGAAAAAGTACCTGGTACACTTTTTGGGTGGCTTTGTGAAAGCTACGCAAAGCTTCTTTTTGATCCTAGAAGCTCAGTACTTGGCAGAGAATCAGCAGTAAAACTGTGACACTGTTCATTTGTTCATCAGATTTTCCCAGCCCCAGTCAACTACCTCATGAACACACTGTTACACAATGTTACCTCCCAGCTATGTGCTGCCGACGCAACAAGGTTCACACTAAACAACGCCATGTTTTTGGGTTGACATTTTACCTGAGAGAATAATACCGCCTGTATAAACACAATGATTACCATTGACCATTTAGTCATTGCGCACAGGCTATCCGTTCAAAGTTACAGTGTATTCAGATACATGTCATTAAGGAGCAGGTGGGCCTCCGGGGATCGAACCCAGTACCTTTCACCACACCGTGATTCTATCCTTTCCTGATAAAAGAGTTAACGGGACTACACTAATTACCTGTGTTTAAGAGTTAACGGGACTACACTAATTACCTGTGGTTAAAGAGTTAACAGGACTACACCAATTACCTGTGATGAAAGAAGTAACAGGACAACACCAATAACCTGTGGTTAAAAGAGTTAACGGGACTATACTAATTACCTGTGGTTAAAGAGTTAACAGGACTACACTAATTACCTGTGGTTAAAGAGTTAACAGGACTACACTAATTACCTGTGGTTAAAGAGTTAACAGGACTACACCAATTACCTGTGATGAAAGAAGTAACAGGACAACACCAATAACCTGTGGTTAAAGAGTTAACGGGACTATACTAATTACCTGTGGTTAAAGAGTTAACAGGACTACACTAATTACCTGTGATTAAAGAGTTAACGAGACTACACTAGTTACCTGTGATTAAAGAGTTAACGAGACTACACTAATTACCTGTGATCAAAGAGTTAACGGGACTACATTTATCACCTGTGCTTAAAGAGCTAACGAGACGACACTAATTACCTGTGATTAGAGCGGTTACGGGACTGCACCAATTACCTGCAACAGATGACCGCTTTACAGGAGAGGGCCAGGTCCAGGAAGTACTGGCGCGCCCCGAACGTGAGCGCGTACTTCAGGGTTGTGCCGTCGATGATCAGGGCGAAGTCGTTCTCCTTGTACAGGGCGTCGCCCAGCATCCCACAGTGATAACTCAGGGTCCCCTTCGTCGCCTGGGCAGAAGAGATGCAGAGAGAACAAACATTTTAACCACGTGATGTTTATTTTGAGTTCTATTAATACAATTATTATGTTTATCATTTAGGGGTCTTAATAGGTAATGGACAAAGTTCAAACATGTTTATGTATAGTAATAGCAATATGGAAAATGTACGTATAATGTATAGTTGTGTCGTAAATATATGGTGTGCTCTTGTATGCGTGTATATATTTATTTGTGTTAAACGTGTTTACTCGTTGCACTGTGTGTGACGGCACATTTCTGCAGCATTCACAAAGCATCCTAGTATCCACGTTTGTTAATGTTAATGTCAAGTCAGATGTACTTGTCAAAAGATTCAATCAAATATCCACGACTCAATTAACATAATATGCGTTGTAATACAATACATTGTTAAGATATTCTAGCGAGGCCTAATCATTTTGGAGATTATTTTCCATTTAAGGCAATATCTTGCAAGCCATTTTCAGGAAGGCATGAAAAAGAATTTGATGAAAGAGGCGGGGGGTGGGTTTCCTTAGGGTGAGGTTAGCCTATGGAAATCTGTGGGAAGTCAGGATTTTAACCATACCTGACAAGTAAAATAGCAATCATCAACCCAACCTTAGTATTAGTTTAACAGTTTAACTTTGGTAAATTGCGAGGAGAGGGGGATCACGCCGGGGATCACGGTGCACTGAGGGCAAAATGTTCCTTCTTCAACACAACTCCTGACTGCTAGGCATAAGAGTAAAGCCTTGGTACAAAAGATCGGTGTGCTACACTGATTGTGTCACAAAACAATAATGACCAAATACATTCTTTTGGGTCAGTATCATTTCATAAAGTACTGTACTACAAACCTGTATTATGGTGGTCAAAAAGGGTCTCTAAAAAGACGAAACCAAATATTTTAAGTCTACCAGTATCCTGCACCATTTTATCCACATATTGCACGCCCATTGCAGCGTAACCAGACCCCAGAAGGTGTACGGTACAGATTTGGTGATATATATACAGATACAGCCATACATGGTGATGAAAGGCTATAAATTTTAGGATGACAATGGATTTAAGTCCAAAGGTACAAGACAAATGGATACCTCTACTAAACCTTGACGGAGACAAATGGGAGTGGAGAATAAGACTTTCATTCATCCCGTTATGATCTTCTTGCCACATGGGAAAGCCATTGGGAAATGAAACCAATGATTTGACCAATACAAGCAGCTTACAACTGCATTTAAAAGCAAACTGAGACGCCAACATATTTTAGTGTAAGACATAAGGCTTCTAAAACAAGATGGTGAAATACTATTAGACCGTTTAAAACAACAATTCGGTTAGTATTTTGGGCCAATGTAAAGCTTAAATCAATCATCAGGGCCAGTGTAATAGACCTAAATTCTAGCACATTTTAGAGTTCAGCCCTGGAAAATAACATATTATTAGAAGCTTATTGTATAAGGCCACTACATACACACACTATCCACCCAATACACATACACAAACGTGAACACGCACACTCACTGGATTAGGTCTCAAAACTTACCAGCAAGAGTTGCCCCATGTCAAAGTGTGCATGTGATTATTAAGTAATCCTGCCACTAAAGCTCAAAACCTACACGGACCCAAACCAAACACTGCATCGCTCATACCTGCACGGCGTGAACACCTGATGTCATGGCACACGCAACGCCGGGTAAACAGACGAAACGAAACGAAACGAAAGCTGGCAGGCCAGATGGTCGGTGACCAGGACTGATGGGAGGAATGGGTCTAAATGGCGCTGGAGCGCCGAACCAAATAAACAGCTGATTGGGTGCATACATCTCTCGGAGCTAAGTAGCAGAGCTTCATCATTTTAAATGGTGGGAGGAAGACAAGATAATGGCTCGCAATTATTCTCACTTGTTTCCAATTAAGGTCTTTCCAAAGTCCAACTTTCTTCGGCGTAGTGAAGCGTTGGGCGTCCATTTTAAGGAACAGGTTTTATGTTACGCGTTAAGGTATACGTTTTGTATTTCTTGTTTGTTTCTTTTGACCTGCATTTCTCAATATGTAATTTTTGGGGAGAACAGAACAATGGGAACAGTCGGGTTGTACCTCATGGGACCACAGAAGATACCCCTGCTTGGCATAACACTGAGCTGAAACCCAAGCTGAGAGGAAATATTTGGACAGGGGGCTTTTGAGTTTCACAAGGAGAAACGGCGAGAGAGAGACATCTCGATCGACAGACAGACACAGACACACAGAGAGAGAGAGAGAGAGAGAGAGAGAGAGAGAGAGAGAGAGAGAGAGAGAGAGAGAGAGAGAGAGAGAGA
>JAOPJO010000002.1:11918113-11945252 GCA_027123675.1 Molva macrophthalma
CACACACACACACACACACACACACACACACACACACACACACACACACACACACACACACACACACACTGACACACGCAAAGCAAGCAAACACCCTATTCCTCCCTGTCTAGAGTTGATTTATGCTCATGTTTTCCCGCCTCTTCTCCTCCCTGCTCCTCCTCCCTCCACCCCCTCTCTCCCTCCTCTCGTTCCATCTCCAGCCTGGTCTGTGTGTTTGTCATCATGATTATAGTGGGGGGGGATTATAATTGAATACATATTGGTCTTTGTCCATGCACAACTCTACATTAACTTACTATAATTGTACCCCCACCCTCTCTAATCCAGCCTGCCTTTTATCTTCCCACATAAAGGAGAGCTAATCCCCAAATCCCTGTTTACTGCACGCGGTCCCCTCTCCAGCTCACTTGATGTGGTGCAGTTGGCGCTCTCAGCGGCTGGGGTAGCCAAGGTCTGTGAGGTTGAGGTATGATGTCCCATGCCAAGGGTCTGGTTTGTATACCTGAATACTTTAGCTATTTCATGGTCTATTGTGGGGCTTAATACCCAATCTTTCAATCTATCTAGGCCTTAGTTTGGCCCTAGATACATTGAAAGGGTTTTAATGTATTGTGTTTTTTAATTGATGAAAATGTCTTAAAGCTAGGGTAGGCAATTTGGAGGAACCAGCCAGAGGAGGTTAGATTTTGAAAGTATCCAACCGAAAAAATCCCTAACCTCCCTGCAGGCCACCGTCCAAAGCCACTCCCCCAAAACACATGACTAGCTCTCTAGCTTAAGCAATAGTTCTTGCCTAGCTTTGTGGAATACAACGATCATGCATAATGAGTGTACTTGCAGTGTGTGTGCGGGTAGCTGGGTAGGTAGGTAGACAGACAGGTAAGCCATCCAATCATCTCATCCGGGCCAAATAAAAGGATTGGATAGGCTTACAGGCTGAAGATACTAGATATTTTTAGTTTTTTGTTGTCAGAGCTGTTGATTTATTGATTGCTGTCAGGTACAGAGAATTCCAACAAATATGAAAAAAAATGCTTCTGAAGTAAATTGCCTACCCTACCTTTAATTATATTAATCACGTATGTGTGTGTGTGTATATATGGTTATATATATGTATCTTGCAGAAGTGCATATGTTATATGTTTATTATTCCAAGTGTTTATCACATCTACAAAGGGAATCGTAGACAGATATTCAACAAGTGAAAATAATGTAGGCCCCCTGTAGCCTTAGTCACCATAGCACAAATGAAACCCAGTTGGAAGGAGAAAGAATCCTGGATAAGTGACACGCAAGAGTATCCCCCCCCCCCCCATCCCTACCCCTGTTCTGGTTCCGCGTGGGCAGACAGCAAACACTTAATGAACATAGGATGAGCAAATGACTGAATTACAACAACCAAAAAAAGCACACAGGAAGCATCCAAAGTTATCATTTAACAGCAGGAGCGCGCCTGTAATTAGCGGTGCTCTTCTGCCCCAAATCGCCGTCCGTACAAAGAGTGAGTAATCGATAGTGCGATGCGGGAGTCTGCGCGTCTGTTATTATATTGAGTAGCGTAGCCACCCACCATCCGATACCCCGCGATTGCTGGTTATGATTTACCAGAGGCCTCGCACATTCATTATGCAACCGAACGACAATCAGTTGCAGCCTGAATCCCACCGCGCTTCCTCGCCTCCCTTTTGTATTTCACGGGGTGAACTCCTGCGTGATCAGCACCGTGCCGAAAATATGGCCGGCGATGAATCATGACAGACACATTGTTGTACAATGTTTTCTTTTTTTTTTTTTAAGTCACCCTATTACAATTGATATTAAAATTCATATTTTATGAGTAGGAGCGATACATCTTGGCGGTGGAGGAATTGTACAGCGTAGCTCAGCGTGATCCATTCACAGTGGGAGACAGGTAATCTGACTTGATTAACAAACGAGTGACATCTGTTGGCAATTAACCTTGAGACCGGAAGCGTGCGACCCTGGACTGGACCAGCGTGCGCTGTGTGGGGGGGGGCTGGATGGAGTGCCAGTACCCTTCATCAAATGACATTATTCTAACTCTCCAGCTCTAGAGAGCTAATTGGGAGATCCTGGTGGATGATCCTGCTGAATTCATCGGAAATTGCCCACCCGTATTTGCTCATGCTATTTGGGTTGAACGCCACATTGCTCTCTTATGGAGCAAAATGAAACGATAATATTAATAATGCTTGGTTAGTGGCCTTTGTTATCTACATAATACTACTATCTGTGGTTTCACAGTGTCCGCCATCTCGCTCAGTCTTAATCTCCTGATTGAGCAGTTGTGTACAATCAAATTTGAAAATATTTCTGAAATGATATATTAATGTGTTAAATGGCCTTATGATTTACCCTTATGGATAACTGCTTACACAGCCGAGGCTCAATGTAATAGCATAGATTCCAGTACTCCATACAAGAAATCATAACGTTTTTCTGCAGCATTTTTCCAAGAGACAGTGGAGTGCAGATTAAAAACCATAAATACCGAAAGACATAATTAAACATAATTGGCTTCTTATTTAAATAAGACAGAACATTTGAAATTGAAAACATGTCATGTTTTGAATGAAAAAAACATTGTTAATTCTTAAGAATAAAATGTATACACTAAGATACTTCAGAAGAACATACATTATCTTAAATGGGTTTGTCTCCTCATGGTATAGGGCAACAGAACAGTAGCACAAATGGAATTAGAAATCAATTTCTATAAACGATACAGAATACAAAACCATTTAAATCCATTGTTCAGTACCATTAAAAAGGCTGAAGAAGGGATACAAATATCAACTCAGGATGAACATTCCTACAGTAAGAGTTGGCTTCAAAATTGATTAACCGTGTCCTTCACCACAAACACCATCCCCAGATGAAGATGTACAGGGCCAGTGAAGAGTGTGAAAGAGGGTGAAATAAATGTGTTCTAGTTAATATGAATAGATGTAAGTAACGGCCATGGCTAAGTTTTTGTTCCCTTTCCACTTCATTTGCGGCGGCGAAGAATACTGATGAATATTAAGTATGTTTACTCAGACTCATATGTCAGAGGAGACGCTGCGCCACAAACACTCTGTCAAGATTGTGTTGTTCTATTAATTTGACAAGCAAAAGCCATACATCACTGTTGTAGTTTTTTTTGTGTTTCGTCGGATTGCTTAGCATCCAGGTGGGAATTAGGTTGTGACAATAATGAGGAGGCTGTTTAGAGACCAGCCTTGTTTAGTTAGTTTAGTTAGTTTATTTGCTGTATACTTGTGGCTGAAATCAGTCTAACGCCACCGTGTTTTCATCATTTGATCATCAATCTTTATTTTCACAGTCACCCTATGAGACATAAAAATATAGACATCAGACATCTACAATATCATCTTACATACAAGTGCTTTCATCAGGCATCAAGATACCTTGTGACAAGTCACAATTGTCCAAATTAATCATACTTGATAAACGTCAAAATGTTACGAAGTTATGAATAAAAACGGCCTCTATAAGAAATGTTCCTCTATAGGTCTCTATAATGAAAATGTTAACCAACTTGTGTTTCTCACAGCTTGGGAAGTCTTTTAGCGTTCTGTCCAGAACTCTCAGAGAGGAATACTCCTTCCTCCACACAGAATCCCTCAGATGTGGCCGTGGCTCCCCCCCACCCCCACCACCACCACCACCACCACCACCAGCCTTTATCCTCCAGCAGATCGATACCTACCTCAGCGCCTCTAGGAACCAACCACCCTCCACGTCAGCTGGAAAAGTGATGCTTCGGAGGCAAAAGAAAAAAAAAGAGAAAAAGAAAATGAGGAAGCAAAAAATGATTTGGTGTGGCGGTGTGCTTGCGTGTGCGTTGGCAGGCTTATCTCCATGGGGGTTTTCAGCCACGTTGGGAGGAGAAAACCTGCGGCAACAATAATGCGGCGTTGCCTTTTCATCGTTTCGACGGAAAATATAATGAAAATAAAGACTTGCGATTAATGGAACAGTAGCGGATTTTTCCAGTTCATGAAACTTTTACCAGCTTTGCCTATCATAAACATCTGTAGGCCTTCCTCCAACCCGACATTAAATATTTAGACCAGCTCATTTCCTCGTCATGACGTAAATATCCTCAAGTGTTGCCGCTAAAGTCTCCCTGTGGGTAATTATTAAAAGTGCTTTTAATGGAGGTGTAGAGGTTAGCTGAAGTCATTTATCGCATTATGTGCCATTTATGCGTCATGAATCGTATCGTTCATGTTTACATTTGACACTTCTCTGCACTTAACAGTAGCGGTACTATCCTGAGCTGCTTCCTGTAATCACCGTTGCATTAATATGGAGGATTCTCTCCAGACTCTCTCCATATAAAATGAATGACTGCGATTGAACCTCGGGCTCAGACAGATCTGCACAAACAATGCCTCATTACAGTTCTACTGTATAATAATGTGCACCTGTCTGAGAAGAAAATAGGAGCCACGTGAATCCATTTGGCCTTGGTGACATACCTGCTAAGAAGACGCATAGCCACCTTCGTCTCATAACCTTGTTCAACAATCTAGCCTGGGATGTATCTCCACCGGGATGTATTCATCATGTATGTGTTGTAAGAAGGTGTTCTTTGAGAAGTGTTATTTTCAAAGGGAAATCAATACCAGGATGTGCACTCAGCTAAGCGCATCGCTCAAAAAAACCTTTGAAGAAGCTCAATGTGCCTGAAGCATCTGTATTGAAGAAGTGGCCTTTGTGTTGACAACCGCTTTAATATAATTATTTAATAACCTCTCTTAAATTACTTAGATTTGTAGTATTATGAAGGATGTATGAAAGGCTTGTTCTTAGCACCTAGCTACTGCAGGGCTATCTCTTATCGGTTCCTTTTTTAGCATTTTTGCTTCTGGTTAGACACACAGGATAAGAGACCAACTATTCTTGTTCACTTAGTTGTTAATAGTAGATTGTTTCAAAGCTCATAATTTCCCATCTGGGGTCAATGAAGTAATTTCTTAACCTCATTGATATAAATGAACACAAGGTTGCTTTTGCAAATGTCTTACGGCTAATAACACAGATGTGACGGGTCACACGTGGTCACTGATTTAAAGTGGATCTTCAGGACCAATGACTAATCCCCTCGTGCGGACCTTGAATATTTGAGCAGGTTGTACATTGTATGGCAAATCTTTCAATCTCCTGCTAGTTTTATCCACTGAAAAGTACATTCATATAAATCCCCCCCCCTTCCCCCCCTCCTTCTGGAGAAAATAACCAAATCTTTTGTCGCACCTCCACTGTCGCAGTACAACAAGAGAGAGTGCCCAGGAATTAGGCCAAGAGCGCTATCTTCCTGTTATAATTCTATCATGTTATTTTCTTTTCCACAAGAGCCTCAACTCGTATTTATTGAACATTGGGATGTGGGGGGAGGGGGAGGGGGGGGAAATTAACACGTCCGGAACATTGATTCGATCCTCGGCAGGACCGGAGGGGGGGTGGGGCATTTCTAGTAGTACACTAGGACACATTGTGACTTTTTATTTCAAAGATGAAAAAAAAAATAATCAAACGTTATTCAAATATCATCACCTCCCCCCCCCCATCCCGAAACGACGATGTAGACACCCGGGGGTGCAGTTTAAATCCAAAGCCTCGTCTCTCTGTTTTGTTGTGGAATTTTTTGGGAGCTATCACCGGGGAGAGGTGCGACTTGAGGCAGCAACAAACCTGCTGTTCCCCGCCACTTCAAACCGGCATAAACAAGCGGGTCCCTGGGTACAGCCGCTGCTCTGCATGTGTGCACACCTAAAGGAGCAGGAGCATACCGACTGAGAAAAACAACAAGTACAGTGTGTCTTTCATTCATGACGAGAGAGAGAGAGAGAGAGAGAGAGAGAGGCAAGAAAGAGATGGAGGTTGTTGGTTGCTGTTCAGTAACGCCTCCCACTGTTCCCTCCCCTGCCCTCTCTGGCTCCTGCTAACTCTGCTGGTTTACCACAACAATGATTTACTCTCCACACCCGCCGCCTGCGATATGACCACATACTGCAGCTTGCTGTCTGTCTTCCGCACTCTCCACGTACTTCCCATACCCCCTGCTTCCTTCACAAGCACACACAGGGCTACACCCCCCCCCCCTTCCCCCCCCACTCTTTAACAACCACCAGGGATTAATCATCCCTATCAAACAGCACGGCAACAATAGGACATTTGTATTCATTTAATTACGTTTAACTGGCTGTGATTTATCGCCGCTGTGTCACGATTGCGGGGATTGCAAATCATGATGGGTTACATCACTGCACGTGCAAAGTGCAATCCCTTCTTCTTTGACATGATTTATCCCGGCACATCCTCAATGATACCATCCTCACATACTTGCCATCTGATCGGGTCTGACATGGGTCAAACATGGACAAGAACCGCACACAGCACATTGACCGGACCATGAACAAGACGTTTTTGCGCTGACGCCCATCTTCGTGGCTTACTTCGCGTCGGATCGATGCGTGCGATGCAACACGTTTTTGAAACCTGGGATCAACTTAAATATGGAGCAACGAGAGAGTGTGAACGCATTGATTCCACAGAGCAGATCGATAGCCAGATGCATCTACTTATAGAACCGTTCATCCGTTTTGATCTGCCAATGTGGCGATGTTCTTAAGGACAAACTTGTTTTTACTGAACACTGCTTATTTTAGGTCAATTAAGTGTTAAGTGTCGACGTAGGCATGGGGGTGTTATTTTTTCCTAGCTCTGGGTGTTGGCAGGCATGGTGCATTTTTTCACTTTTAAATGAGTGTACTCTTTCCTAGCTAACCTGTTCAAAAAAAAGAAAGGAGAGGATGGAAATGCTCTTTAAATAAGAGAGCAAAATGTTTTGTTCTTTTGCAATGGCTTTCTGGCTCAACGTTTGCCTGAGAACAGCCATTTACATAATCGAATGCCATCTCCTATTGCTGGTGTTATGTATAATGAATGGGGTAAAATAAAGGGAATGTTTTAAATGCCATTGCATGGACTACAATGAAAAAGAATAGGGGATATTAGTAATCACACACAACTACACAACACACACAGACACTGCCAATGTTTGTACAGTGTATTGTGTGCACTTTAGGATAATATTAATATGGATGTACAAGTTTATAAACATAACATTCAACAATTATTTGGAAGTAATAAAACCCAACTCATAATGTATTTGAAGACTGCTGCCACACTATCTCAGTGTTTACATTAATATTGTGTTCTGGTGGATTTGTTTGGTTGTGTATATTCAAGGCAGTTGTACTGGTCCGTAGCTAGTCTATGATGACGTTGTAAACACCAAGTTAAGTCATAACAAAAGTGAGTTGTTTGATCGATGATAGACAGAAGCAGGAGTTGTTTTCCATTTTACACTCTAAAAGGTACTTCAAAAAAAAAAAAATCTTAATTGGCCCTTAACCACCCTAGTGGATTACATAAGAGTACCTCTCATCAAATGCATTGGTTATTCAAACACCACAATCGTTCTCCCAGGACGCAACATGAAACGGCACATTCAGAGGAAAACACCAGCTGCCTCATGTTTCTCACGTTATTTTGAGGTGCTTTGGCTACCTGTGTTTCCCACGAAAAAATGAGGTGTTACACTTAATTTTGGCCGTGCATGTCAACAGACAGCGGCTCAAGTGCTGTGCGCATACATGCACACACGCCAACACCAGCTACACAAACACGTTAAAGGCGAACAAGCAAGATACCTGCGTGTCATTTTCTGCCAACGCTCTCCCAATGTCTTATAAATGTAATTCCAAACATCTGCTGGTTTATTTAACCGCAGGTTTGACCCCCCCTGACCTGGGACGCTCCAGGGTCTTTACCACTTCCACTGAAGAGATCCCAGGAAAAAAGAAGCTTCAAAATGAAAAATCCTCAACATTTGCCCTTCATCTCATCCCAACACCTGTGAAGAAATCATGCACGTCTCTGATTCAACCCCCCCAACGGCTCCAAGCATTACCATTCCTCTCCTCGTTGGACGCCTTCCACCCTCGCTCCACGGCCGCTCTTCTTGACAGGTCACGCAGGGTCTCCTTAACGGCTACAGATGCTGGTTCACCTCTCCGAGCACCAGGGCACTTGCAGCGAAAGGGAAATTGGTTTGTTTTACATAGGCTTTCCAACTGCTGTTGAATACAGCAACTTTGACGATCAAGACAACATGAACACCACGCAGACCATGCGATGTGTGGGGTTGTTCCTTTAATGACGCCAGGAGTTTCATACCATCACTTTGTCCTTGGAGTCCCTGCTTGAGTGGTCTTACAAATGCGCATAATCCCTCACAATCTCTCCAAGTCTCAATTGCAGACAGCGGTGTGTGTTTGGCTATGTCGACTGAGTCCCCTAGAAGCCCAATGCGGGGCTTTTGTTTTCGTCGCAAACCGGCCATTTTGTCCACGCAAACACACCAATTTCAAATTCGTTTTTTTTTTTTTAAAGCGTATCAGAGCGCACAGGTTCTCCACAAACCTGATAACGTTCTGCAGTTGTTCCTCTTTGACTTTCTTCTTCTCCGGCTGCTTCTTGGCATTCTGACAGACAGAAGCAGCACTCCGCTATGCTCTGTCATTAGGAAGCACTGGCTCAGATTGGATGAGGACTGATGACTTACCGTAAATAAAAGCCACCTCGTGTGTGTGGCTGCTCTGCTTCAGCAATGCTCAATATTTGCAGGCGGGAGATAAGGGCCTAGATGACACTTACTCCGTTTCAGTGGCAGCAAAACCGAAAGCCGTCCTAATTGAAACTTTCCACTGAACAGCTTTTGCTGTTACCACCCGCTGTCTAAAAATGTGGTTTGGTTAAATTCAATACATTGATATTACCACTGATAACTAGATGTGATTAACATTGTTGTTCATCACATACACACTAGTAAATACATGATTAAATAAGGGCTACCGAGTACCACATATTCACTTCATGGCAATGTCTACTGGGTAAGAGTTGTTCCATCCATTTGTAATCGAGTATGTAACAATGTCCATGCTACACGCCACCTATGTGGCTGCCACACTTCCACCTAGGTGACTTTTACTGGACTCCTCCAGACAAGGACACATGGCGGGGGTGTTGAAAGCCGGTTTATTGTAAGGTTTTGCAGACAATGATACGTGACGTTGGTGCTCCATGTTGCCATGCAGGAGATCTCCTTGAGTGTGTGTGTGGTGATGGCTGGCTTAACCTGTACACTGATTGCTCAATGTGCAACAGGTGTGCAGCCTCACCCGGCCCCAGAGTCCAATCAGTCTGACTCGGGCCAGGTGAAAAAAAAAGGTGCTTAAACCACAAATCATCCACACACACTCCACAGAGTAATTACATCGAAAAGAAAAGCTTGTTTGTTTGTTTCCAGTTTAGATTGAGATGGCCACTCTGTTATTACCGTTATTACACATATGGTTAACCAGCTGTTATCCACTTTTTTACTATCCTTTAAAGTTAAGAGAAGCAGTACTGTTCTAGAATAGAAACACACAACTCTGATTCGGTCACAGGCACAAGACCAAAGGCCGAGATCTGACAAAATAAAAAAAGAACAAAAAATAAAATAACAAAATAGCCCCCTTTGAAAGTGTTGCCTGGCAACACATAACATTTTTCGCGACTTCAGGCTAGTTCAAAACTTTAATTGTTAAACTATACACTACAATATACTTTTTTGGTGCTAATAACCCCATAAGACACATTAGAAATAATGTATTTGAAGTATTGGATTGAGGATGGTTAAATGTGTGTATTTAGTTAGAGTTAGTAAGGTTTAGATAATGGTTTGGTGTAGTTACAGTTTGGAGTCGGCGTAAGGATGTGGGCGAAAAGCAATGCATCATGGGAAATACCATTAGAATCAAAAGTCCCTTTTGTATGTGGCGTGCAGGCTAACTCCCTGTTGTTTCACAAACTTTTTACTTTCCCTTTCCATTTCTCTCAAAAGTTGCTTTTGTTAACGGCATATGTATGACACGGATTGAAAAACATTAAAGTGTCCCATGGCTGTTATTTAAAAATACAAATACAGCCTAATGAATCAACTAGAACTTACTGGTATAATTGGAAATAAACAGCAATCTCAACCAAGATTGTCCCCAACAACTACTACTGCTGTTCCTTTTCTTTCTTTCAATTGCTCAGTTGCTGAAAGACCCTTTCAACCCTTTATATGTGTACTTTAAGTGTAAAATAAATGAACATGTTGGTTCAGTAATACCCTGTTTACCTTTTCAAAAGAGCTATGGTTATTAAGGTCAGTAGTAAACTGATGTGCCCATCTCATAGCAATTTATTATATTAATTGCTTTCCTTCCATTCCTTTCCATTCTTATCATGATGGGAGCACTCTATTAACCTAAAACCCCATTTTAACCTTTAAATCGTGTTAACAGAGATTAACCATATATGTAGAAACATAATTGATTGGAAATAAGAATGATTGATGTGGTGTATTTCGATTGTATGCACATTTTTGGATTTGTGGTTTGTTGTAGAAAGCTGTTTAACCCAACCCATGTGAATGTGTTCAAATCTGTGAACAATGGTTGATTCAGGTGAGTTGAAAATAAATATTATGAAAATTAACAAGACTGCAATTAACTGCAAGGAACTCCAGGGCACTCAAGAACTAAATAATATTTAAAGTCAAATTGCTCATTTACTGAGAAAGCACATGATTTAATATAAAGCATTTAGTCCTTCAGTCCTGCAATGGACTAGGCAATATTTTGCATAGAATATTTACAGAGGGAAGCAGTTAGCCAAACGGTATCCCAATCAATGGCTTGCTAACACACCAACACTCCTCCGCAGACTAACTCCTCCACATACGAGCTGTCATTGTTGTGAATCAGAATCAAGGGTTTTAATGCATTCCACTGACAAATCATTCCTGTTTCACTATTGTACTTCATCCTTCTTCCAATCAAATGAGAAAAGCTGACGTGTCTGCTTGATCTCTGTTGGGTTTGAGATGTTGTTTATTCAAGTGGAGCACAGGTTTATATTACGATTGTCATGACTGAGTATATAAAAAATCTATTAAACGGACACCTCCCATTTCAAATTCAGCACTCACCTATGTTATTGATGAAAGACAATTGACAGGCTTTTGACAATTATAATTCTGAAATTGAGATACAATATATTGTATCTCCTTTATATTGTATTTCCATGTCTGCAATGTCTAGCGCTCTCTCAAACAAACACCCTGCTAATAAATGAGATGTGTGTGTGTGTGGAGTCCCAAGTCCAATGAGGAGAACAGCAGTTATTTACTTATTCATCTGGTTAACGTGTTCTACTCCCATGTTGTCTTCAGCAGACTGGAGGGAAACGTGCATACAGTCTCACTCTGAACTGAAACACGATAGAAACAATAACAACAATGTCACCACCAGATTGACTGCGTGAGTGTTTTGTCAAAGGAAATTTGCCAAAGAGTAAGATCTAATTGTCTGACTCATTACAACTCAGAGTGGTGCATGAATGGAATATTGTCACGTCAATTGAACAACAAGAACATTTACTACCGTTGATTTGAGGCAGACAGCATAATCTCAGTCAATTAGCCTTTGTTGCAGAAAATTGTATGGCCAAAAAGACGAGAAGAAGGAAATCGAAGGAAAGACGAACCAAAAGCTTTGCCAGAAGGAAATAATTGATTGACTTGGAGATTTGAATGTAGGTTTTTTTTTCTTTTAAGGACACAGAAGGGAAATTGTGATTGAGAATCTTCCTTCAGTATTGACTTTGAATGGTTCATTTATCCAAACATCAATTTCTGCTCACAAAAAGTTTGAGTTTTTTTATTCGATGTAAACCACTACCCGGATTGGAGACATACGTCCACAATATGGATGAATATTTGAATGGATAAAAGGATGAATTGAAAATGGATGGCAAAGTATTTAACTTTTATTTCACTTCTGCAGTGAGTACTTTTATCTATTAAGGCATTTAGAAGATAGTTTTAGCCAAAGTGACTTTACAGTGAACCCAGACGGCGGTCATTTTGTCTGGTCTATAACCACCCTAAACTCTATACTACCCTGCACTCTGGAGCTGGCGGTTGTGAAACGTACACAGTGGTCACTTTTATTTGACCATTTTGCATGTGATAGTATAGCTCTAACCAGTGAAACTGGTTTATAGCTCCAATGAATGTCTCGTTTATTGCATTTGAGTATTCCTTGGAAGAAAAAAAAATACAAAGAGTTGGCGAAGATACCCTGTAGCCTAGTTAAGATTGAATCAAAAAGTACATTGTGCTTTATGTCCCAACACTCTTGTCTCGTGTAACCAGAAAGAAATGTCTGACCTTGAGCTGACTGAATAAAGAAGGATTTTACTGACTTTACTTTTTGATTTCATAAAAGCTTTCTCGTGTATGAAATAGAGACAACAGGAGAATAGCATTCATAATTTACTTGAAAACAGCAAACGTTTCTCCAATGGTAAGGGAGGAGTGTGTTGCTGGGAACTAAAACATTTGAAAGTCAAGGTTGTAGATTGGATATAGAGTAAAAATTATATATACATTAGTCATGCACCAAAAAAATAAATGTTTCCTGTTAAATAATGTGAACATGAAATTTAGATAATGTTGTACAGGGTTAAAGCCAGCACACATCACACACACTTGGCAGAGCTTCTCTGACACCATCTACAGAATCACTCAGACAATTGGGTTACCTGATCCCAAGGGTGTGAAGGGAGCAAGCCCAATTTGCCCTCAAACTCTCTCTCCTTCTCTAACCGTGGATGGGAAAAACTACAACTGCACCTCATATTGTTCTTATGTCACCGGAGAAAAGAAACGACAGAAATGAAAAGATAGAACTATCTACTAATGGTAATAGGAAAATAAAGTATGTTTCTCTAACCACATTTTGAACGATGGGAAAGTTCTGACAATAAGGGTACATTAATTAACCATTAATTAACATTACTTAATTCAGTAATGAGCATTAAGCAACAGTTAATTATCAGTTAACTAATGGTATAGTAATCATTGTGTAATGGTGTTCATGTTTACTAATGATGTTAACTAAGATATTAATTTATACATGAATTAATAGGGTAAGGGTTAACTCTAACCCACCTTCCCCCTAACCCTAACCCTGTTAAAGGATCTTTCTTCCACCCTAACTCTACTCACTTAACCCCTACGCTAACCCCATATGCTAATACTATTTGATAATGGCATAAACTAATCTTAATTAATGGGTAATTAATGTACCCTTATTGTAAAGTGTTACAGAATGATGTGTAAACATCTTAATTCTTATGTAAGGTTATTCATTGATAGGAAAACATCTCAATTGAAATGTAAACAACTTAATTGATGGACACATCTTTATTCTGCATTTTCTTAGCCATAGACAATATGTGAATGGCCTTGGTAATGAATACAACAAATGCAATTATTATCGAGGAATTAGGAATTAAGTCATTATTTAATTAAGTTAATTTAGTTATAATTACCCCTCATTGTCTGGGAAATGTTCTATTCCCATTCCTTTGTGGAGAATAAAGCTCCTGAAAAGTAAAAGCCTATTTAGGAGGTAATTAATAAGATATTCATCTCAAACCCGCAACAAGTTTCCAGCATCCACTTGTGTAGTGAGTATGCCACAAACTGTTATATTTTGTGTGAAAGGTTTACTTAATAAACCCTTTGCTGAATATGTCTCACACCTGGCCAACTTGGCTGCCCCTCTCACTGAACTTGGCTCACCGCCTCTAATCCAGACTACTGGGTATCCTGGTCATTCAAAAAGCCGAGAAGCTTTAACGGATGTTTGGATGTTTGTCGATATCAATCGGCAAACAAACTTCATAGGAGCTTTCTTCCTTTTGCAAGGGACATGTTTTGGGCGTTGATGCATGTAGGTCATTGATAAACGAATGATTGCTTTTGGGTGATGTTTCATTTTAAACCCAATGTGTGACTTATTTGTTTGTTCAATATATTTTCCTTTAAGGGAGCCCGTTGGAGAAGGTATACAGATCAATTTTACTCTATTCTATTAGATCTATTTAGATCTATTCTACTTGAGTCTTCAGCAACCCATTTCCCATGTTGGCATTTCCCATGTGATTTAATTATCTAATCAAATCATCGAACAGATTAAAACAGAAAAGACATGCTCCACAAATTATTGAACGGTTCATGCTGCTTAAAATGTGGTTTGATTTGTAACTAGTTATGATGCATTATATAAACAAATACAAGTTAAATTAATGCCGTTGGATCTTAAAAAATCACAAGTATGATGTGCTGTGTTGTCTTGAGATGGTACGGTTTGAGTACATAAATGTATAGTTGATGTTTTAATATTTACTTAACCAATCACAATGATTTCTTATAATTATGTGAGCCATACCCACCATGAAGCTGAACTTGTGCTTGTCAGCCTGCGGCTCCCATTCATTTCAGAGACACAAATGTTCCACTTCAAAGGATATACTATCGTTAACTATCAGTCAAACTGTTTACCATGACTATGCTTGAATTCATGATCAATCACCAAAATGATTTATCAATAACACACATACATTTTGAGTATTTATTTTTAGTATTACACTGAAGTATTGAAATACACTGCTTTTCACGACAATACTGCTCATGATTAAAGTTTAAGAAACAATAAATAAATCTAGCAGAAGTTTCCCGTTCATCTTTACTAAAACCTTTCTGTGGAGGCCATCTCTCTGTATATAGAAGATCAAAGATTTGGTTTTGCGTGACTGTTCCTGACACTAGCGTCACATCTCCTTGGGATTTTAAACATGTACTATCAATCAACACTGTGCTCTTTGAATGAGATGGATGCACACGCAGTTCCTGTACACTAAGATTTACTTTAGCAAGAGTATGAAAAGAGCTTACCTCAGAGTTTTTGAAAGCCTCATTAAGTTCAAGAACAGATGGAAGGAAGTGAAGAACATGGATGAACTCCTTTAAAAAGCAGCTTGTAACTTCTCAGCGTAGTTTGAGTTTTGGGGAACAAACGAATCCTGCAATGACAATAACTACAACAACAACAAGGAATGATCTCTATTCCAAAGTTAAAAAGTTTATGAGCATACATAAAAATGTGATGGACTTGTTTGTCTAAATAGCAAGTGTGGGAGTTTTGTTGGATCTGACAAAAACCAAAAAGATTATTTTTGTAAAAACCAAGCAGTATCTAAGAGCTTCTTGCTCGCCAGAATTGCTTTAAAAGTGACAGATAGATAAACAATCATTCTCATTGGCAGTAAACTAATATTACACCCTCTCAGTCAAAGACTTAGATATTTCATATATTTACCTCAGTATGCTATGAAATATATTATTATGCAACCTTCTTTTTAGCATTTTAATGACTGCCGGTTCTTTATGTTTGCCTCTATTTTGGTTGTCGAAGCTGATGGTTTGTTCTTTTTTTGCATGATTTCACCTTATTGCAGGAATAAGATAAATGGGTTCTAGTGCTCACAACTTTTGTTCTTTTCATGCTTGGTATTATGGTTTATTGGTTTAATCTTCTGATTCCTGGTCAGAATCCACTTTTGTACACACTATGATTGACCAGAGCTCTTTGTTGCTGAAATAGAAACAAATAGAGGCCAAATAGTGTTAAGTAAAAAATTAAAATGACAATGTTAAAATCACAAATACAGGCCAAATAGTGTTAATTACAAGGTTAAAACGACCGACAATTCAACCCGAGTGAAATAAACAGAGGGCTGTTCAATCGAGACAGCTACACACACACACACACGTGAGAGAGATTGTGAGTACAGGAACAGGAACACCTTTTGCGGATAGTTGCAGCTTTATGTTTCCTCTCGGACCAGCTGGTTTAGCTCCCTGCCATCCTTCTCCTGAAGGGTTCCAGGTGCTGGAGCGATCTGGGCCAGCAGACACGGGTTCCCCGCTGCCCGCCTCCTCCCGCAGACCGGGGGTAAGAAGAAGTGCGGGTTAATCACGCAGGTGAGGCATTCATTATGGCTTGCAGGTGTGCTGCCTCCAGCTCTGCGTATGGGCCGCGGCTGGTAGTGCTGATGATCCATCACCCTGCTAATCAAAGCCACTGCTGCGAGGGCCGCTGTCCAGGGTTCACATGCTCTCCCTCTGGCCTCTGTGGGGCATTTTGATGGCCCCTGGGCTCTATTATACCTTGTTATTGCAATAATGGCTGTTGTTGTTGTTGTGGCATTGTTGTTGGACATGGACCACCAGGGCCACTGTCATTTACACTCTTTATGTTATTTTTGTCTTTTATATTGCCTGAATGGCACGGTGAGATGAAAAGTGAAGAGCCATGAACAAAATAACTTGGTTACACAATAACCTATAGTGTGAGATATAGTGCAAGATATCTCAAGAAATGAGGGATTTTGCCATGCTATTTTAAACCTTTATAACATAGCATGCTACACATAGCAACATATTGTAAGGGGTAACACAAAATATGCTTTTTTATGTTAAAGTTGTATCTTATCTTATATTAGGATTGCTGTCTTACTTCTATATGAGCTATAGTTTTACAGACTAAATAACTAAACGCAATTTATAAATCTATCAAGGAACCTCATCACTTGACACTTGGCCACTCGATGCTGTCGTAGACGAAGACATCATTTTGGAAGTACCTGCCGGCACCTCACAGGCCAGTATAGGCCACTGTAGCTCCTCCTACGTCGTTGGGAAGGGAGGGGTGACCGTCACTGCACCTTTAATCAAATCAGATGTAAATGTTACAGAATTGTGCTTTGATTTCAAGATGTATTTCTTTTGAAGAATAAGTCTCTCCAGGAATATAAAATAATAAATATCTCAAATTAAAAACATCAAACGAATTTGCCAACCAGCCTTAATTGACACAGCGAGGCTGACAACCCCCCACCCCCCCCTGACAGACTTTGTTCAGCTAGAGCTTCAGCCAGTACAATGTTGTGTATTCTGGGCACTGGGCCCTGCAGTTCACTGCCTCTGACTAAGTGCATGACAACGTCCTCTCTCCAGACCTGGCAGTAATGGAGCTCATTTGGAAAAGTGAAATGCTCAGTTGACTGATAGACCCACACTCTGAACCACAGTGTCCTGGGCCAAAACACACTGCAAAACACCAAATGTTTCTTTGTGTAGGCATGCATTTGAGCATAATCGATATAGTCTAATGTGCAGTTTAGAAGCTTTAATCGAAAGCCTCAGCAAGAAAAGGGTTGAACAAACTTATGTTTTTATGGTATTTAAAATGTTGCCAAATCTTCAAAGGTGAAAATGAATCACTGCAATTATGGCTGCATTTTAGCAATTTCCAGGCGATGCACTACAGGGATTTAACTGCTGCAGCTACTGACCCAGAACTTGGCTGATAAAGTTTTGTTATGGAGTTTTATCTTGATATTTGCATATTAAGTAGCCTAAAAGGTCATGTTTTTGTATTTATAATGGTTTCTATTCAATGTGAAATGCAGGTAGAATAAAGGGGTATTTCTTTGAGACACAGGGAACATTTGAATAAATTGAACCAAGTTCTACATTTTGAAAACCTATAAGGCATCCGCCACATGTATATGCGTTGTCATAGGTTACAACCTCCTCGCTAAGGCAACTCCCAGAGACCACATAGAGCATGGTATAAATCAGCCCATTAGCTACCCAAAGGCCACAGTTCTGTCTACGAAAGATGTCTTAGCCTTTAATCATCAGTTAAGTTTAGTTACAGCTTAAATACAGTTTCATGGCCTTCCATGTTGCACCTCGATCGGTGCTCCTCCTTCTTCCAAAGCACTATGACAGAGAAGAGGAGGATGAACGCTGTAGATAAATGGTGACGAACCTGGTGCTCTCAACCATATGGTTGAGAGCATGCAGTAAATGATCATAGCATGGTCCTCTGAATGTTTACATTCCAAACATTCAGTGACCGTGTGAGACATCCCCATAAACAACATTATGGAGAGTTTCCAATGCAATCAGCTAAAGAGTATGAAGATTCACTGTGACACAGCACAGGAAACGTGGGAGTGATGTGATTTGATGAGACACAGATTGTAATCAAGGGGCAAGGACAAAAAAATCTTGTATCTGAGGGCACTCGTCCCATCGGAAGAGAAGACAAGGGGTCACTTGTCCTTATGGACAAGCCACGAGAAGTTGATGCAGGAAATCTGCTCGCAAAACTCAATATATTTACCACAATAATACATGGCCTTCCCAGCAGCGGCAATCTTCATTTTAGTAAGAGAGATTGTCAGAGAGCATTTTATTTTAATGACATGCTGTAAAAAAATATATGGTGCCTAGGCGTCCACTGTGTTTTGGCTACAAAAGAAAATCATTCCTCTGTCATTCCACTGCTACATAAACATCAAGTGCACGCTCGGAAAGGTGCCATCACAGAGGAGGATTGTTGTGGCTGTGGGGGTCGTTATTTCAGCCGTGTCCAGGGCCTGTGCAAACAATAAATGACAGCGATTCACGACGGAAACAGACAATGACTTGCACACGCCATGAGGCCAGTGGGCATTATCAACACAACAATTTGGTACCCATCCTGCAGAAGATAATTCCATTCCTGCCATCTCTCTCTCTCTCTCCCTCTCTCTCTCTCTCCCTCTCTCCTCTCTCCCTCTGTGTTGTTTTAATCTGAAGTGAGTGACAAAGTGTACAAACAACCACTGGGGAAGGCCGATGCATGCTCCTCTGGGACACTTCTGTTTCTGTGTAAAGTCGCTCAGTCTCTAGGTCGATGCGATGGCACGGTTTGGGCCACTGCGCGGTGCCTTAGTCATCCGGAATATGGGCTTTCGTCGAGAGGAGCCCGGTCCGTTTGTTTGCCCACAGATGTTTATTTGGTGTTTGGATGGTTGTTGGTGGCCCGTCTTATTATTTTGTTTGTACTGAACAAAGAGTTTCTGTGATTTGAGTTTGTGTGTGGATTGAAGTTTTTCAAGACATTGAGGATGGGTCTTGATCTATATCTTGAGAGAAGGGGGGTGAGTAGCCACTGGTTGTTTACATCAGGGGTTTCCAAACTATTTTCCTCACCTAATGAGGCACTTTTAGCCCAGAACCCATCCAAAAATGTTTGTAGTAAAAGCAATGCATTCTCATTACCATGCTAAAAAAACAGATGATTGAAATCTATCCATGCTTATGTATACAAATACAGTATTGATGTTTTCAGTCTTCAAACATAACGATGTAATAAAAAATACATTTTTATTTTGGCCATCCCATTTAGCATGAACTTGATCACCTGTTACGGCCGCTGCTGGATTGATGTTGATTCCTACAACACCCCTCCCTCATGTTGCCGTCTGATGTAGAAATGTTCAATTATATCGTAGTGGACTCCACTATGTAAACAACCAGTGGACTTTTATTCCCATGAGCTCTATTATACCTCTTGCCACAAAGAGTTACTTTAAGTCCCTGGTGGTGTGTGTGTGTTTGTTCTGCAAGAGATAAGCGAGAGCCCTATAGGTAGCAGTGGTTCTCTATACCTACTGTTTGGAAATGTACTACTAATTCGTGGCATTTGAGGCATCAGAAAATTCTCTTTTCTGGGTTGATCAGACACTGATTAGGCATTTCAGGGTGACATTCAAATACATTTCGAATAAATGGAGTTGAGGAAATATTTGCTATTTATGTGGGAATATAAGATAGTATTTTTGTATATTTGCATGATGATGTTTGAAAACTAGAGAGTGGAACTATTGATTAAGTAATCCAAAATTTCCCAAATCATTTTCCCCCCCAGTATAAAACATCACAAAATACTATTATGTCATTTCAAGACTATTGTCAGACCCCCAAATGCATCTAAAATGAAAAATAGGAATTATCCTCCAACTAATCTGGGTGTTACACTAATCCTGATTAGTATCATCCAGGCCTAGTGTAAGCCTGTGGAAATGATCGAAGGGTTAATGAATAAGCAGGGTTCTTATTCCCCCCCCCCCCCACACACACACACATGTGACATAACTCTACTGCAGACCTCAATGCGTTCCGAGGCAAGTGTGTACCTCAAAATCAGTCAACGCCACTTGGCACCATCGAATGGCTGTAACTTTATTGAGTTTAGTTGACAAGACAAGTGCAGCAGGTCAGGGAGCACGGACAACCAATTTTAGCATTCACTTGACATCTTGGATACATAGACTTGACAAATCCCACTTATAGTTCCCCATTGAGGTATCACTCTGAACTCTATTGACCAACAGGCTGCACTGCCATGGGTCTGGAAACTCATTAAGTGATTTTGGAATTTGCTCCAGGAGGCTGCACTTCTTTTGTTTGTTAGGCATTCATTGGCCACAACAATTTCCTACAAAACAATGTATCCATTGCCTCAGTGCTTTTTGTAATGTCTTGGATTCGCCCTAAACACCACCAAAAACAAATTGGTCAATATGCAAATATGCTAACTGAAAGGCGATCCGTTTTTTTTCCCTTGAATATATTCTTGTCTCTAAACCTGAATGGTGAATGACACGCTTAAACAAAAAGCAGGAAAAGGACAAAAGATGAGTCCGTATCCATGGGCTGCATGCGTGTCTGGTGTATGGAAACACTTCCAGCGGGGTTGCATTGTGCCTTACACCACAATAGCCCCATATTATGTTATCACACACTATGCATGAACATCCTCAAGTGGCCATTCTTGCCACAGACAGAACCCAATCCTTCGCACGCATCTTTTCAGCAGAATCCCTCCCAATGTCCGCCTTCCACTGTAGAGTCCACCCCACCCCTCCCTTCCCACATCAACACCAACAAGGGTGTAGCTCTACAGTGTGAGCCAGCCATTGACTGTGGACTACTAACTGATGCTCAACATGCAGCTTTGTAGGCAGTCTGCATGTGTGTGTGGCTGTTATTCCGATAAGCTTCACCAGAGCATTAGGCTTAAAAGGCAGCATTAACCATAGGATATTAACATTTAGCGTTTCCTGCTCTGGTCTACAGATTTTAGGAGGAACACATCTAGCAGTTGACATTGAGCGGTAAATGTAATGAAGACGGCAGTAGAGGAAGTTGGAAGACCTTAAAGACCCCTGAAAAGCTAAAAGCAAACGAGTCAATCTCAGTAACGCTCCCTCGACTTGAACAAACTTTCCTATTCTCTTTGTCTCCCTCCCTCCCTTTGTAAACTTCCCCCTAAATATTTTCCCTTTGTCCGTCCATCTGTCTCCTTCGTCTCTCCCTCTAGTCTCCCCCGACCCGCCTCTCTGCAACATCTCGTACACACACTGCAGCAAATGTAATTCTTACATCACCCCCCTCCCCCCCCACTCGCGTCATTTTGGAGGTTGAATGGGTAATGGTGGTAGTAAGGGTGGTGGTGGTGAGGAGGGGGCCGGCGGTGGAGATGGTGTTGATCAGACACTTACCCTTCCATTGACATGCCGGTGTAGGAAACGCACGGAATACCTGATTTGTTTTTTTGTGTTTTATTTTTTATTTTCAGTCTTCTGAAGACGTTTGACTTGCTGACTTAAGGTGGCCTGACAGCCCTCCCAACTTTAACTCAAAAAGCCTCATTTTGGCTCTGACTCCAGCCCTTCATACTGCTCCTACGCCCCCACCACCCGCTGGAGCAGGAGGGTGTGCGAGGGTGCTACCGGCCCCGAGACACCGGGGGACACCGACGTGTTATGTGGAGGGAAAACAATGGGCATGTCGGTTGAACATCCAATGCATGACCCCAACACACACATGCACACACACACACACACACACACACGCATACACATTGATTTATTTTCTTCCATGCGGTGTGAATGATATTGACCTAGAAGAGAAGATGTGAGAGAGAGAGAGAGGAAGAAAGAAAGAAAGAGATGGGATATATGGCAATGGTGTCAGTGCATTCTCTGACATTTGAACGAGTTATTTGAAGGCTATATCCCACAGTTCCTTTCGGATTCGTAAAGATAAAGAAAGAAAGTCTAGCCTCTGGTAATCACACAGGTGAGTGTGTAGATCAATCTGTTTTGGTTAATACACCCCATCATTAGCATCAAGCAGCACACACAAGAAAATGACTCACTCTGGCTCGATGGAATAATGCGGTTGCTAGGGAGCCAGCCCTTTTCTCTGCCTCAGACTCACATAATTACATGATATCTTTTGGAGCTCCTAAATATTGCTTTAACGGAGACGTACCTTAACTCCATTAAACCCTATGTACGCCGCTGAGCGGAGATACCCGCAAACTCAATGTTTGCCTCCAAACACACTCCTTAGACCGAAGAAACAGCGGTGCTTTAAAGGTGGAGGAGGAAAAGCAGCAAGCACACACATTACCGTTCCTCAGGTAATTGGCGACTCGGCGGGAAACGCACACCGGCACGGATATTTACACAACGGTCACTCAACCCGAGACAACAGCGTGTTCATGGCGAATGCAGAACACGTCTCACGTGTGCGCTCTTAGTATACAATGCGTGCGGAAACGGTGAAGACTCATGTTTGATATTCTCTCAATCAGCCAGCTTCTTTTCTGTCATTTTACAAAACTTCAGAGATCAAAAGATGAAACTCAGACAAGATGAAACAAATCCGCAAGAGGAATAATTGAAATGTGTCAAAAAAGATGGGCCTTACTTCTTCATCCCATCTCATCTTTGAATATTATTCTGTGGGGCTTACTAAAAGCTACAGTAGCAGACTGTTATGCTATCGTGCTGAATCGTTCTCCCCTCTTGTGCAATACTTCAAAGGTAGCCTTTTTATTGCACCTCGAAAATGTCTGTGTTGGTGCATTGTGTTTTTAGATATTTATGTTGTTTAGGTTTGGGTTTTAACTTGAAATGTGGCATATAGGAATAAAGAAAAGAAAAATAGGTGAAATAAAAAGTACACGCATATATGTGTGTAATATATATATATATATATATATATATATAAAAAGACCAAATAAATCAGTGTTTTGGCATTTTAATATGTTGTTGTTTGCCATAGATCTTTCTGGTTGGAAACTTCTGGAAACTTCTATAGTCTAGAAATGTTAAGGAGGTTGTCTCCCACAGGGTATTGTGAAATGAGAGCTAAGCAATTTTGACACAACCTAGATTACCTTAGACTAGGTAAATTGATGACATACTCAAAGGTTAATCAGATTTTCAAATTAAGAGACAGTGGTAATTTATCTTCCTTTGACCCTACCTTTAACCATTCAAGTATCTCTTTCAGGTGGAAGATAATTGTAAGATGAACCTGGTCAAAGTCAATTGGAAAGTCTGTAGAACAATTTTAGCAATCAGTAAATGAAGGGTTTCAATCTTTTATGTTATGACAGTGTTCTTACACATACAGCTACACTGTAAGGCAAACAGGTAGATGTTAACCCAAACAGGTACACCTTAAAGGTTTTTTGGATTAAATTATGTTTTAATTGAGTCTCATGTCCCCATGAAGTTGTTTGAGCTGAATGCATAATAACCATGTGACTCAATCAAAACACAATTTAATCAAAACAAAGTTGGGTTAGCAAAAATGGCTGATAGCAGTTTTAACAAAAATATGTAGACCTTAGTACAAACATACATACGTTCACTTAACACAAACAGGAACATGATATGTGTATTCATGTGTGATGTGTGTGGAAGGCCAAATAAATGGTTGTTTTTATATAACTGGCAAAAGCTTCTAGTGGGAAAGAAGCAAGTCTCAGAGGTTAAAGAGAACGCCATTAACTGCCACAACTCTCCGTGTCAGCAACATTTTGATACACCCATCATGAGTGGCACGTTTTAGTGTGTGAAAAGAAACCCCACTTCAACATCAATTCAAGGAAGGAGGCATTTGTTTCCATTCAAACTCAAGTCGCTTAGATTAACTTTCAAAGCATATTCGGCGGAGAGTGAATAAAATCTGTTTCTGCCGTCACTCCCAGGTTCCAGCGTAAAATGCTGACATCTGAAAATGTGAAAACGAGTAGTGGAGATTATTTCTTTATGTCGTGGCGCCATGTATTCTCTCATTAGGTACAGAAACACGGTGAACACTCTGTGTTTGGGATCCGGGGAAATAAATCCTGTAATGGAATATTCTCTCAGGAGAGTGTCAGTTCATCGTTTAGAAAGGAGTTGGTAATCCATTTAAGTCTGGGTTTACGTTTTCTTTATGTGCCCCAGATTTGTGTATGATCTTATGGGCTTAAGAGCTGCCAAACAAGGAAAAATTACAAATCATTGACAAACCAAGGGGCCCTGATTATTGATCCAGGGAAATCGAAGATAAACAGCTTTTCCTGTGACCCTTCCTCGCCAATAGGCCCACTCTATGCAGTGCAGTGTATTGTACAATCGCTCAGATAATCAATGGGGAATTACAGCTGTCTAATTCTCTCCCGTCTACCGGGGTTATTTGTTTTCATTTCCGTGCGGAAACCTGGCCATTGGTCCCTCTAACCTAGAATAGCCTCCTTATAGCCTGTGTGGATGCTCGGACCTTGGCCAAGGTCAGCGGATACATGGCTATCCAAGAGGCAATCTAAAACCAAACCTAAATCCCAATTTTGGATGTCTAAGAGAGACACTGGATACCTCTTATCCCCTGGAAAACAGTAAGTCGGTTTTTACAGCAGAAACAACCAACCATAAATAAATAAATAGGTTGCAATAGCATCTAGTAAACAATGTAGTTCTTCTTTCTCTGTATACTGAGCATTTTCATTCTTTCCCTTTCTCCTGTATTACATAGTCTTAGGTGATTTAATCAAGGGGAGCACATGGAAATGTATTTAATTCATAATTTCATTGTGCACTAACAGATCATTCATGTACTATGAATGTAAACACGGTAAAGTCATTACTCTGCTGAAGTCTGGGGCCACTATTAGATTACTGTTTGTTATGGGATGATTGGACCTGACTGGGAAGTTGGCGTTATGGGCAGTATGAGTTATACACCGCTAAACTGTTTAACAGCTATTAGCCTTAGTATGAAGCATGCCTAACATGACTGCAGCATAAAGCTGTGAAGAAAACTAAACACACACACACACACACACGAACACACACACACACACACACACACACACACACACACACACACACACAGTACATTGAATACAACGGAAATATCATTGCTAGCGTAATGTGTGTATCGAACACACGGCTAACATGCTAGCTGGAAAACACCGCTGTTTTATCCCACGACTGGCGAACTTGATCTTGGCTATATAAGCCCTCAGGTGTTACAAGTTCCTTTGTATGACTTAAGGGGGTTTCAGCAGGGTTATGTGGTCCAGGCCAGGGAAATAATGATGCTGACTGGATGAACAGACCAGCCATTCTCAAACGGCTTACTGTAGTCACTTCTCTTTCACAGACAGTGATTACTCCAGGTTGCATGTTTTTCTTTCTCCTGCAAACAGCATTTTTTCCCCCCACCCAAGGAACCAATTACTTTTTTTGGGGACTCTAAATGAAATGAAATGATGGAATAACACAGATGTAAAGGCTTATTATGAATTAGATTCAAAGTTCACATGAATAGCATCCTGCACAATGGTTCTGAGTAGATTGTCAATGACAAAAAAAGGATTGAATTTGTATTTGTGTATATTGTGACTATCGTAGCGCCTTGTTCATGGAGAAAAAAATCCCCTCCTTGAATGCGGAACATATGAATAGATAATGATTAGGAAGAACTCTATTGACTGTGGTCTTCGGCAACAGAGTGTCCTTCTGTGCTACTCCCAGCCACACAATAGGAAGGTACCAAGACTCAAGGGACTCCCCACTTCTTCTTCTCAAGCCCTTGTGGCAAAGCACAGTACAAACCAAACTCAACAATCTGCATACAGCAGTGCACAACCCTCTGTAGCACCACATTAATGGAGTTGGCTGCGTAGACCAAGAGCCATATGCGTGACCCGGGAGCTGAATGCATTACCAAGGAGCCAAATGCGTAACCAAGGACTCTGAGCTGTTGTCGAGGGTCTTTTCCGTCAACAAACAGTTGTTATCGTCAAATCAAAGCAAATACAAACAGCACAAGGCGATCACTTAGCCATTTTGTGTGTTTGTGTGCATTCTTTTTTACATCTTTCACAACACACAGGCTGTTGTTAGGACCTGATGTGTGAGGCTAGGAGACTTGCGTGACAGCTGCCATGAAGAGTAAATGATCTGACCGAGTAGGAGGCCCTCAGGAGGGCCTCGTACTTTACTGTTTACTCAGATGAAGCCCCGGATCCATCAGAAAAGGATGATATAATTACTTTAGCCTCTTTAAATATTAAGGGTCCCGCTTTTCGTGCAAAGGCACAGTTTGATACTGCGTGTGGATATTTCCTCTGACATTAAATAAAACATTTCTCACCAAGCATTCAGCGGAGCAGGGTTTGAGAGAAGTTTTGGAGTGTGCTTTCCTCTCTCCCTTTTGGCTTCATTATCTATATTGCTTTTTTTATCTGTTCATGGCTTTTCAATCAATTATAACATAACGTGGTTTTTTATACTAAAGATAGCCAGATGTTAAGTGTATAATTGGTTTGGTTGTTATAGTTGTTAGGTATTACTGACTTTATTCTGCAGTTCCTGATGGCTGGTTATTATTATTATTGTTTTGTTTTTCTTGCACTTTAGCCTTTTTAGCTTTTTAGACTCTTGTGCGGGCCAGTTTGCTGGAATTGCCAGAATACACACAAAACAAATCGCCAGTTTTATATTTACATATAAATGCTAGACAGAGCCCCCACAGCAGTCCCAGCATGGAGTCAAGGCCAAGGCAAAGTCATTTTTTATACATGACCAAACTTCTCCAGGCCCAAATCGCTTTTCTTTACCGTACCCTCAATTTATTAACGAGTAAATCCTTACCTCTACCTTACAGGGCATCATTTCAGTGACAGCTTTAAGTTTGTCTCCTGGAACAGCAGGATGTTTTCATAGAGATCTTTTGTACTGAGACGAAAAATAGCCTCTTGAAAATACTTGACGTCAAACAAACAATGCTGTGGTTATTTGTGTGTGTGTGTTTGTGTTGGTTTGTGGTTTTGTGTGTGTGTGTGTGTGTGTGTGTGTGTGTGTGTGTGTGTGTGTGTGTGTGTGTGTGTGTGTGTGTGTGTGT
>JAOPJO010000002.1:11983029-11993593 GCA_027123675.1 Molva macrophthalma
TGTGTGTGTGTGTGTGTGTGTGTGTGTGTGTGTGTGTGTGTGTGTGTGTGTGTGTGTGTGTGTGTGTGTGTTGCAGCCTTATCTACCAACACAGAAGGCTGGAGAGAGTGCTCTCCATCACCTTTGGTTAACCGCAGCACGTTGACGTGAAAAGATATTACGGAGCTTGTGAAACCCAGGGTGGGGTTCTTACAGGAAAAAGAAAATACATTTATCATATAGGAAGGCAGATCACAAATCAAGCATCAGAGGAAACATTTAGTGTTTGAGCAATCATGTAGGGATATGACAAATATTGTATAAAAGATAGAATAGAATAATGGTCACTTTGGTTTCTCTGAGCTATGACAAAGCATAGAACGGACTAGTTTTAGCACACCTTAATTGCCTACATTTAATGCTGCTGTTAGGCGGTGGATCATTTGCATAGTATATATTCGCACTACACATTTAAATCATTGTTTTGCCCCTATGAAAAAAAAATAATAATAAACACCAAAGTGGCCCCTCCATATAGTGTAAAATAGGTTAGAATACAAAATACACAAGCTCTAAATAAACAGGTATTGGAATTAAGCTCCTAGCACATCTATGGAAGGCCTATATTCCACATTAACACGGGGTTAGGGTAACACAAGAGGGATGGAGGGGTCCCCTTCGTCCAGTTGCTTTCCTCTATTTGTGTTCCCACCCCCCCCACCCGAAGTTGAAGGAAAACCAAATAAACAAATGACAAAAACAAACATAAAATACACAAAAAAACGAAAACAAATATTGGAATCATTAGACATCGTGAAAATGAGCAAGGAGCAGCGTGTGCTTCCGTTAGGTCGCTTCTGCAAAGATAAACTGCATGCCACTCACCCAAGCTTGCAATACACAGGAATATGCTGCAGAAACCTACAGTATAGAATGATTCTTGATTCCGCGGGCTAAACCACAACAAAGGAATTAATAAAATACCATCTCTCGCCCTGCTCCGGGACACTCGCCATCTAGATGCTGTCCATGGCCTTGAACTCGCTCAGCGCCTGCACCGGGTTGATGTGCTTCTTCTGGGAGGACCTCTTGACTTTGTTGGTGTGGCCGTCGTCCTGCTTCTCTCTCTTGACCAGGGGTTTCTTCTCGGGCGCCTTCATCCTCCAGGAGATGGCGGGCATGTTGAGGGACTGCATGGCCTGGCTCTTCTGGTACTTGGTGGAGGCCACGTAGGAGGCCTTGACGGTGGACACCACCGTGTTCATCAGGTTCTTGGCGGCTTGGATCAGAGACATGGCGCTGTCCACCTGAACATACAAGAACTCCTAGGTGGAGAAACACGGCAACAACGATATATTGAGGTGACTATTTGCATATTAATCAGTTCCAGTTCATCCACTTTGCGTTGGGAATGGAAGGTCTAACATTGGAGACAATACAAAATAATAAAACAAAATAACGACCTTTACCAAATTTATTCGACATCCTAACAGGTGTGAAATTTTTCAGAATATGAAAAAAGGTCATCCTAATTTAATCTCCTCAAAGTAATAGCCTCAGAGGCTGTAAAGACACTTGATGGGTAGTGCTGGTGTCTCATTTCAGGCCTGGAGAACACAGGAACTAATCTTCTGCCCAGGAAATGGATGGACTTTGAACAATTACACCGGCACAAGTAATTAGCTGGCCCTGCTCCTGAAGGTTTCGGAGGTGCTGCTATGGGTTAGTCATCATCTATCATCTACACTGGAAGCTTATCTAGCATTTAAACAACGAGAGTAAACCCTGAAACGTCAATGCTCTTATCTTTGGGATTTGAAACATGGGCTGTTAAAACATCAGTGTGCTAATTAGTTTGGGCATGCATTGCATGCACTGAAGCATTTAGAACAAACCGTTGGGTTTTGGACACGGGCAACCATTTAAAGACATACAATAATTGCATATTAGTTCCCAGTGCATTGGTCACTTAAATATATAGAAAGACATAGTAATACAGAGGTAGGACAGGATGGCATAGGAAAATGCTATTATTTAGCAGGAGTTTTATGTTAAAAACTTCCCTATGAAGCCAGTGCCCATTTTATTTGACACTCAAGCCCAAAGCCATTTGCAATTCAACACCCATCCTTCAACCACTTTGCTGCTGCCGTAGAGCTGTGGGCGGGCCTGGGGATGGCTGGCAGACTGGCCAGAGATGTCAGAGACGGTCTGGCGGGCATGTGATTAGATTGTTGAACTCACCCCGGACACGACGAGCTCTCCGCCCAGGTTCTGCACCTCCGCCTTGACCTTGCTGCAGATGTTGAGCTGGTGGCAGTAGAGGGCGATGCGCTGTAGGTAGGCCAGCAGATCCTGCTTGCAGGTAGAGTCTGGGCACTAAGAGGAAGAACACAAAGAGGAAGTGAATGACCAAAACCAAAACACATTTCTTATTTTCACTTTACAGGCCAGCGGGAAAGCTTTCAGGCAGCATAACAAACTTGGTTAGAACATGTCATCCATCTTGATGAATATGCATTAACCGTCCTCTCACTAATGTGATTCTACAGTAGTCATCCGTGACCTTTTCAAGTGGAGCGTGGAGCATTGGAAAAGGTAGGTCCATTGAAACATGGTCCCGCATGGCACAAGCTCAGACAGTGGTATTTTAATAACTTTGTTAATTCAATGGCCAGTGGCCAGCAGGTCATCGATGCCACAGGCTAACTAATGATGTCTTAAATTATTTTAAGATGACATTAGCAAAGCAGTCTGAAGTATCGGATTTACATAAATCTAAAAAACAAGAAATTCAAACAACCTAGTGATGCACTAGCAACAGTTAATTCCGATATAAAACATACGGTTTAAAATGTCTACTGAAGTGCAGTCTGTTTCCCTGTGTGTACCTCATTAGCAAATGAACAGCACTTGGAGAAGTCACAATTAGATTAAAAAAAATACAAATAAAATACAAATAAACATTCTGAAAATAAATAGATTAATTATGAGCCGCATTAATACGATGCATTGGGGTTTTAACAAAAAGTCCATCAACTTGAAGGAATCAAAAAACACACGTAAGCACACTTGAAAGAAAAGTGATATGTAAATAAGCACACAAGTGTGCATTCGGAACAAGGCAATCTTTCTGGAGCGGCTTGATCTCATCATAATTAAACCTTGGCTGTGTGCTGGAAGACCACTTCCCAATATCTTCCTGGCCCTGCTAAACAAGCCCCCTGCCAGCCTGATAATAGGGCTTTAGAAGCCTTCCTCGCTGCTCATCAAGTGAATAAGTGCATATGCAAACATGTCCATGGGGAATCTGAAATTTGACATTTAGATCGTAATAAAATAAAAACGGTGTACAACCTGCGAGCCGAGTCAGCACGGAGCTCAGTCTTTTATAGATTTCTTTATGAAAAGAACAGTGACTTGCATTTTTATGTGAAGGATTATAATTTGTATTTTATAAAGCCACTCTGAGTATTGCCAGTCGTTTGTATTCACTCACAAAGGCTACGTTTGAAGATTTAATTGGGTGGAATTTACAGTTACTATGACACATAATTGGGGGCAGTCCGATCAGAGCATAGTGGAACACTCATCTCTAACGCCCCCCCACACCCCCCATCCCTTCTCCCCCCGCACCCAAACCATTCCTGAGATGCAGCTGTGCATTTTAAGCTACACCTGCTGTTGCTACTGGCTAGCTAGCAAACATGGCTTGCCCTTTTTCATTAACGCTTGCATTGATCTGTATTGCAATGTTGGTAAATGGGTCAACTTGCGTAACCCGTCTAACTTAATCCCAACAAAAAATTGTCTTGTCAGTCTTATTTTTGGCAAGTTAAAACTAGATTGATACAAAATTTATTGCATGTCTTCACAGATCAATTCGCTGTGGTGGAACAACAGTATGAGTAGGGGCTGCTCAGGTTTAAAGCAGTAAAGCTGTTGGTGGCTCTTTGTGTAACAACGTTAGCCTGGATGCATGCTCATCCCCAAACAATACAGACACAAACACAGGCACGCTCTTTGTCCAAGTGTAAACCATCACAGCAGTACTGACTGTGCACACCAACAGGGTGAGATAAACAACAATGCTCACACTATCTCAGCAGAGTGCTGCAGTGGCCACGGTGACAAACCGAAAATAGAATGAATCATCTTCCTCACCATAATCCACTTAATTTAAAAAAACTGAGAGGGGATAAAGAGGAGGGAGAAAGATGGCAGCTGGTACAAAGGAGACTAGGAGTATAGAGTTTTGGCCATTATTGGGAATCAGTTGTGACGATAGTAATGGCGCCATTTCAGTCTGTGTCAAGTTTGCAAGTGAACATGCATGCCAACATGCTAGGTGATTCTGTTTGAGACATGCGGACACGCGTATCACATGAACAACATCATTAGCTGTAACTGCTCTAACATAGAAGCAAGGCTAGCACCAACTGGACACACAGATCTCATCACTAAAAGCTTAAAACTCAAAGCCTAGTCAGCCTATTTGGACAAAACTCCAAATCTGACGTTGGATCTCACTGTGGTTAATCATTCCAGTCATGTAGGTGTACCCCTGAACCCCCAACTTTGTTCTTCCTGGAAAAAGCGCAGATAAGACTATAACAAGTTGAGAACACTTGGGCTTTTTAATTGCTTGGCTGTATGGGAGCAGTATCCTGTGGTAGCCATTAATTCTAAGTGTGGGCAAAAGGTGAGACGGCGCTAATGGCAGCCAATCTTGTAATTGATGAAATATCCGGGCTGTCTGCTGACTCCGAACACATCCTGGGCCCCGGGTAGGTGGGTACGCCCAGATGAAGTGAGGGGATGTTTTGCTTGGTAATTGCGAATTAAACGGGCAACAAACACATATACGTTCTATCTTGTTTACCGTAATTAGCCCGACTGCCATTAGGAACTGCTCCCACACACTTCTTTAATGTACCCCTACCCAGTTGCAGCAACAGAAAAGCAAGTCGATTCAGCTCATTTCTTCCTTCCGAGTAGAAACAGACGGAAAGGTATGGTGCTGATGATCCTACTTAGAGCGTGGGGGTCCCTGGTGGGATGTCTGCAGCGCTCCACTGAGCACAAAGCCTACACACATGCACGGACACACAAGGAATCCAACACGAGCTCCCTCCCCTCTTCCCGACTGTGGCTCCATCATACCATACACCAGCGGCTGTGAAGCTGGCCGTGGCGCTGGAAGAAAACGCCGAACACAAGCGCTGAACACAAACGCTCAAATGCTCAAACGCTAAAATCACACATTAAAATGGAGTGGTGATCTGGCTGAGGTGGGAGAAGAGATGACAGCTGGGCAGGCAGAGGCAAGGGGTAAATAGTATGGGGTCTGGAGGGGAGGATGGTCATACAGGCCTGGGCTAATATCAGAGCCTTTTATTATACATAAGACTTGGAATCTAGAAGAAGTAAACAAAAGAAAACAAAAAAAAGTAGGAAGAGGCGAAGTAGAAAGGAAGAAGTAGGCGAAGAGTAATAAATAGTTGGCGCAAAGACGAGGGCGAGGAGCAAGCCAGAGGGGGGACAGCATGGAGGAGTAAATAAAAGGCGAGAAATTCAAGGGAGGGAGGGGTGAACAGTAGAGGATAACAAAGCAGCACATAGCTGGGTTAAGGCTAAATGCAGCAGGCATGCTAATGAGGGCTCGGGGAAGTGGTGAGACGGTTGGGAGCAACGCACTGTGAAAGCATCACTTGTGCTCATGCTAGGCTCAGCTGCTGGCTCCGTTCAGTGCTCCCAGGAAATTCTGCAAGGCTGCTCTTGACACTGCCCGACATGTGAATACATCGGTTGCAGGGGGCGAGACAAGAACACCACTTGTCATGACACGGCTCGCCGTGGACAGGAGGGCCGGGAAGCCCACCAGGTACGGCTCACCTGGACAGTAGGTTAGGCATGTCTGTGGTTCGGCGGACCGTTTTGTCCCTTTTGTCCCAGCGAAAGGGATTTTGTCGTTCATATTATTACTACAAGAACAGCCAAAAATGAACCTCCTAGGCGCGAGTACAACGATAGTATTAC
The DNA here is from genome assembly GCA_027123675.1 of Molva macrophthalma. Classification (NCBI taxonomy): domain Eukaryota; kingdom Metazoa; phylum Chordata; class Actinopteri; order Gadiformes; family Lotidae; genus Molva; species Molva macrophthalma. The sequence continues at coordinate 11,989,048 of JAOPJO010000002.1, forward strand.
TAGGATAATACAATCAATACGTGACACCGAGAGCTTTGTTTGTAGTTGCAAGTAGGTCAAGCATACGACCATAATCCAAGCAGCAGTGATGAAAAAAGAAAAAGAAAAGGCTTAACCTTTTCCTCCAGTCGGTGTCCAGCTGGAAACTCGCCTTGCCGTCAATCATCATCATCAAAAGCACATCAACCGACTTCCCTGGCACTTTCTGTCAAATTGGAGTAGCCCTCACACCTGGAGACGAGGCCTGCGTGTCTGCAGTGCCTACACAGGCTGGTTCTCATGCAGGAGAGAGAGAACTTGGCTTGGTTAGCTAAGCAGTCGCCAGACGGTAAGATAAGAAGAGGTGTCATCGCACTACTCTTGATAGGATTCAAACTGGAGATGAAAGAACGAACAGATCTTTATTTAATAAGAGCCAGTGGTGCAAAGGTGAAAAAGGCAGAGGTTATTAGAGGCGGCATCTGTCGTTGTTGATGTCTCCTGGTTCTCCCGACGTGTGGACTTGAAAGATATGGTCTCACAGGCCATTCACACATGCAATGAAAGCCTGAACAAAAATGTCAGACTCTGCTCCCCCGGAGATAAGTCGCCCATGCCCCTAGTCTAAAGTCTGGAGAATCGGAGAATTCACAATGAGCGGGTGTGTTACGTGTTGATGGAGTATCTATCATACGACTTCGGACCTGATTCTCCGGAGGTCATCCCGAGTTCATGTGTGGAAGGCCCATTAGTGCGTCCTATCTGCTAATTAGATCTAGCCCAACCATGGCTGAATTTGATGTCCTTTTTATTTAGAATTTCCAGCATTATTTAAGTTCAGCTTTTAAAGTGTAGATGGGTGTCGTTTCTTATTACCTCTACATCTGTATGCTTAAGCCATTTCTATGGAGATTAGGGATGTCATAAATACCAAAAATTTATAATCGAATCGACCGCTAGACACACTGGGACTCCAGTTATCGCATCTTTAGTTCACCGTGTCACATCGCCATTTCAGAGTGTGAGTATCTGTTGAATACCCAATATCTTTCCAACTTAAAAAAAAAAACACTGTTCAAACAGCATTAGCTGCTTCTTTTTTTTTATAAAACACCACAGCACCACTGTTCTGTATAAATTTCCCTTTCATGTTTGATGTCGGGAAGTTCCTGGCAGGTTGTCATTGTAAAACCTCTGGAACGCTTAGGGAACAAGCGTCTACACGGGCCAGTTTGCAAACAAACCTAGTTTATACAGCGTCTCAACAGAAATGCATGACAATGCAACCGGTGAAGGCTTTTGACTATTTAATGATATATACCTTGCTCAATAACGTGGCCAAAATACATAACATAATGTATAATGTATTTTACAAAATGACTATAAAATGATTTTCGATTACAATATTTTTGTAATCATTTATGATTTGCTTGACGAGTACTCATTAACTCGAGTGCAGGTTTGCTCCCTAATGGAGAACGTATGTTTGTCCTTGACAAAAATAATTTGAACACACAAACACCCCCACGCGGAGGAGCCGTTGAACAAAAATATTCCATCGCTAGAATGCGTTAGCATAATATTCACAATATAAATCATAAGGATGGTCAGGTCCCATCAGCCTGAAATGCCAGTTGTGATGAATTCCATTACATATTGCGGAGAAGGTAGGGGAGCCAGCATTGCTGTTCTTACCCGGTAACTGACCTTTCGCGATGAGTCACTCAGAGAAAATACAAATTTTCACCATTTACCGACATGAAAGCGTTCTAATGCGCTGTTGCTGGTGCTTGCCCCTGCCCAGGGTGACGTCACACTCTCTTATGTTGCCAAAAACACTTGCATATTTGTGTACATAATTGGTGTTTAACTCAGTGGATAGCCTCTGCCCACTATGAAATGCAAAGAACTGTAACCACATTATGTGATGTTCTGCATGCAGATGCGATATCTAGGTTGTGTATAAGGAATACTTGGTCAAGAGGTTACTAGTTGTACACTCTCGAGAGGTGGATTAGCGAGGGGACAGCCCCAATGAACAAAAGAGGGTTAATGCGGTTTAAACGCTGGATCACAGCACTCCTGAATGGAGCGATTGCTAATGAACTTTGCATGAATGTTGGCATGTTCCGTGTACATGCCAGTTACTGTGATTTATAGCTCATGTGCCTATCTTTAGATTCAATCTCTTACTGCCACGCCTCTGACTGTGGTTGGCTGAAACATAAAGCCATCATAGTCTATAGATATCAATTAAGTCCTGTTTGAGGCAGATAGCGAGATGCCTTTTGTCCGACCACATCTGCGCAAATGACGCTGTGGGTTTTGTGGGGGCCTGTTCAATCACACTGACACATGGGGGATGTTAATGTGACAGTGAAACAGACACACAGTCTGGCTATGATGGGAGAAAATCATGCTGGGGGCAAGCCAAGAGCACTAGCCTTTGGAGGTCACCAAGGGGACCAATTAAATGGCCTTCCTCAATGATTAATGTTCATGCTGTGGCTGTCAGTCAAACTGCTCATTCAGTTCTTGTAAGCAAAAGTGACAACTTTACAAGAAAGTTATAAAGGCCAGTAGTCAACGTACAAGCTGTTTTTTTTTTTTTACTCAGTTGACTTGAAGGACAATAACAGTCTGGGTGATCAAACCATTGTACCGACACTCCTGGCTTCACTCAAACATCGGCTATATAATGGGGGAAAATTATTTCCTTGTACCGATTCTGCCGAAGAGAATTTGACTGCGCGTCCCTGCCACGAATGTAAACAGAAATACCACACTTTCTTCTTCCTGGTAAGAGTTTTTGGAGTACTTGTAAAGCGATTCAGCGTTATGTTGTCCACCAACTACTTACTTACTGGCCAATGCACATTGATTCCAAAAGACAAAAGGTGCAATATTGCCACTTACAAAAGATGCCACGTGCGAGCAAAATGCTCTGCTCGGCAGCATCGGTACAAGGAGTTAATTTTGCCAAATTAATTTAGTAACAGATGTTTATGTGAAGACAGGAGACGCTATGATGGTTTGATAACCCAGACCGGTATTGTCCTTTAAATGCATTTCCTTTTGCTTGACCTGTACGGCCATCCTTCAAACAATATTTACCCCCCACCCCCCAATAATAAAGAGAAAAGTGAGGGGCATTGCTTATTTTGCTCGACCTCTGGGCTGGACGCCAGAGTTGTTGTGAGGATCCTGCCAAGATCAGATCAATTCCGATGACCCCTCTTCAAAGAGAAAAAAATACTAAAATGTTTAAGGCCATTACCATAACACTGTGTTTTACAAACAAAAACAGAAGCGGTGTGCAAATTACCCAGAATGAACACCAAAACAACGAGTCCATAACACAGGATGCTGAGCTGCAGTTGGCTGGGGGCTGACCCTTGAACTGCCGAGTTGAGAATTTGTGGGCTCTCTGTGATTTTGCTTCTCCACTGCAGTAAGAAATTTACAGCCCAGGTCCCCATAAAGCGTTGAGGCCAGGGCTGGGATTACACTGCCACCAGCACCGGATCAGCCATGGATCACCATAAATCTACCCTGATTGAATGCAAATTGGAAATGTATACTACATGCGTCGGTATAGATCACAAGAATAAAGCTTGTGCACTGAATGCACACACAGCAAGAACACGCCCATTTCCTAAATACGCAAATATTTTATGTGCATGTGTGCACGTTTCCGACTGAACATGCACAGATGTGAGTACGCATGCTAACAAGGGAATTTATGGGCCACACGAGGGCTCACGCATTACCATTATAAATCTCAATTACATAGGATTATTTGTTTACCAGCCAGCCCAGACGCAAATCTCCTAAGGTATCCTGCAGAGGAGAATCATAAATTCTTAATAAACTGCACTGCAGACCTTTGTACAGCTCTGACCTAAATCCTGCAGCTCATCTCAGAACTACATTAATATCTTTAAACTTGAATAAGTGTCCATTACTCAGTTAACTTTTTCCCAGTAACCAAAAGTGAAGCACTTCACCGTGTGCATTTCTGAAAGATACAACATGCCAACAATTTTTTTTCATATATAAAAAAAAAAAAAAAAAAAGAATACTCTGCAAATGGAGATGCTGTACTATCAGTCAGGGACCATCTGCCGATGTGTTCCTATGAAGAGTGAACCGTCATGGGCCCTTCAGGCACGGCGCGCAGAGGGTAGGGTGATTAATATGCCTAGGTTAATGAGTAGCTCCAGCGCCGCCTTAGCTCCCCTGACTGACTCAACGTGCTTCTGGAATGTGATTCGCTCAGCGCTAACACCGCTGCATGCGTACCATCCCCAGCTCGCCACGTTCGCTTGAGTGGGAGAGCCCATGGCGTCTCCTGTTTTGTTAGGAGCGGATTCTAAAAATATACTTCCCATATGTAAATACGAAAAAAAAAGAATAACACACACCTGCTAATTACACTGCTAATTAAAGGCAAACCGCCTTTAATGGATTTTGATCTCAGGAGGAACATCTTCCCGTGGGGGGGGGGGGGGGGGGGGGGGGGGGGGGGGGGGGGGGGGGGGGGGGGGGGGGGGGGGGGGGGGGGGGG
>JAOPJO010000002.1:11993889-12039411 GCA_027123675.1 Molva macrophthalma
CTTACAATTTCCAGCTAAAGGGCTCTACGCACTCACACTCACGCTCACTCACACGCGCACACACACACACACACACACACACACACACACACACACACACACACACACACACACTCCCATCTGCTATCTATGGGGGATTATATTGTATTCATTAAAGGGAAATAAACCATGGCAAGAGCTGCATTGAGGCATGAAGGAAAAAGGCCCTTTCCAGTTAAATAAATAATAAATATAAAATAAATTCAGTTTCAATTAGGTCAGATCAGGTAAGAGTTTTGATTTGCCAATAGACATGGGCTCGAATATAGAGAGTCAAAGCTCATCTTAAATAAAATATTAAACCTGTAAGGCCAAACCTTTCAAAGGCCAACAGCTCATTATGTCCGATTATAAAGCGCGATCTCTACTGTAAGCTCACATTAGACGTTTCCAAAATGACAGGATGTAAAAATGTATGTTTATATTAGCAACATGGATAATTCTGGTTATTTACAACCAGACCTTCCATATTAATTTCAATAAATATTACCTGCGGGTAAACTTTTTATGTTTTACCGTTTTACTTTTTTCCTCATGAAACTTTCAGAGGGGTAAATATATAACGCCCTGGCACAATACGTTTTATTCGTGACCCTCAAAGTTACATGCCAAAACAATTGGCACGATAAATGCAATAGCAAACAATTCCTTTATTAATTATGTAATAGATTCCCGTTGTATGCATAGCCCTACTGCTAAATCAGATTAAATAACGGCACAAGATTTGTGATTCAAAGAGAATCGCTAAACATGGCAAGCAGCTAAAAGCATGACATGTGGTTATAGAGTAGCGGTTAGTTATTTTGCTTGACTGAACCCTCGCTAAACTGAGGGAAGAAGTGACAACTCAATGTTTGTTTAAATTAAATTCTTAAAGCAACCGTTAGAAACTGCCTGTGAAACTGTTATCCTCACACACACACACGCACGCACGCACGCACGCACGCACGCACGCACGCACGCCTTTGCTTGTACCCAAACAACATACACGCTTGCAGCAAAGGGGAAAACCCACATCGGTAGACCTCTGTTGTAGTGAAAAGAGGCATCTTCACAGGGGACGACCATGTCAACCTCAATCTGACAACCGCGTCTTGCTGCTAGCATCGCCGTTAAATTTCTCCATGATTTAACAACACATGGTATACATATTGCAGCAGCAGCGTTGCCACGGAGCCTCACTTTGTGCAGGAGGTGGCACACGAGGGGGGGTGGGGGGGGATAAATCATGTCCGGGCTCTCCCAGAGGAGTTGTACAGTCCTGGTATTTAAGTGAAATATGAAGCCATAGATAATTGAATATGTGTATTCCTGTGTCAAGGAGCAGAGTCCTCAGGGTAAGGGATTGAAGGTGGAAAGATGATGGAGTAGGGAATTGGGGAATGGGAGATGAAAGGGAGAGCAGTCTTTGGTCCCTACCGAGTCAATTCTGCATCAAAGTGAACCATTGGTTGAGTTCCAATGAGGTCATTATTCAGAGAGAATAAGTATAATGGGTGTGCTGTTATACATGGTCAGTATAAAGCTTAATGGTAAATTAAATATCAAGGTGAATGGGGGGGGGGGGGGTAAAGGCTGTGGCAGATATTTTGAAATTAATTTGGTTATCAACCTAGACAAAAGGACACAGACATTGTAAAATGCAACTGAAGTGACCCTTTTGTGAAAATGTTCACAAAGGGCTATAAATGCAATGAAGTAATTGCACCTGGCGCACTAGTACTTCCTGCATCATCCATAAAAAAAGAAAAAATAGAAATCCACTTGCCAAGTCAACTCTGTCTATTCTCACGGTTATAAACATAACTGAGCCTAGCTTTGGCGAATTCAGCTATGCAATTGAGAGCGTGATAGAATGTTACTATAGCCAACATAGACAGATGTCTAATTTTCAGCCAACAAAGTAGCTTAGCATCACAAATCCACTGGCATTATCGTCACATATTACATCTGGGTGGTTATCCCTCTTTTAGAGCGTATTGCTGGCTCCCCGAGCGCCATGTTCATAGAGAATTATTTACACTCCATTCTGAGTACTGGATGTTGAAATCTACCATACACAGAAACCCACTGCAAAGTGAGTTCATACAGTACAGCCAAAGATTGACTTCATTACAAGTCAGGTCTTGGAAGCATTTAAAGAAAAGATGGAGAAAGGAAGAAATGCATTTGTGATGAACTTCGAAATATGGACCAAGTAATGATCATATTAACATATGTGAAGAGTTTGAAGTGTTTGGACTTTGGAACAAGTCCAAACACAGCAGCAGCCTGGTGTGGCCAAGTGAATTACTGGCTTCTGCTGAAGCCAGTAATCAACCTTTTTGTAAACAGGCAATTATTTTAATATCAATTAAAAACGTTGGGTGGAATAGCAAATTTCAAAAACCAAAACTGAATTTACAGTAGTTCTGGGCTGGCATGTCATTTCGACATTCTGGCACATGTGTTGACATGTCTACTGCGTGGCTGCCTAGCTGGTGTACATGTTTCAAGGTCAAATGTGTCGTTCCGCATGGCTCAATCCACGCTGAGCTTTGGGTTTGGTTTTAGCCTTACATTATCGGCAATGGTGCGACCCAGCTTGTCCATTCTTGATCCGGCCTCTGCAATTTTCTTTGCAGCACTGATGACATCAGATGTGTTCTTCAGTGGCCCCTTCCCCCTGTTGAAAAAACAAAGGAAAAAACGATGAAAAAGATAATTGGTGAAGGAGCTGCTGTGATTTCAGTAAGGTTTGCTTTTTGTGGGACAGCCAGCAGAGATTAACAGAGCAGTCTGATATATGGGTATTGGTCACAGTGAAATCACAAAGCCACGTGAGCCAACACTCGGCAAAAACACACACACCGCCAGACACACAAAACACAAACAAGCAGACCTCTGGCACCATTTCCATCGTCCAGGGCTGTGAACGGTTTACAACGCATTTAAACTCAGGGGCATAGCCTTCAGTTTGAAGGCCATCACATCAGCGCTGGCTGTGGACACTGCCGTGCGCTTGTTCTCCTATCAGATATCGGGCTGTCAAATCCTGCTGTGTTGGCTTGTTTGGTCTCTCCCCCACCCACCACAAGTGTCTTCGCAGGCTTTATCTGATGGGTAACAAAAACGAGATGACTTGTTCCATGTAGTATAAGTCGAGCACATCCAGATGGTATGAGGAACACAGAACACCACCCACTCTGCATTTGTCTGCCCATTTCTTGCCTTTGATGAAGTGGCAAAAGGAAAAGAAGGAACGAGCGGTAGAGCGAGGTAGATGATAGATGTAGGTAGATGATGATACATCTTAAAACATAATAAATCAATGCACCCACTCTCCCTCTTCCATTACAAACGTCTCCATTCTCCTTCAGGACCTAAGGAAGGCTAGTCCTACCGCGAGCACGCCCACTACTGACCCAACCTACTGTGTTATTTGCCAGCGTTGCATCCCCACAAGGGACTCTGGGACACAGTTGGCAAGAGGCATAAATTGGATTCAAAGCTCCTCTCTCCAGGCTAAAAAAAAAAGAGCCATCCAACCCAGAACAGATGGAATTTTGTGTTCTCTTCGCTGCCCCTTCCATCCAATCTCCCAGCCATCCCCTCTTTTGCTCTCCGCCACTAAGCCCGTCAGGAGCCGTGAGGGGTCATGCGTCACAGCACAGACTGGGAACTCCCCAGGGAGAGGGGCCGACCCTGGAGACAGAGCTACGCCTATTGTAATGAGTTTGGGGGGAGGGGGGGGAAGGGACAAAAACAACTTAGAAAACTAGGATTTGTATCATGGCTTGACACAGCAGTCGCTTTAACAGTGATTCAACTTCTGTGGTGGAATCATCTCATAAATACAGCAAAAATTGATTTGTTATTGGACAGTCCTCCGGCTCTTTAATATGCAATAGATATGCGTGAGGGCTAGATTTAAGTATGCAATACCAGCTAAAATGCCTCTACATATCTAGCTTTTCCTATGCAAATTGATTCCAAATATTGGCCAGTAACAAGCAAAGCACAGCGCAAGGGCTGCTCCAGATTTACCCTTTTAATTCTAATAATACATGTATATATTTTGCTGCAGCCATAGATAAGGTACTGGTGAAGGGTCCACACCACTGACAGCCTCAGCAGTCCAGCTGGGACGCATCCACACTACACCGTAAGCTCACAACGCCTTTAGACAGGTGGCTCCCAAATATGCCGTATGCTTCCAAAAGCACATTCCTTATTCATGACAGCCAACATGTAGCCATAAGCAAAGTGGGAGCTAGAATCCCTCCTCTCTGCAGCTAGGTCAGGAGAAGGGCCTAGATCAATTTCCCCACATAGCATTAACCTTGGCGAAGCTATGTGCTAGCTCAAGGTTGAAGGGGCAATAATTTGGGTGTGGGCCGAATTAACCATCTAGTGACCTTCCATGCTAATGCTAAAACTGAGAGCACAGACATAATGAGGAGATATATGGTCAGAGGGACACGGGCATTCACCGATTAACAGCCACTTTAGGCTATTTAGAGAAACACGGAAACATCAGAAACAAAACATCCTCCATGCAAAGAGATCCATCTTTATGTTTGTAATAATGAAAAAAAGGCTCATTATTGATTTTGTGTTTTTCTACAGGGTTATTTGAGTCATGGCAAGAAGTATGCACCAATAATGTTTCTCCCACTGCCAATAATAAGCATCAGCAGATAATGAGGAAAAATCTGATTGATTACAGTTACTGAATGGTGTCGACTATTAGCTCGGGTCATTAGAACATCATTATTGCTTTATAATCCTTTTTCTAAGTTAGAGCAGCCAACATACTTCTATTTTTGAGAGAATGTGATGAACAAAATGAGACCCTTTCTTTAATATACAGCATGTTTGATTACGGCTCTTGGATATCAGATGTTTTTATTGGATCTTTGCACAGATAGCTCATACAAGTAGGGTATAGTAAAATTGCAAACACCCACTGATAACGCAATCTCAATCTATTGCATTCTCAGCATTTTAAAAAAGGGCAATAATCATGAATGGGAAATGCATTGTTTTCTTCTGGCTACATTACTTAGGGCCATTTAAGTATGCATTGAGCATAAACAAAGCATGGCGAATCAATTCCATTGCAATCTCGATAGTTTTCTTGTTTTGCAAATAAAGAAAGCGTTATTTGCAAGTGGGGCCACTTGTTGTCAACACCACAACTAGCCTTTACATTGTGTGAGTAAAACATGTCAGTAACTGTGGTAAGATTAGACATGTCTTACATACTAGTAATGGATTTATATCATAGTCCCATAATGTCAATTCTCTGTTAAAAGGGATGTGAATAACTTTTAAATAATTTTTCATGGTTGAATAATCAGTGGGTGCCTTGAATGAATAATCGAACGTTTTATGGGGAACACAACCAACTTATTCCAGCACCTGCGACAGAGACATGCGATGGAATGGCAGGTGTATGTAGCACCAAGAGATAAAAGAGAAAGAGAAAAAAGCAGGTAACCTTGGCAGCAGCATTTTCAACATTGTCATTCCATGTGACAAGAAAGGGCCCCGGTGGCAGGCAAACATATTACATTGAAAAAATATGGTCTACATTTATACAGTAGAAAAATAGAGGTGCATTAAGATGCTGCCAGACCATGGACCATATATTTGTCTTTTTAGTTTGTTTAGAGAAAAAAAAAAAAATCAAGGTCTTATTTTTAGGCCAAATCGCCCAGCCCTACACATAAGGCTTACTGGAAGTTGGAAAAATTTGTAATTATGTCTGTTAATCCTCTAGGACATGGATTGAATAAAGCAGACATTCAATGTTTGCCTTCCACTGGCAGGGCTCGCCTATAAACTCTTACTAAATCGCTCCAATATAATACCTGCGCCACAAGGGAGACAGATGAACTTTGACACATTCTGTGATGAAGATTGAAAGGCTGACTTTCACCGTTATTACTATTGTGACTCAGTTGTGTGCACAAGATGTCCTCTCTGTAAACTTTTGTTGAGAACATTTTGTAAGAAGGCATGAGCAAAGATATGGCCATGCACAAAGACATGAATGCAATAGGTAAATGTGTGCTCGAACTCAGTCCCATAGAAATTGGACTAGCTTCTTGCATGTTAACAGTATTCCAGACTCTTCTGAACGTCACAAAAATGATCTAACCTTTCCCTGTTATTACCTGCCTACCACCTTACCTTATTATTTCTCTCCCTGTATTTCACCCCAAAAGATATATCCTGCAAAATATGGCTACCTCAAAAAGCCAGATTTCTTTCTCGTCTAGCTATAAATGAGAGGAAAAAAGGTATGCTGGACTCCAGAGGGACTGTAGGGTAAATGCTATGTTACTCATTTGGTAGTTGTCCATTTTGTTTCATTCCATGTACTTGTATTTTCTTTCCTTATATCCAATGTGTCGATTTTTTACCCCCACTGCTAGCAGCATTAATGAGTGCAACACTAGCCCAATCGAGGATAATTTCTTTGAGTCCAGATACTGGGGTACTTGAAATGTATGTCAATGTATGAGAATTATCTGTACATTTACAGATCTAAAGAATAGCTTAAGAATTGTCTTCACTGCCGGGATTAAATTACGTAAACACTTCTAATGGACATGAATACGGTGGATTCATGCACACATCACTCTACACCCAAACAACAATTGACACACGCATCGCAACAAATAGCCTTGAAGTGAAATAATGTATTGGAAGTTTGTATTCATGTCTGACATCCACTTATCAGATTTCTACAAATCAAATTGGAAACATAACCCAGGGTAAGTGGGGGGCATTTACTGCATCAGTCAAAGAGTGAAAGCATGGTTGCAGAGGGGAAAATGAATATAGACAGGACACTGGATTGTGTCCAGGAGATAGAAAGCAGTGAACCGGTCACTGGTCAGATCTAATCAGAAAAGCTATCCATTGAACGTTTCTACACGCTACAGATACTGTTGATGGAGAGGTACGACGTGCTACGTATTACTAGTAGAAAAGATGAAAAACAAGAGATCAAATTCATTCCAGTGGTTGATGCAGGAAATATACACTGTTCAACTGAGGGCCTATATATGCACTCTTTTTCTGATGGGAAACAAACGTGTTTGATAAAGTCTAAACTTGAAAATGTGTTCCATCCGGAGGCATTCTGCTGCTGTTGCACAGCCATGTGAATATCAATGTGAGGGGTGACTAATGCAACACATGCAGATCAGTAGGGTGAACAAATCACCATGGCGATGTCAAACACACTAAAACGCTTAAAACGCTACTGTCTACGTACACTATGGACACCAACGAATGTGCCAGGTGCTTGTGTGGCCACCCACCCACCCACAGTCAATCAGCCTCACCTGGTGAAGTCCGTCATCTCCATCATGATCATGCACATCTGCTTGGCCAACACGATGATGTCATTGCCACTGTCATCCCACTTGGACACCTCAGCATCCAGCTTGCTCTTCTCCTCCTGGAAGCTGGCCACCTGTTCGGCAATTTTAGCCTTCTGCTCCATGGGAAGCTGGGCCATGATAGCCTAAAGGGGTTGATGGAGGGACAGGCAAAGTTCAATGGAACCCAATGGAACAAAGCAATGTCAGGGTGATCTTTGCAACTCCTGCTTACTTTTTAATAATAGCCTCTAGCTACCAAGGATGAAGGGTTGTTTGTTACCAGCGGGATGGGACATGGTGTCAGAGATTAGAGAAGTGCACTACTTTTGTACCCTGTCCAACACACCACTGTTTCCTTCAGTGAGATTTTCACAATAACGCTAGTAAAATAAAGATTTTCTAGTATTCCTTGATAAAAAGAAAACTAAGCTTTTGAAAGTAGGACATACATTTAGAATTTCACATTTTGGGTAGAAAATTAACTTTCCAAAGAAGATAGTATTTTCGCACTCAACTCTTTTCAAAGTGTAGAGAAAGTAGATGAAAGAGCTGTCCTCACCATAGATAACAGTCATCAACAGCCACCTCACTGGGCTTAGCATTTCACTGACTGGCCCCTGGCTAAGTGGGGGCTGTGAAATCATTAGAGGTTTCATTTCCTGCTGTGAGGACTGGGTTCACAACCCTTCTCTACAAAGCCATGCGACTCATGCATTACACTATGCAGCGGCTCTCTGCCAGTTCGAGACTGAGGACTCCGGTCAGACCGGTGAAGGAAAATATACATTTATTTCACTCTGGCCATTAGGAGAGATCAATAGCAGGGCATTGATATAGCAGTACTTAATATCCTGTGCAAAGGTGTTTATCATTTTACTCTTGTTCTTCCTGTTAGACTGGGTAGTTAAAGGGCAGCAACCCAAGTGGTGTGTGGACATGTAATGAATTTGCATGGCCACCTACTTAATGGAAGAGGTCAAATATAGCGGCACACACTTCCAAGCAGTTATATTTAAATAATGATTCCTTCTGGATTATGGAAACCTAAACATCCTGTTTAGATGTACAATGATGGAAGAGTAAACGCAACTGTGGCCAGATAACACAAAACAAAACGGCTCTTCTAATGAGTCATTTAAATGACTCTTCTAATGAGTCATAAATCATTTAGGAAAACTTGAAATATGTGATAAGGGGGAAACTGAGCTATATGGGGAAAATGGTGAAGAGATTAAATCTAAATATAAATAAAAATGAAAGTTAGTCTATCAAGTTGCTCATTAGTGTCGCTAAGTATGTACGATTGTACATGTACTTGGCATTACCGCTTAAGACGAAACTGGTGATAATAGCAGGAAAGGCTTTAAGTCACACTTGACTACACCTCTTCAAAAGAAAGAGCTAGCAGCAGGAGTCCTATTGTTTGATGAGAGGCTTTTAATTTGGTCTCTACAGACAACTGACAATGGACTTTTTTATATTTATATGAAAGGAAGCTCAACACTTGCATGCCATCTATGTGAAAGAATATTTCTGGAAGAAAATTGAGATTTTTTCCATATAATAAACAGAGCAAAACGTATAGAATTGATCTTTCAGAGCCATAGTGGCTCCTGAATCATTACATTTTGAACAAAGACGGTGTGACATAAGCCTTGCAGTCAAACATGAAGTCACTCATGGTCAACATGGCCAAATACAGTGGGGACTGGCCCTAAGCTAGTTCAGGGCCGTGGTTATTATAGTGTCTAGGAATGGAAAGTCAATATACGCACACCTAGATAAAACCCTTCTGGCAGTATTTGGGGATACATAGAAAGCACAGGAGTAATGTATTTTTCAGATGAGTGAGCCTATCTTTGTTCCAACTAATGCGGTTTTAAGTTGAATGATGTCATTTGGTGTATACAGAAAGATGATGGATGATTAATGGAGTGTAGTATTTAACTTACACAAGGCACAGAAATACATTGTATTGTATTAACAAAAAATTTAAAATCTCTTCAATCAACCCACTTGGGTATGAGCCAAGAGATTGCATTTCCTAAATGAAAATCAAAAGATTATAGTTGGATGCATAATATTCTAGTATATTAGTCATGAATGAATACCATCTTATGATAAACAAACAATTATGAAGGGCCAACAACCCACTGGTTTCTCAGAATTTCAATCTGAGATTCCTAGTTCAAGATACACACCTTGAATTGGTAGTGTGCCACAGACCAAAGATTTCAGAATAAACAAGTAGCCTTGCCATCAGAATAAATAAATGTTCAAAGACTCAAGAGCTCTGGCATGTTATGGCAGAGGCTGCCACAGAGAGAAACATCATATGTTCCGCTAACAATGCGGGGAGCCCAGGAGATGCAATTTCAGTACAGGGCCTGTCTGCCGGCAACATGGATGTATGTGTGTATATGTATAAAAATACAAGAACTCACCCTGGCACTTTGGCCAGCAATAAGCTGGTCATCCTCAGTCTGCACACTGGTCCTGCTGCGCACATCAAAGTCCTCTGTTTCAAAGTCTGAGTCGTCCAGCTCCTCCGGAGTCTGCCAGGAGACAGCGAAGAATGGAGGCCGCGAGGAGTAAGGGAGCATGGAAGAAGAAGAAAATAGAGAGAAGAGAAGGGAGGAAAAATGCATTAAACAAGCACGATACACGACGTATACCTTGGTGCCGCCAGCTACGATGGCGTCAGATGAATGTCCTCCAGACCACAGCCTAGCAGACCATTTTCCACCGGGAGACAAATGCCTTAATTCATTTGGAATTCATGTGTAATGTGCTGCCTGTGCATTTTGAGAGGAGAAATTAAGGTACAAACTGGTCTGAAGCATATTGGGGGTAAACCGCCTCAATCAGCATCCCATCTGTCTCTACTATGTGGGCAGAGGATGCTGCAGCATAAATTGCACTCTGTGTGCTGAACCACCTGATCATGATCCGTTTCCCATGCCCTGCCTCGACTTCAAAAACGAACCGTGACTAACTTTATTTTACGATAAACGGCAGAAAGCAAACAATACTCAATCACTAGGAGCTCCTTGGAGCCGACCAACCAGACAGAACGTAGTCACCGTGCCGACGTGAACATACATTTGGGGGCAAAATGGGCCAGCCGAGGCTGCTATTTGAAGAGATGAAGACGCATCCACCATGCCTATGCCATGACACACGCTTATCCTGTCGTCTCGCAGCCCTACCGCGCCAACCCATCTTTAATGGATTCTGAACCTTTGGAATCTAAAAATAGCCACAGCTCTCGCCGCACAACCCCACTGCCTCCTTTATGGAATACAGAGAGACGCGCTGGTTGCCAGGGTGAGAGGGGGCTATAGTTTGAGTTACAGAGCAACACTGACTCACGGGCAAACCCTTTCAACCCAGACTACGGTGTTCAGCGGTGCAGAGACGTCACCTGCTGTGGCCTGATAGCCTGCAGACGTGGGAGACTCCCAAGACGATCCCCTGCGGAGTCTGCCGAACGGGGAGCCAGAGACGTGACAAGGATGGCGCGGGGTGGGGAATGAGATTGGAAATGTGAGCTTTGGGGTTACGCGTGTGTTTTTCTGTCTACTCTCATCGTGGAAGACGGTGGTCAAAGTTGATATGCATTGTTTTGTTTGGTACGTTGGCCGCAATGCTCGGGCAGCCACCTGCTGTGACGGGAGCAGTGGACTTGTTTGTTTCTCCGCCGGGGGAAGAGCCCGCAGAACCACCTTGGGCTGTGACTCACTGCACAAGTACCCCAAAAAAATAAAATAAAGTAGTCCGACCTCTGCATCTCAATGTCGGCAGCTCAGCTGACTTTGAGACAGTTTGTTTGATGTCTTGGAGGCACATCCTCTGATGTCAGTGTAAGTGGGAGGGAATTGTGCCCGCCTGACACATACCCAAGGGACGTCCGACAAGGCCTGCCAGCGCTTCACTTACAGAGGTTAAAGACTCTGTCTGTCTTAGGTAGCCAAAGCCACACACTTGTCTGTTTCAATAGAGGGTTGACCAACCGCATGGCAAGGGCACGTGTTTCAGAAGAACGTCAGTCGCCAAGCATGTGTTTGTGTGCTGATAGACAAGGCTTCTGGCTTTATTTACCAACGTTTTTTTCCTTCCGCTGACTTGTAGGCTTTCATAGTCTGTCAAGTTTGACAGACTATGCCATCGTTTGCGAAATACCTGTTCCTGTAGTATATTTTTATACAAATATAAAAATATGGCATTGGATGTATGGCATATAAATGTGGCATACAACAGCAGCAGCGTTGGGGAATGGCACCGCAGCTTAAATAACACGATGCACTGACCTCTGCCTCAATCTAAACACGTGGAAGATCAAAGCAACTTATTACAGAATCGTACAAAGCCCAATGAAAAGCTATTACACTCGAGCGCTAGCTTTGGCACGGTCCTGCATAGCAACTGTTGGAACCACCATGAGCGACCTGACTAATAGCGGAGCTCTTTCTTGCTGATTAATCACTTTAAAACCTGCAATGCCTGCCTCCCAACACCTGTTACTTAAGTCCTGGCAAACACCTGGGATGGCAATTTTTTTGCCTATTCAGTAGTGAGCAGAGATCAGCATTGATCTGCTCTTTGTTGATTGCAGGCCAAATAACTGATAGATTCATAAGGGTTTTTTTTTTTACAAATACTGCACTAGGGTACCAACATGCACCCTTCAAGACACCCACCCATATCCATCCTCACACCCACACACCAGGTGGGGTTCAGCCAGCCCCAAGGGCCCTGTGTTAACGACTTAATCAATCTGGATAACAAGAGTGGAGCAGAGGGAGAGGAGAAATTGAATGTAGTTCCTTCGCTCTCACTCCAAGTAGAAAATGCTAATTAAACCTCTGTCTTAAATCAATTACTTATTATAATGCAAATACTGCATAATGGTTTCTCACATTGGGTGTTTGTCTTAAGCCTGAACAGCATTATTAATGGCAAGTCAAGTAGATTTTAAGAAGCACTAGGGCAGAATGCACAAAGCCTTGTCAGGACTAATAGTTTCAGTCCAATCGTTTAAAGAGGCAAAAAGAATAAAAGACGATGGCACTATACAGTAAGGGGTAAATATATAATTAGGCTTTGCTCGCAAAAGAGCTTCAGTTTTTAAACACATTACCGACTAATCTGGTAATAAATTGGAAATCAAATTAAAATGGTTATTTTAAGCACTGGTTATACGATTAGCATTTAAGAGCCATCCGTTTTTCTCTGTTACAGAGGTATGGTTGTCAGTCTAACGTTGGCCCATTAGGCAACGCGTCAACGGTACTAAACTACCATCTGTTTTAGTCATAGTTTTACCCAGGAAAGATCATTAACCCACAAAAATGCTAAGGCTGCTGTTGGACTACATTGCAGGTCTGGCCAATTAGGTCGACACTTGCCTGAGACATGTTTATCATTGGCCACACATGCATAGTCACACACAACATTACATAAAAACACATCTGGTGCAGGCAAATCAGCCACACACACACACACACGTACACACTAAACTAGAATAGACAAGGGGAAGCAATTTCTTAAAGAGGAGAATGCCGTTAGTGTGGATCGTTTAAGCCCTGAGTAAAAAAGTCCCTAGTTGCTTAATCTTAACTTCTATAATTGGCTTTCGTATTCCCAAAGTAGATAGTCTTTCATAGAAGAATCAACGGTAAACAATGAGTCAAGAGATAATTGCATCATGAGTACAACAAGCGAGCCATATTTACAGACAGCGATTGGCCCTGGTTGAGACATGACGGTGTATTGTAATTTCAGTGCAAGAGATAACATTATTGGTGTGATGACTTATGTATGAAAACACTGGGCTGGTCAACAATCCCATGGTCGTGTTAGCAAATCAGCCAACTGCTATGGGATTTGAAAAAGGTCATGCAATGGTCTTTAAGGGGAAACATTCACTTTCCTTCTTAAATCTCACTTCTTCTTAAAACAACATTCACTCCTTCTTAAATCGCTCTTACCCTGATCATGAGGACAGCCTTGCGGATATCCCGAACACCATCGTACACCAGACGAGAGGCATCAATGAACTCGTTCTCGTCCACAGGCTGGGTGGGGTTGGCACTAAGGGCCTCCACTGCAGCCTCCACCTGCTCAGTGAACCGGGGCATAACTGCAGGAGACAGAGAGGGGAGGACAAATAAATACAAAAGTAATATTTCACTCTAGTGTCTAGTCTAAGTGAGTCTAAAACGGAGAAAGAAACTAAAGCAAACAAAGCCGCCATAAAGCCGAATACCTGATAACACGGTGAAACATAATGAAACAATTACCATTTCTCATTGAAGACAGTCATAAGAAGCGCTGGGTTTCATTACCATTTGACTAGTCTACCAACATGCGGAAAACAAAGCATTAACTACCAAGTGAGCCATTACAAAGCAATAGATGCACAGATAGTCCAACAAACATCTTATGGGGTTCAACGCACTGCAGCACGATGTTGCGAGCTTACTGAAGCAGGGATGGCTTTGCTCTAGTTGTTCTCCAATATTCCATATTCGCCACATTCCCCCAAGGTTACGGGCTATCGAAGGCTTCTTGACATCAACCTCAAACCGAATCTCTCAAGAGGAAGCACATTTGCAATTAATAACAATACAGTCCTGGAGAACTAGCAAAGGCACAGATTATGCCCTGTTGAAGATTTGCTCACTGTGCAGCACAAACGATTGCTCACAAAAACGATTGACCTTAACATTTAAATTGAGAAAACAGTTAGCTTTTTTTTTGATTGCAAAAAGCTTGAGTTTGAATATATTGTGCTGTTTTGACTACTTAGTGAATTGACCACATTGTTAGAATATTCAACAAATGGTCACTTGAGAAATGCCAAGGGCAATCTTTGTTGTGTGGTTAGGATTTTGAAAACAAGCATACCATCTAACCTGTGGGTTGGCCATGGAGGGTGTGGTGGTAGGGGGGTACTTGATTTAGCATGTGACATTGCAGCTTTTCAACGTAATGCCTCACAAATCTGTCCCAGCGGCCACTCTTTTGTCCCAGTAATGATTTAATAGGCATGGGGGTTCTCGGTCCTATTTGCATTAATGCCTCTCAGTATTTAGGATTCGGCTTGGCCTTTGTGTTAGAGAATACAGGGATACGGGAGATTGCAGCGTTTGTGAGCAAGATCAGCGGTACAAAACATGGGGGATTGGATCTTGTGCATTAAAATGTGGAGGGGCTGTATTAAATAAAACAAAATATGGAATTCATGGTTCTTGTGCCATCCCCATTTGTATGGTCCTGGCAAGTCAACTCTCAAGTCAACTCTACAAAAAAGTAAATACTCTAAACTGACCTTAAAGCAGCAATCTAGCAGCAATTCTAATTATTGCATGTACTACTTTAAAACCTAAAATAGTAAGTTCAGAGCTTCCATCTACTCTTAAAAAGTTTTGAACACCATAATTAAAAAAGTGCTTCATGCCACTGTCATTGTTAGCAAAAGTACCATCGTCTTAGGTCATCCTATTTTTTATTATTGTTATTTATTTTTTTATCTTGGCTGCCACTGAATGCACACTGACAGAGACCCTCCCATGGTAAAATAACCGAGAAGGAGGGTGGAGAAATTAAACCTGCTTTTCATGCTTTTCCCCATTCATCACTCCAGGCTGATACTTGGTATCCCCGGAGAACCCATTGTCTCTCCGGTTCCATCTGGTGTAATCCATTTGACTTCACCATCGCCATTGACAGACCATTAAATTCACTGAACTCAAGATGCTTGTGGACTTGCAAACTGGAAGACTTCACCCTGAGTCATATAATGGTCTTAAATAAAAACTTTAAAAAATTAAAGGGAAGTTGGCAATTTAGAGAAATACATTTGGAGAGCAAGCTAGATTTGGAAAGTAGCCAACTAAATAGATCCCACCCCTCCCTTCAAAGCCACTCCACCAAAACGGGTAACTAGCTCGCTAGCTTTAGCAATCAATCTCCCGGGACTTTTCGAAGACTCCGGACATTCGCAAAGAGTGGACGCTCATAGTGCACGCAGGTAGCCGGGTAGTTAGGTGGACAAGAAAGGTAGGCCATCCAATCAAGTAATTTGGGCCGAATTAAATTATTGGATGGGCTTATTACAGGCCTGCGATACTGATTTTTTTGTTGTTGTTGGCATTCGATTTACAGATTGATGTTGGCACGTAAAGTGAATTTAAAAAACAATGCTTCGAAAATAAACACCCTACCCTACACTTAAAGCTGTTTATTTATCTTCCTTTTTTGCTTCCTCATTATAGAAGGCATTCAACTATCAGTGTTACTTGAACCTCTATTTAGCATGATTAGTACAACAGGTCCACTTAAAAAACCCTTATAAAAATAATGAGTAAGGAATGATAAGCATCATTCCAATCAAATCCATTTCGGTACCCTCTTATAAATAATAACTAAAAAGAATAAACCAAACGGTCAAATTAAAGCATGGCCGAGGCGTCTTTCTCCTATGGAGGTACCTGTGTTAGTCAGGAGCTTGGTAGCTTCCAGGACCTTCTCAGTGTAGACTCCGGGCTCATAGTTGTCCATCTCCGAGGTGACCACGTGGACCACCCTGGCGGCACGACCACGGATGGCGCCGGCAGTGCGATCCAAGCCATCCACATCCTTCTCTTGCAGAGCGATGACACACTTATTCACATCCTCGAGGATGTGATTCTCTGTTAAAAAAACGATAACAAAGCAGTCCGCGTTAAGATTTGTTTTACACTTCTATTAAACAAATATGGCAGCAACCTTACTTTAATGGAGAAAGAGTACCGACATTAAACGTGAACTACTGAGGTCTATATGCAATAAAGGCTGTCCCGTAGACTGAATACGGAGACCGTTTTGTAATCCATCCCCTCTAGAAACAAAGAATGGGTTGGGTATGTGCCAGCAATGGATGAAATGCTAAGTTGATGTCTCTCAGCCATCTTATTCTCAGTTTGAATTGTTCCTGGCTCAAGAGGGCTGATGGTTGATGGAATGGCAGCAGGGAGAAGACTGCAGCCAAATGCTCAGAAGGCTTATTAATGGCAAGCCGATTAAATGTGAATATTGTCTGTGTTACTGCAATCTGTCCTTGGTTCGTGGTGAAACGACTTCGCTTGATGCTTAGTGAGAACTGTTTAAGACCATGCCTGACAAACAGTTTGTGTGTCTTTGCACGCGTGACAGGATGTCAATGGAAGAGCTAGTTCTGCTGATGTATCAGGGCCTTTTGTCCTTACCTCTGGTTTACAGAACCCATTTAACCTTTGTACATATGGCTCTCATTGGAGAGATGGATAGCATTGGTCCTCCGCATGATCTGCTCTTTTGCTCTTAAATTCATGGCACATATTTCTCTGAATACTGTCAGTTTAGGCATTCCTCCAAAAAGGAACATGCATCCTCCTGTCTACTCTACAAAATAATTTAAACTAACCTATTGGAGAAAATAAACAATTGCTCTAACACTCATGGATTGGACACCCACCAGACACACAAAGGAAGTCATCAATGGACGTGATGTCATCCACGGCATCAGTGAGGACGCGGACCTGCTTTTCCCACTGCTCCTTGAATAAGTCCATGTTGTCCTGGGCAACTTTACTGTTGGGCTTGGCAGCCAGAGCCAAGGCTGCATTAATCACCTGCAATCACCCAATTACAACCATTAAAGCTCCATTAGAGCAAAGCCTTCAGCTACAACATTAGAATAGGTTGATTGCACAACCTCCATCAAACACAAACGGACACAAGCACTGGGTTGGACTGGAACGTGTAGCCATTCTTTTGAGTGATTAGAGACATTTGAAGAACATAATTAAAACAGCAGCTAGTACTTATTTTTGTTAAAGACACACATTTTGATGGCTATCATAGCAAATAATGAATTGGAGTCATTAGACCAAATTGAAAAGAGAAAAAGTAGTGTGTTGGTAAGTTTTGTGAAAGACAGATTTGTGAAACAGGCACTAGAGTTTGCCAGCAGTAAAGAGGAATGAGAGGATAACCTCAACATTGGGAACACACCCGATTTTCAATTCATTTTTTACACTTTCTTGGGAAATCGCAACACACAAGGTGTGGACTGCCTTAGAAACGCCCTAAGATTCAGATTCTAGGTATTCCCAGATATGGACAGGTAAAGTGAAAATGGTTGTGAAATGAGGAGACTTGGGAGTGCAAGGGTGCAGCAGAAGGGTATGACAGTGTGGACTGGAAGTGAACAGTCAGGTACCTGGGGGCACAGAACCTCCAGCTGGGAGGCTGCCATACGGACCAGCTTCACTCCTTCCTCGTTGTTGGAGATGGAACACGCCAGGTTGGCCACCTGAAAACAATACACACTTCTCAGACACAGTAATACTGACATGGAGCCGTTTCAGTTTACGGAGTGAATAGATGCGTTAAATGAGGGGTTATGGAAGACTGATAATCGAGAGTTAAAGACACATTTGCACAGACCTCTAAGGGAAATTAGGGAAGCTGCTCTACAGATCTACAGCCGAATCCCATTTACATCCCGTTTCGAGCCACTCTACAATGACATCAGTTTCATGTGAAAAACACATCGGCTGGAGATTGTTTCATGAAGATGCTAAACAATATACACCATGAAAATGAAACTCCATGGAACTCCGTCCAACTTCATACCATCTGTTACATCAAAATAAAGAAAAAGTAATACATTATCTCTGCAATTGTCAGGTGCTAGAGAGTTGGAGAGAAAGCGAGAGAGCGTGTGACTACAGTGAAGCTGGTTCAAGGGGTGTGTTCCAACACAATCGGGGCAATCAAGAGACTAAAGCGGTAGTGCAGTTGTTTACAATGGACAGAGATAACGCTCACTGCAATAGTTGTAATGCAAAATGCAAAGCTGGCCAGGGAAACACATTTTACCGGAGGAAACACCTGGTCAAACACAACATGTATCTAAAAGCCAGGAAATGTTCGATAGCCTTAATTTGAAAAATCGGTAGCTAGCCAAAGAGGTTAAACCCTCCGTGGACATCTAAATTGAGGCATCGAATCTTAAATCGACAGGTAATGAATGAGCTAGTTGGATAAGTTGTGGTTGGGGATAACTGGGCTGTTTTCACTGTCTTTGTTGACATTAGCTTAGCATTTTTTGGTATGTACGAAACCTTAGTATAAAACCAATAGTACATGGATTGCATACTATTTAGGTGGAGATATTACAGTATGGGACCGTGAATTACCTAAACACACACTCCAAGTAAAATACGGTTTCACTTTGCTAGGTGTGATATATTTTTATAATTAAAAATAAATTACTATTATTGTTTTGTTATTATCATCAGTTATCAGCCCCTGAGTTGTGTCGTTGACACTGCTTTCATTGACAGGCCACCCAGTCATGGTGCCAACCCACCCTCTTGTCACAGTGAGGTTACACCCACCACCCAGGTGCAGAAGAAGTCGTTACCCAACCGGAGTCCCTCGCTGCCACGACTCCTCCATTTTGGGAAGGATAACCAATGGGCTTACTCCGAGACACGTGACAGCTTTCTCACGCTACGGTGACAGGCTGGAGGTTGTAGGGATGGGTTTGAGAGGGGGGAGAGGGAGAGGCTTTTATTTTGTATGCTTTGTTAAAATGTGATCAGGCATATGTGTTTGGTATAGGACTTAGCACTTTGGGACTTAATAGATAGTAAATTGAAGCGTGAGGTTCATAACAAAATATCTTATTTTATCCCATATAGCTAAAAATATATATATAAAAAAGTCTCAAAATCGAATAGTTAATTTGTCAGGCTTCATTTTTGGTAGTTTGGCTGACAGTTCTGGGGAGAACTTCTTCTCCAAGATAAAAATCATCCAGGTGCCTCTGCCTGCCTACAATCAGAGAGGCAAATATTCCTGACTCTCAAAATCCCAGCAGCCCAGTGCAAGCAAAAGAGCTGAGCTAAGCAAGATCTACAGAGGCTGCCAACATGTATAATTTGAGAGTACATTTTGTTGCATTGACCAACAAATCACACACCAACACTGCAATTTCTAAACATTTTTGTATTTTGTGCCGCCGGAGTGACAATGTATGCCAATTGAACGCCAAATTCAGGTCAATCAGACAATCAACTAGTAACTATGCAGTAGAAGAACATTTAAAAACTGAAGAGCCAACACATAATGGGATTATACAATAGAAGTAACAGCCAAAGCATCTTCACATTATGCCAAAGGTTAAAATGTTGGCGCACCCTATGGACTCCATTTTCACCAGGCACTCCGTCACTGCAAAGTTGGAAAGAATTGCTGAACCAAGACTAAAATGCAGCCAGTAGGACTAGAGAATTGAACTAAACAGAGTGTTGATTGGAGCACTGTTACTAAACGCACCACTGGTCACACGAGAGTGCCAGAGTGGATGAGAGTCTCTGAAGAATCCTCTTTTTTTTTTTCCTCCCTCGCCTCTATTCTTCAACAAGCCTTTCCTTCTTACTCTGGAGAATTCTGCCAGTACTTTAAAAACAATTTTCCTGCCTCTGATGACATCTATGCTAGCATTCTAGCAGTGAATAGAAGTAGACACATGACCACGCAGAAAATAAAATCACAGCACTATAAAAACATGCATTCACCACCAACAGAGATTTTTGTCTTCAAACCATAATTCACTATGAAGTGTTATAGGCTATTTCTAGGCTATAACACACTGGTGCTTCACCACCAAAGTGATGGTCGCATTTGCTCGCCTTTAAGGCACACGTCATACATTATGCTCCATTCTTTGCTACCTGATGAAGTTATATCATTAAAACCGTTCATGCCACCCATTTCTCCTGTGCGGAAGATACTACCGTTCAGTCAACGGTCAGGCAAGTGTAGGGGCTGGACAAGTGTTCAGTGCAAAATCGATCAAAGCATCTGTTTAAATTAGCTTATATGAATGGAAATCAATTTGTTCCACGAATTTGTTCCCAACACGTCACTTATAATTACAAAAAGCATAACTTTAATTTAAAGTAAAATAAAAGCCATTTAATAGATTACACACAATTGTGTAAATTGGTAATGTATTTTGTTACTATACATTGATTTGTGTTCATTGACTATGTTAGGATGGGAAACTCATTTTAGTAATAAACCATAGGTTTATGGGAAGAATAAAAAAAAAAATGGTCAATGCCTATACATACATCAATGTTTTGAACTGCAGTCGATTGGTAGTGTAAAATAAGAAAATTATAAGCCTATAAAAGCAAAAGGCCATTATTAGGAGGCCATATAATCAATATTACATATATATTCAACCTTCATGAAAAAAAGAAAAGAAAAGGCTTTTACGGCATTTTTATCATTTCACCATGACATGGTGGACACTTTTATAGGCCATGATTTGCCATTTACAGTGTACAGACAGAGTGAAATGGCAAGTACCACCAAGATGGTCCTTTCCTAATGTTGAGAAGACACTATTGTGGCGAAGCTGTGACTGGTCTGTGACCATTTACTCTGAGCGTTAATCATATTCCGCCTGGAAACAGAAGGCTGGCCCTTTTGCAACTCAGTCATTTTCTATCGCTGAGTCCAGCTGACTGTGCACTCTACTGTAGTGTAAAAATGGGCCACTGTGTCATCTACCAACTGTACGCCTCTTGTGGATATACCGACATGTGGAGGGATTTCTTCATCTTTACTTGTCAACCAAGGCTCTCCAAGACACAAGCAATCGGTTGTCTCAAGCCAGTGTGGAAACACAATGTAGCCTGGATCTCTGTGCCAACAGTCGGCTAGATCTCCCATTATTTACCATGATAAACACTCTGTTGACTGAAACATCTAGAGCATTGCACATTGCAAGAAAATCTCAGTGAAGCTCTGTAGCAGCTATTTAGCTTTGCTAAAACCAAATAACATTTTTCTTGCACACACACTGACACGGAATTTATGTAAATCAAGCTGGCTACATTTTGTTCCCTTCATAGGCACATGGCCTATTCTTCTGCTGAAATCTATCTCTTTGATAACAGCCTTGAACCACCAAGAACATGGCCTTGAGGCAACAACACTAATGTTCTGTCTATTTATTCCTCCTCCTCTAAAAAGGACACATTTCACTTAAAAAAAAGATATATATATAATAAATCAAAAAAAGTACCAACTGAACAAAGATAACCTTAAAAAATAAACTTAAAAAAAACATTTCAATCCAAATTTTCCAAGCAAAGTTTGAAAGAAGCTAAAATCATAAAAGTCAAATTATATATTTTTTAAATAATCGTTAATTGTTTAACAAGGCTATTTAATAGATAAATAAATGCTCCTCTGAACGGCTTTGGCATTTTCATGACACAGCAAAACAAAAAACACACCTGGTTGCCTTGCAGAAATATACAACATTAAAGTAATTAAGACTGTCAATGTTAAGAACAAAGGATGACTTTTCTTTTCTAAAACTATAGGTCTTTTCCCCTCATGCTACTGCTTAGCAAATGCTTTGGAGCAGGGCCAAAGTGAATAGCCAAAAGTGCTAAACCGAGCTCTGAAGACATCAACAGAATTACTAAATGTGTCATTGTGCAGGTATCAGAAAGAGAGATGACACTTTTTAAAAGGACCCGCTACATTCAGGATTCGATAGTTTTGTTGTAAATACAAAGTTCATTTAAAGCAAACATTTGTCCAACACACAAGGGTGAATATCCAACACAAACATTGAAACAGGCCCACCAACCAAGCCTGATGCGTCAGTACACCAATACTTTAAAACAGTGTTAAAAACATTACATTGACCTTGTGTGACAGGGAAACACCAATTGGATTTTGCCATTTAATTAAGAAGTTCACATTTTCCATCTCAAATGTAGGTCAATCTCAACACTAACCTACTTCCTAAAGTATTAAGAAACAGTATTGAGATTCATTTGGCATATGACTGCAACAAACTGCCTAAAAAAGTAATTATTGTTCTTTCATTGATTAGCCTGTTCCTCGTTTGTTCAATTCCCAGTCAAAACAGAAGGAAACACAAACAACAAGTACATTGTACTGCAACACAACACAGATGTGTAAGGTGCACACCGGAATAAACTATTCACAAGTCCTGAACAAACAGAATAAGTGTTTGAGGGCTATGTTGCAATTTCATATTTTAACAGCATTGTCCAACATATTTCCCCAAGTTTAACAATGTCTGCAATTTCCTCTGAAATTACCAGATAAAGTGGTGCAAATTACAACTGCAATTTTGTGCAGGAAAGATTTTATTAATTTGAAGAACAAAGTGGCGAGCAGCAAGTCGCCATTGTGATGATTGATAATTGTGACAAATGCTATTACACAGCAGTTTGACACATTAAAAGCGCTTTCTACTGCTGAAGGACCTCACAGTATGGACACATGCAGGAGGGACGAGGACATTTTTACTTACGCTATCAACAATAAAACATCAATCTATTTCAAAACTATATTGGAATTGAACCCCATTGGTTGAATGTTGACATAGCAAAAGAAAGTGTGTTGTTTGTCGATGTATCGCAAGAATCTAGAAAATAGGGCTGAACGATTAATCGAATTCAAACCGTCATCGCAATGTAATACAACACAATTTTCAAATCGTAAAGTCTGCGATTAAAAAAAACTAGAGTGCTTGTTTTAATGTAACACAATCTAACCAATCAGAGGGTTGGAATCCGAAACACCGGGCTACGTGGGGTTCACGTGTACACAACGCTACCCTGCGCTCACGTGACATGCGAGCGAGAGCAGTAGATGAAGAAAGCAGATGAAGAGCAGTAGATGAAGAAAGCAACTTGCCACACTACGCTTTGATTTGTTGATGACCTTTGAGTGATTTAAAAGCAATACACTAATACAAGCTGGCTCATAAGGATAAATATGCTTATCGTTATTCAATTGTTTATGGCTTCATAATGTATATATCTTAATGAAACTAACAATATTTTGTTTAGTAAAAACAAAAAAGGTATAATCAACACGTTGATATTGAATTCATTAAAAAAGTAGGCTCCTTGTATATGGGATTGAAGGGGACATTTTTATATTGTCAATGGAAAATTATCAGCGCCATACTTTTATTTACACGCAAAATCTCATTGTCATTTTTAATTAACTCGGGGAAGACTAAAAGAGAGAATAGCTAATTCCCACAAGACACACTAGTTATTGCATGTTTCTTCAGTCCACGTCAAGTTGTGTCAATGCCAATCATATTAAACACCGGAGCGTAAGGGGAGTCGAATCATGTCAGCCTATATTGCCACGGCTGACATTTGGGCCACCCCAAGGAGCCACTCAAGGGGCTACCTATCAAGGACGCCTCGGTGGCTTCTCCCAGAATTCCCACACCAAGCTCCCTCCCACCCGGCAGGCCACCAAGGCCCAGGCAGTGGCCCATGGGAAGAGGTCACTTCCAAATGCCAGCCTATGACACGACACCGGCGGTGTGGATGGAACGACCACTAATGAGGACAGTTAATGTTTCCGTCAGCTCGTTTTAATTCTCTGGCTTTTGCTTCGTCTTTCCACATTCTGCTCTCGGGCTGCGGCAATACGGATTCAAAAGCCAAGTCTATATTTAGACCTCTTTTTTTCTGAATTTTAACAGAAAGGCTAGAGACCTAGGGATGCTAACATCTAAAAAGGTACCATATTTTACAATTTTAGCAAAAGTATTTCAAGGCCTTAGTATCATTTTTTGTGTGTAGGTTGTATTTCTGTGACTTATACTCTGCTCTTACAATGATTTAAGGAGGTTTGCAAAGTGCACGTTAATGTGACTATAACAAATTGCCTTCGTCTTGCCAGACTTTTGGGATTTTATAGAAGTTCTGAACTAGCCATGGAAACCACAGACATTAATTATGTAAAACATTACAACCGTTGCCATCTAATTTCCCCACCCACTTGGTGGTAAAACCGAGTGCTTACAAGGGTGATCGCATGGGCAAGGAGAGGAAAAACAATCTTAGCACTTTACATAACCTATCAAAATGTACAAGAGAGCAGCAGACTCAATTAGCACAAGTATTTCAATGTGTAAAATATTCAACTATCAAATACAGATATCATTCCTATAGGGAACAAGTTGACCCTGGCTATCTTATTCCAGGGTTGCAATCTCTGTCACTGTTGTATTTGTAAACCTTACACAGCCTTGAAGGTGCAACAACAAATATGAGAAAAATATAACTGCAAAGGCAGAAAAGTATTTTCATTAAAGTCACCACAGTTCGCACACATCTAAATAAAAAAATCCATTCTACAAATTGCCTCTAAAATAGAATAGATAGAATTGAATTAAACCGAATATATGTATATTAATAGCATTTGTGTTTAAGTATTTCCAAGTAAGTACCTCAATCAGCTTGTTGGCATGTTCGCGGAAGACCTGCGCGTACTCCTTAACCTCTTTCTCGTTGCCATTCTTAGCTGCTTCGATCAGGACCAGCAGAGGAACGTTGGTCTCCAGGAAGGAGTCAGAGACGTGATCCATGACTGCTTTACGCAGCTGAGGGAAATCAAAAACGGAAAATCGAAATCATAATCTTGCATTTTACATTTCTGCATAAATCTGTGACGTGCCTGTTCCTTAGATATACGTGAAGGTCCACACCGCTGAGATACTGTGCGTAGCACATGAAATAATTGTACGAGGACAGAGAAGATAACCATTTAACAGACACCATCTGTAAAATAAAACGTTTAAGTAAGAGGGAAATGCATATATTTTATGCTCACTTTGCACAAATCAATGAAGTTAAATGGATAAATTCAGGGATAAGAGGGGAATGGAATATTACAAACCTGGCGGCGCAGATCCCTGGTCTTCTTCGTCATCCTGTCGATGGCGGTGTTCAGGGCATCACTCCTGTCCTTCCGGCCCGCCTGAAACAAACATGAGAGAGGGATACAATTGGTGAGTTACTGATTGGCATCTTTTTCTTCCCAAAGGGACAAAAGAGTCAAGGCAATGGGTTTTGAGCGTTATATTTTGTGACAGTCAAAAACAGAATTGACTATTGGGCATCCACAGCGCAATAAATAGACATAATATATAGAATGAAATCATTTGCATGGTATATATTCTGCTTTTACATGTTGGGGGAAAAAACTTCCAATAAAATCAAAAGCTAGCCATGTTTTTTACAATTTGGCCTTATTGGAAGGGATTTCCAAAATTAATCATTTGAAACAATAAACGATTAAAACATAAAAACAAAACGTTTTGATTCACAGCCTTGCCATCGCAGCATTACACACACACTGCCAAAGCATAACACAACAGCATGAATGGTTGTAGCACTGATCTATTCATCCCCCCCCACCCATCCACCCCCAACCCCACCCCCACTGCCCTTTTCCCATCAGAGGGTCATGTACATGGTTACCAGCCAGGGAGCTTCATCTGTGTTAATCCACTGTGGTTTTGTGCAGACAAAACGTAGTGCTGTGGCAGAGGTCTAGTCTGTTCTGCCTACACTATATCAATCCCACTTTAGTCATACCTAGTCTATATATCGTATTCCCCGACATAAGAGGTTATGCGGTTCTTCTCCCTGTAGCTGATGCAAGGGCAGTTAGATTGCAGCATAATTCACAATACTAAAGTCGAGGCTACCTCCATTTTCTCTCCCATAGGACAGATTTAGGGACATTCTTTGTCAGCCACATCAGCAGTCACAAGGGTTGTGCAGAAATCGTTTAAATGAAAATAAAGGGTTCTTTGTGGGTATAATGATCACAGAGTCTGTGATATTGATCCCACACCAGCAAGTTCCCTTAATTGGGCCTCCAATAAGAACATTGCATTGCACTCAATTTAAACAGCATTCTGAGATCAAGATTTGGAGCTGGAACCGGCCGTATAGATCATTTCAACTGCGAGACATAAACGGTTCCATTTTTCCCGCTCCCTCCCTCACACGTTCAACTGAGTCCCAATAGGGGATCGAGGCGATCATACTTTAGTGGACAAGGATGGCAAGTATGCCTTGTGACCCAAAAAAGAATTTAAAAAAGAAAAGAAAATAGCAGACAGATTCAGGGCTCTACACTGACTTTGGATTCAAAAAAGACGTACAATAAAGAAAGGTTATATTTGGCTGCTGCCATTTCTATTTAAGTGAAAATGAACAATAGAAAAAAACAAAGCACAACACTCTGTACCAGTTCATTCTCCAACAGATGTTTACACAGAACCACAGATCACAACCATTTCTTTGCTCCAGGAGCTTTTGTAGACCGTTTGCTGGATATAAATTTTCCGACAAAGCTTGAATTCTTAATGCGATTATGTGTGCATTCTTTTTTACAACAAACCCGTTCGGGGTTTCACTTAGGCTTAACACAAACAGACACAGAGGGAAACGTGGGTGCTTTAGCAGCTGCCGCTAATATTCAGGTGTAAACGTGTTGTAAGATTTACATCAGGTCCTGACATTCCTGCTTAAAATCTGAATTTATGTTTTGGACATTACAGGTACTTATCGAAAGGGGGAATAATTACAATGTTAGTGGAAAAGTGGAAAAATCACTGCGTTGATATTTGGTTTCTCACCAGTTGCCAAGAAGCGCAGTGTTATCATTCATTTAGTCTCTCTCCAGGTGAATTAAAGTCCCTGGAGTTTGTGTTTTGTTGGTGGATGAGCCCCAACATCATCAGCTTCAACTCCTGACATACCGAAGTGTAAGCACCCGGTATCTACCGCTGCAATAGTCTGAACAGCTGAACAGTCCAGTTTCAGAATGGTATCTTGTAATTATTTTGCTAGCAGTTGCCGGTTGTAAGTGTACAGAATAATAATAAGGGGAAAGAAGAGTAAATGTATATTTTTCTATAAAAACGATTTATAAATTATAATAGCAAGGATGGTTGGGAGCAAGGATGGTTCCATTTTGTAAAGGTTGCCATTCAGTATACGCAAAACTATGTATGATGCGTTATAGCCTTTCATCTGGCTACATGCTGCATAGTTTTCAAAACCTTTTGTCATGACAAAAGAATTGCCAGAATTGTCCTCATTTATTCAGAAAAACTATTTCTTGAGACACATTGGATGGCAGATACATTTCCATGTATAAACTCTGCCAAATGTGTGTGGCATGTAGCCTCATTGCATTTCCTGCATTCCATTAACATTAGCCTTTATAAAACATTAGCCTTTATCTCACTGCCGATGCCGATTCTGAGCACTGAACCTAAGGTACCTACTAATATATAGGATAGGATATCACAATCCTATTTTATAATCAACCCAACAGCATTGACCTACTTTGGAGTTATCAATTAGAAGAATGGACTTTTGATTGTCTTTATGTACCATAAAGATGCTATGCTATTTGCCACATAAGAATATTAATACCCACGATCCAAATATCTTGATGTTGAATTTTGTATTGGAAATGCATCATTGACATGACAATGTGACATGACAATTTTAACTAGTGTGTATCCATCTAGTGGAGTTACGTAGTCCTAATGAGCAATGTTGCGTCTATTCAGAATCAGTTTTTGTCAATTATTTAACACCAATGCCCTTTGTGAATATGAGTTACTTAAGTGTACTGCTCAAAATGGAAAATGTAATGACCAATGACCTTGAGCATGAACTATTCTACAGGGCCTGGTTTCCTTTCTAAAAAGCCTTACATCAATTAAAGTGCATATTCTGAGTATGGAAATAAAATAAAATATGAAATGTGTACATGTTGAAATCATTTTGAAGGATAAAACAAAATGTTATAAATATATGCATACATTTATACATAAATCTTTAAATTATTATTATTTTATTCTGTTACTTTCTTCTTTTGCGGTGCCTGTAGGGGAATTGTTGGGGGTGGAAAATGCTTTTGGAAAAGACCCTGTGCAAAAAAAAAAGATTACCTACAAAACTAAAAAAAACAAAATGTGATTCTTTCAGTCAATGAAAATGCGTCAGCTTTTTGATTACTCTGATGGCCTTGTGATTTAGACCAACGGGCATTTAGTCCAATCATAGTTATGTTACTGCTACTTTGATTAAACTTCAGATCAGCTGGCAGCACTTCATATGGCCATGCTCAAAAATTAAAGAACCACACTCTAGAGGTCTAAATTATAGATAACAACTAGACACCATTTCTGTTCTAGACATATGGGGTTGAGAACCCTCTTGGTCACCCTTTGCTATCTCTGATGTTTTACTATGAAATTACAGTTTTCTTTAATAAATCCATTTTGCTTACGTCCTCAAATGTATACGGCTAACGGCGAGGCGAGGCTCAGATTTACAGCCATGGTTAATTTCAACAGTGAGCTGCCGCAACACGTTGAGATATCAATATTCCGACTGTGACGAGCCAGTGGGAGGAGGGTATGGATGCAAGGGGGAGGGGGGTGACCGAGGTGCGCACATGCAGCGCGTACGAGGTAGAGAGCAAGTTACTGAGCAGGGGAGTGTGTCTGTGTGTATGAGAGAGGAGGGGAGAGAAAGAGAGGGGGAGAGAGAGAGAAACGGCACTGATGATCGACGCCAGGCTGCCACCACTCTGTAGCATTGAGTGGCTGCAACAAAAAGCACAGAATAACATCCACGACTCTGTGCTCTGCTTTTTTCCCCCTCTTCTCCTGCGTCTCTGCTTGCAGACGAACACTCCGCACATTGCGCTGCAGAGGCGGTGCCGAGACTGAGCTGGCGAGAGAAACGGGGTCTCTGGCATCAACAAGTTAGGGTTTAAGGGACCTGAAGCCATGAAAGGGGAACACTTGATCGTCAATTAGGCAAGTGATTTGACATTGTTGCCGTGGAATTGAGTGAAGGATTTAAAAAAAAAAGAAGAAAGGAAAAGGGGGTTCTTTTCACCGGGGTGTTTTTGGATGCAAACGACCAACTTGAAGACGGAAAAAAAGGATTCCTTGTAGAAATGGCAAAGACAAAGCAGAGACCGGATCTAAACTAAAACACGGAAAAAACAAAATCAAGTGGAATAACAACCTTTTGAGGAAATGGAATTTCCGATTTTGTTTTTACTGGAAGGGCTCTCTACTGCTTTATTAAAGAAGAGGCTGAATTATTTTGTGTTTACTCAAAAGGGTTTTCTCCTCATGGAATTTTGTTCCATCTGGCTGCTCCAAGAGTCTGCGGATATAGACAGTTGAATGCAGCCTCCGATGTGCACAAAAGAATGGGTAAGTTAGTCCCTTTATCTGGCAAATCTGGACCTGAATAGGGAGCAAGAGTAAAAGAGAGCGGGGCTGAAGACTAAAAGGCTATTGAGCCCTGCCCGTGTACGGCATTTGTCCTTCATCTTCCCTATTCATTAGCATTCCTTTTAAATGTATACATTTCTAATGAGCGATGATATGCGTTTCATAACGGACGGTTATATCCATGATGAGGATTCATACTTTTTGTCGTTGATTTTAAAATCGTGGAACTTAAAAAAAATGTAATTGTAATATTTAAGCAAAAATGAATTGTTGAGCAAGAAAAGAAAAAAAAGCATACACTATGTCATAATACCCACTAAGACGTCATTGAAGGTGAGCAAACTAAACGGGTCATGTTAAGTGATTTTTTTTCAGCTCATTAAGATACAAAAATGTTCCTAGTTATGGAAAAAACATGTATAGCGACGTGTAATTCTCATTTGATTTGATTAAGAAAGTCTGTAGTTCACAACGCATTGAAGAAAAACGCAGGGAGACAAGAGCATGTTGCCATGCATCAGCAATAAGAGCTCTGCAGAGATTTGCTTTCCCACCTCAGTTCATTTTTATCTTTGAACCCACCCAGGTTTCCATTCAAGGTGGCCATTGGTGGGACCCGCACCAACGGCACTCTGTCTATGTCTGATCAGCATGCTGTTACTGTGTCTGCTGCCTCCTGCGTCGTGCACAACCTGCCCTCAGAAATGCCGCTGTGAGGACCTGCAGTTCTACTGCGACACGCAGGGGCTCCAAGCGCCCCCAGATGGCGTGGACAAGGGGGCCTTGGGGCTTTCTCTACGCCACAACAGCATCAGCGAGCTCAGCCCTGACCAATTCTATGGCTTTAGTCAGCTCACCTGGCTACATCTAGACCACAACCAGATCACCACAGTTCAAGAGGACGCCTTCCAGGGGCTCTACAAACTCAAGGACCTCAACCTGAGCTCCAATCGCATCACCAAGTTGCCCAACACAACCTTCATCCACCTCATCAACCTACAAATACTGGACCTATCCTTTAATCAGATGACTGCATTGGAACCAGAACTATTTCATGGACTAAGAAAGCTCCAGATTCTCCATCTGCGCTCCAACTCACTCCGTACCACACCTGTACGGGCCTTCTGGGACTGCCGCAGCCTGGAGTATCTGGGCCTAAGCAACAACCGTCTCCGGAGCTTGGCCAGGAACGGCTTTGCTGGGCTCATTAAGCTCCGAGAGCTGCATTTGGAACACAATCAGCTAACCAAGATCAACCTAGCCCATTTCCCTCGCCTGGTTGCCCTTCAATCTCTTCATTTACAGTGGAATAAGATCAACAACCTGACCTGTGGCATGGAGTGGACCTGGACAACTTTAGAAAAGCTGGACTTAACCGGGAATGAGATCCGTGTCCTAACACCAGACGTGTTTGAAACATTGCCAAACTTAAAGATTTTGCTTCTGGATAACAACAAACTGAGCAGTCTGGATCCACTGGTCATGGATATGTGGCAGTCACTGGGTACCATTGGCTTGTCTAGTAACCTTTGGGAATGTACCAAAAGGATCTGCTCTCTGGCCACGTGGCTGAGTACCTTCAAAGGGAGGTGGGAACATTCAATCCTTTGCCATAGTCCAGAATATGCCCAGGGTGAGGAGATACTAGATGCAGTGTATGGATTCCAGCTCTGCCATAACTTTTCAGCACCAGTTGTACAGACCATTAGCACCACCACAGAGGCCACTACAACCCCAGAGGTCACGAGCTCACTTTTCGGAATAATGCAGCAGACAGCCACCCAGGACTATGCAGAGGATTTTGGGAGCTTTACCACGTTTACCACAACGACGACAACTACTAAAACACCACGCACTGCTCTGGCAACCACCGCTACGATGGAAGAAGCAGCGGTCACAGATGACTTTGAAACAGACAATACTGTCCTCACCCATAGGGTTATCATTGGAACTATGGCCCTCCTATTTTCATTCTTCCTCATTATTTTCATTGTGTACATCTCACGTAAGTGCTGCCCTCCAACTCTGCGCCGGATACGCCACTGCTCGGCTATTCAGAACCGCAGACAGATGAGAACCCAGCAGCGCCAGCCTATGGCAGATCTTGCCACACAGGTACCCTATAATGAATATGAGCCCAGCCATGAAGAAGGAGCCCTCGTCATCATCAACGGTTATGGGCAGTGCAAGTGTCAGCAACTGCCTTATAAAGAGTGTGAAGTATGAACTCTTATTTATTCCTAGAGCATATGGTTTGCCATTTGACCATTTCAGATGATACAGGGTTTGTTTGTTTTTATTTCCAGTTTATATAAATATATATATATACAAACATAATTTCTACAAGTACGTTTTGAGATTGTGAGAGCTGTTGAATGAGGAAATTAGTAGGATTGGATTTGACAGTTAAAGGACGATGTAGAAATGTTCACAAATTTATTTTTCTATGAATGCAGAGTTGTTCATATCAGGCAGGGGCAATCACTTTGAATGGGAAACTAAACTGTGAGATTTGTCTCCTCATTGTCAATATATTCTGCAGCACAGAGTGGATAATTAGCCAGAAGGCCCTCTGCTAAATGAAGATTTAGTGGGGAAAGATTAATATACAAAAAATTGTTTTTCATATAAAAAGTTACCAAATAGACTCTTTGATGAAGTTTATATAATGCACCAGACAACAATTTGATAGATAAATCAAATGAGTATATGTTTCCTTCGTTATGAACCGATGTGGTTTGAAAATAATTAAAAATGAAAATGGTAAGTCACTGTCAGGTTCCCTCTCAATTTGGATTCCTTAAACCTTTATCCTGAGACATTGTGTTAAGATGAAAGAGCCATGTTCGGTAATATGGTTATATTCTTAATTAATTCGTTTTTATATGTTTAAGTACAAAAAATGTCCATGTACCATTTGTACAAAGGTTGATTTATCAAAATTACTGTTAAATGGTTCATTGGCTCCCGACACTCACTGTGACTATTATTGCCAACAAATTAGCCCACAAACCACTGTTTACTTGCAATCCAATATATAGAAATATTTATATTTTACTATTTACAATTACTTAAGAGCAGGGGTTAAACAGTTTCAACCTTAAGATTCTGTTTTCCCTGGGGCCCAGTGGAACATCCTCTTCATTAATTGGGCCTGACAAGCTCAAGATTGAATCAATTAAGGCCAAGAAAAAAAAAGTATAGTCCAACATGTCACCCACCCCAGTGATGAATTATGTTATCGGATCACTCAAAAGTTGTTGTAGACACACACTTCATCAGCCAAGAACATCTCTGAAACATTCGCTTCAAAAAATCTAACGATTTCATCAAAGAGGGTTTTGGCTCAAAATGTTGTATAAATGTTGTATAAAAATACAACAGAAAAAGAGCCAGTTGACAGTGCAGTTAAAACTTGGGTTGATGGAAAATTAGTTCTTGTGATAAGCAGTGAGCCTGGGTCAGGACACATTTGTATGCAGCAGGGCAAGGATGTGCATTAGCATCAGACTAAAGCCGCTGCAGCAGCTCCGCAGCTCTTTGTGTTCGGCTGGGTTGTGGGGGCAGGGTGGACGAGAGGAAGCGAGCAGAGGTGATGGGATGGTGAAGAGGGCCGACTACAGGCTAGTATCTAGGGTTATCTAAGCCAATGAATGCCCTTCCTGTCAAGTAATGGTATTCCATAAGGCCAACAGTAGTGTGAAACGGGTAGATTAAATGAAAAACATTGCCCCGACAGTACAGCAAAGAGTATTCAAAAATAAGATTGAGGGTGGAACATGGGTCTTTCATTTTGCTACCAGTTCATATATAAAAAAAAGGGTCCAGGTAGCATTGTTGTGATGTCCTATATTAACAGTATGAAATAGTTCCAACACCGAGTTTAGCTTTTGGATTCAGTTCTACAAATGATTTATATCATATTAAATAAAAAGCTACTTGAGAGGAGTTGGTCCAACATTTCTGTCTGTAAGCAATCATTAAGCAAACATTGGCAGGTGCTCCATTGATGGCTCTGCAAGATGTCATCTGTAGGAAGCATGACTTTCTACAGAATTTGCATTATTTAGACTTTCCTTTTCAAAACAATATCATCAATTCATTTCATCATGTTACCTAGAAGGCTAGCAAGTACCTAGCAAATGAATCAGAAGGAGAACTGAAAGACTA
Organism: Molva macrophthalma; assembly: GCA_027123675.1. Lineage (NCBI taxonomy): Eukaryota > Metazoa > Chordata > Actinopteri > Gadiformes > Lotidae > Molva > Molva macrophthalma. Next base: position 12,027,667 of record JAOPJO010000002.1, read on the forward strand.
TACACATACATCTTTAATAACTGTAGCAATTTAGATCCTGACAATAACACCATACTGTAAAAGGCCAACTGTCAGTGTATACCAAAATCAATTGTATTACTTTCTTAAAACCCAAGGGACACTGACTACATTATTCACCAAATGCTATGATCCCATTTGTTTCTACTTCCTTCTCTATCGCAGTTGATCACAATTGCCCTTCAAATCAGTCTTGCATGTTCAAAGTCAGCACAGAGTTATTTTTATCTTAATGTAATTCAGCAAACACTGTTGAGAAGCCTTGTTTTTGATAGTGGGAAGGAATGGGGATGTGTGGATTTTTTAATGTTCTGTCAAATCACTTGACATTTCACTGTTTAAGATAAAGCTTGTACCAAGTGACAAAAAAAATCCACACAATTTGTAGAAATATGCATCCCTTTGCACTCTGGCTCTTTGTCAACTGTTTTCGGTTCTTGTCATACTCTTGCCCTGTTCCCTTTCCTGCCTAAATAGAAAAGAAAAAAACCACCCCCTTTCTCTTCCCCGACCTCTTTGTGCAAAATGAATGCTTTTCTCCTCCCTGTTCCTTTTGTATTGTAATATGTAAAATTTCATATCTGTAAAGTGGATAAGATGTGGCAAACAAAAAAAAAGTCTTACCCCTCCCCCATCCCTTCAAAACATATATTTTTTAAATAAAATGACTACAACTTACTGAGTGTTTGCTTCCTGATGGATGCGTACAAGTAGGGGTTACGGTTAAACAAACGATTACTTTGAATAAGAGCAATGATTAAAAGGACTTTCAAATAGGGCACTTTTAAGTTTGAATTTCCATTTCATACAATGTCCCATTCAGTCAAATATGTAGAATATCAATCTTATAGTTTCTAAAACTGTAGAAATGACCATTAAATGCAGAAACATAATTGAAACTTTGTTGAAAGATTAAAACAATAGATCAAGCAGGAAATGATTGAGCACTGGATTCTGGCTTTGTTCTACTTCCCTTCAATACTGAGAAGCAAACATCAAATATCAATACAGTTCAAGCACTATCCTGCACTGACAACCTAAAATAACATGCTGCCTGAATTATTCTCATCAAATGGAGGGACATTGGTGCGAGCCATCCCAAGCCCTAAGGCTCCAATGGTGCTGCAGGAACCATGAGAAATGATTGACAGTGGTTGAAAATGATTATCTAAACCACTGACTCATGATATAAACAAAATAGCAATGACAAGAATTACCTCAGAGTTTTGCTGGAGGCCAACTCATCCTATTAAAGTGTATTTTTCTTGATGCTGGGAATGAAGACCTTTCAGAATGTGCATACAAGGTTGGCCCAATTCAAATACAGAGGTTGTTCCTAAGTGCCCCAGATGGCTCAACTATTACCGCAAAAAGCCACTGGACTGTTAGAGATTAGAAATTGTAGCACATAAAAACTCAATTTTAAATGCAGTTTTTATTCTTTTAAAAAGCTATGAGGATTGTGAATGTATTTTGAAGGGTAAAGTTTATCTGATTATCAAAACCCGGGAAAACATATCTGCAACACAGGGTTATGGTGGCAATGTCGTTCAAATTATAATCCCTCAACAGCTGGGGAGATCTCAATTGTTGATACAAGTCTTAAACTTGCATCCCAATAGCAAAAAACGTACTGTGTGCCAGTAATACAAAGCACTTTGTATTAAACAGAGAAAAATAGTCTAATGATGAACAAGATAGGGCAATAACACATTTGATTATGTTAAAGATTCCTCTTCTGTTGTGTTGGTTTTTGTTTTTCAAAAGGAGAATTGTGTTAAATGATCTAGCAACTAGATAACAGGGTGAGTAGACCCTAGTAAGTGTAACGTACAATAAGATCGCAATACATTCAAGGGTAAATTCTATTTCTGACATCCAAAATACGCATAACCCAGCCTGTGCATGTATAATTAGTAATCGATCAGTTGCCATCGAGTACATAGCAACAAATTTAATTTGAACACTGTCTACAACAATTTCATGGTCAGACTCAAACTTATACCCTTCAAATAACTGCTCACAGCTGAGTTTATGTTTTGGTCCTGCCTAAAAGGTAAGCACAGCCAAGACAAACATGGTTGAGTACATAAATATAAAATATACATAAATGCAGGAGAGTTTAATTACATTAGAAAAAAGACAATATGATGCTCTTTACCATTTTGGTTGAACCAGGCAATGCTTGGCTTGCCTGATTGTGCTTTAGTATTCAAAACGATTAACTGTTGAATAGGGTAGAACAACTTTTAGGATGGATTGCCATTTTCCTTAGTTGCTTTGGACATGGAAATGTCCATACATTTAGAACTAAACAAAACACTGCATCATGGGGAAGGCTACAAATTGCAGATGTAAAAGGTTGATTCGAAAGTATGCAAAATCAAAGAATCATGCAAAGGTTTAAGTCATTTTTGGTATTTCAGGCTGGCAAACACTGCATTTTGTGCATTTGTCATTTTTTCCTTATGACAAGAAAATGTGTTGCTTAATATTTTATTTATGAGCATAAAGTATCATGGATTTAACTTGGAACTTTAAGGACATGTAATACTGACAACACACTCTTCTAATAATCTAATAATGAAGAACCACAACATTATTTTCCGTAACACCCCTCCTGACCACAGAAAACAATCTATAGTATATAGCTGTTGCATCCATTGCCTTCCATTCAATGCCTTTGATCCGCAATGAACAAAAAATGTGACAAAGGGTATAATGACATGGGTTACTAAAGTGCTCACTATGAACAGAGAAAAAATTATGCATTGTTTTTCAAGTGGAAAAGGGGTTTCCTAACAGCTAATTAGCCTCAAAATTAAGCTCATTCCTTATCTTGTTCTGTTAGATCCTTTTCTTCTAAGAAAAGTTTGCTTTATATTGTTAGAGTGTATACCATAACACCATTTACATTTTAGATATAAATAGACCCATTTATGTAAATTAGGTAGACTGGAAATACCCGTCATGGAATATACTGTGGCCATTAAGGGAAAAAATATAGCAGTGAGTGAGTGAGAGACAGACGCTCATCTATCTACCCACCCATCTATCTATATGGTATAATTTCCTTCAAATCCAAGAATAATCTGCATATGAAGAAAACCCCAAAAAGAATGATTGTCATAATCATTTGTAATTCAAATTTCCAATTACAAACTTGAAATACAAATTAAACTCCCAAATTAAACTGGAGAGGGTAGACTCGGAAAGCCCATAATTGTATCCATTTTAGGAAAAGTTAAATTGAACAATTAGTGCTAATAAAGCATAGGCACAGATGTGTAATACATTTGAACCTTATGCTGGGTTAACGCTACAGGATAAAAAGCACGATTTTGAGCCCGATTTGCTCCTTCCAACTCTGGTCAGCAAAGATTTTTTGCAAGATTATCCAGTGTTATGTGGGGTATGTTAACATTGGATTTACTTCCCCAAACCTGATTGGGGGAGTAGCGAAAGTGTGATTTTTAGGCCGTCTCTATGGCTTTGTCTTTAGTTCTTCAGTAGTTCATTAGGATGTCCGTCATGTTTGTTTACGCTAAAGACATGTTTTTGATCACAAGAATGCAATTGTGATTTGCAGGGGTTTCAGTTATCAGAATAAGGACTGGATTGTTGGGGAATGGAATTGGTTAGCGTGTGGTGTGCGGTGTTGGCAAAATCGATGCCGTCCACACATTTAACGACCAAACAGTTAAATATATCTTCATCTATAGTAAGGTGTTTGTTTTCTCTAAATTTGAAACAATTGTTTTGCGTGTGCCAGGCTTTAAGAGCTACCAATCTGTGAATTTTGTAGCATCCATCCAATAAGTGCTACCTGTTTCATACACTTTCCAATGAACTAGTGTGCATTGACGTCATAATTAGGCACTCAAAGCACTGAATTTGTAGGACAAAAAAAACCTGTTCCTTCTGCAAAAACCTGTTCCTTGTACGGTTACATACAGTAAATCTACTGCAACATAATTTGGACCACAATTCCCTGTTGGAAGCTAATGATCCACATGTTTGTTTATTTTGACATCGCAAATTAAACTTTTAAAAGTGACAATGCTTTCAATTTGTTTGTCTTTTAATAGCCAAGTAACTATGTATGTACAAAAGGATAAAGAAAGAAAATTGTCAGAAATTGTCAAAATAAAATTTGAAATAATCTGTGTTTAGACAATAAAAGACAATCTGTTCAGACTAAATGTCCTGTTTAGTTTACAGAGACAATATATTGGGATGTTACAGAAGACATGATTAAGCCAAACATTAGCAATGAGCATCAAAAATAAATGAAGGAACACCCCAAGCGGAATGGGGTGTAGGGAGTGTTTTTCAAAGGAAAACGTAGGATCACCAAATGCTGGCATAAAGACCAGTCTATAGCCACTGTGTCTAAGTGTGTGAGCGTTTGAGATGTTCCATCTTCCTCAGCACAATACAACTGCCATCTCTGAACCAGAGGTTTTCATATTCAAGCAATGCATACATTGTTGATATCTTGTCTCTGGCAACCCTGAGTGTGTGCCTCACCAGGGCTCCAAAGAAATACTTTGCAAGACATTTCACAGGAAGTAAAAAAATTGCATCAATAATGGCAATGCTGAGAGGGTATATTTTGTTCCCATCATAGTCTAACACTATTAACACAAACCTGCATTAGGTCCAATACATCAAGTCGATTTGACACAAAAACGATGTCAGTCTTAAAAACTCTGCACATTTGAACACTCCAAATAACAACCATCTCTGGTTTAAGAAACACTGCATAGGATTCTCTAATGTGGTGCCTCTAGCCATTTAAACAAGTGAGTAAGCAAAATTTAAAATTGCTATTAATTTCTCATTTGCCTTCCCTGCAAGCACAGTAGCCTAATATTTGAGTCAAAATATTAACTGTTTGTAAGCCAAAGTTAACATAGTGCTGAGCATGAGCAACAGCTCGCCAACGACTGGCTGGAAAATGTCATGTCACCGTCTTGTCAGGGTCATAACTTTATCACCTTTCGTCAATGGAACAATGTTCATTTTGGAGCCAAAAGAGAAGGCTCATAGGGTAAATGTGTTAATGTTTGTTCGCACAGTTAAACTCACATAATCTTATAGTGCTACTTAGACAAAAAAAAGAATATTATGAAAAAAAACAATTGGCCACTGTCCTTCAGAGGAGAAATTGTGCATTATTTGAAAGAGGGCAGACATTAATATGATTTATCAGTGTGACGGCTGGGTTTGCATGATAATGAAGGTCACTTAATGCGTGTTGTCCCTTCCATCATTTAACCCCTGCTTCTCAAGGTCAACATGTTTAGACACTCACATCGGCCATACATGATGGCATTAGCATTAGATGAGCAAGCATGTCGGAGCCCAGCATGTCATATTGAGATGTCATGTCCGAGTGAGTAAGCAACTATTCATCACAAACCAGTTCACAAAATCAGTTAAACGTTCAAAGTAAGGCATTCTGATACACACAATATGGGAATAGTCGCAAACTGTTTTGCCATTTACTAGGCTGCCAAATAAATTGCCTACTCATTTGACACACTAACTAAGAACACAGATGTCAGATCTTGGACATTAATTTTTATCTGAAAAAAAGAAAACAAAAAGGTATTCAAAAGTAAAATACAATGGTCCAACACATATTTTGGGACATCTGCTGGTCTGGCAGTCAAATAGTGACACTGTGGCAAAATTATTATAGAAATGTACTCAAACACATGTTTTTATTCATAAAATGTCTACCCAAGTGTCACCTGCAAGACAAGGCGATACACATACGAACTAGAATGGGGTGTAGCAAGGACACTTCTCTCTCTCAAAGTTAGATATGTTTAAATACAAATATAGCATGTGCTGAAGAACAAAACTACAATGAAACCAGTTACCAAGTGTAGGCGTTTTGACGCCAAACCAGCCAGTATTCCATACATCAATTTTGGAAGCAATGAGCCAAGCAGAGAACAAAGCTGCAATCCTATTAGTTCACATCAAGAGACCTGAGGTGACATTTGTACTGAGCACTAGCAACAAGGGATCTGCCAAGCTCTGGAAGAAGAGAATTACCACATAAATGAATATAGAGTTACTTTCATTTTTCCCTCCAATCAATAGTGAACACTGCCATTTCTCTTCATACAACCTTTGTTGGTGTGCTTTATATATAATCGGGCATGGCCCAGTGTCCCAAATGTGCAGCGACCATTGACCTTCAAATTTGTTTCAAGTATTCCCTGACCAGCCCTGCTAAAGGGATTAGGAAAACAATATCCAACATTGTCGAGACCAAAACGAAACTGGGGAAGGATTGGACAGTTGTACAAATCCAAATGATAGAATATTGCAAGTTAAGTTACAATGTTGTTAATTGTAACATCTCTATGCTGGTCTACTGAAACGGTTATTATAGTAGTATTTTAATGCAGTTGAAGATTCAGTAGAGACAAAGTCTACATCTATGTCTAAAGTAGCTTTATTCCTGCCAAATCATTTGTATTCTACCGAGTGCAAGGAATATTTTTGCAATGCTATCCTTTAGGCCATTTGTACAGCGATATGTGTTTTCCAAGACAATAAAGGCTATTGTCTTGAACCATTATGGAGTTCACCAATCCACTATTCTTTGAATGAGTGAATTTATTCATGCCTGCTTTCATGACAGCCATGTCTCACAGTTTTCACTCACCATCCAGTCTTTCAATATTTCACCTTAATGTCAGATTTTTTGCTAAACTGGGCTTGGTGAAATGTCAGTATTTTCTTTCCAGACACAGGAAATGGACTGGGAAAGGGTGCATAGGCTGAACAAAACAACCCACGCAACATCTTTATGCTAGCAGTTAAATAATGCTATTGTAATTGTCAAGAGAACATAATGGCCACATCAGGAAAGCAAATAGAGCACAACCTCGTTTCTACATGCTTTGCTTTTGATTTATTTATAGTCCTGCCATTTGGAATAAAATTATTTTAAGGAGGAAGCTACATTAAATATACGTTTTTTCCAATAACAATTAATTGATTATGTTGACACCTGTACTCACATCACATGATTTTAATCATTATGGATCAGCAGTAGCGAACAATTAATTATTTGTACAGATTACCCTGTAGTTCTAAATTGCTTCTGTTGGCTGCGGCGGAAAGATCCTAGATGTTGCCAGGCATCTTCAAATCAACAGCCTGAGATTTGCCTTACAACATACAGTCTATAGGTGAATCATGATGAGATGTCACGAAAGGGGCAACTTTGAAAACTTGTATTTAAACCATAATATAGTTAATTCGATGAACACTATCAGCATAATGTACATAAATTCAAGTTTTAAATTTATTGATTTACACAAAATCAATAAATTTACACGCATCAATAAATGTTATTGATGTGTTATAGAATGTTTATCATTCTGTAAACAAAGGTGGCAACTAATGATTATATGTATTGTTTACGTTAATTATTATTTTGGTTGAGTTTAGTCACCACAGCAGAATTGATTACTTTTATATTCATCAGACATGCAGCCAAGACAATTTGATAGTGTTTGTGTTATAAGCGGTTGATTGGAAACAGTGTAAAGGAATTAATTAAATGGTAAACTATGTCACGATTCGTACGCAGAAATGTTTGGTAGTTTAAACCACTAAAGAAAAAGAATCACGTCAGCTACAGCATGTCCAGAAACTAGGTTGTATTTCAATCATATCACTTGGTGAGTCTTTGTGGGACTGCAAGCAAACCTAAACCTACTATATCAAATCAGTACCTTTCAAGCCAAGCCAATTTAAAAAGTATACGACTAATGTCATGCACAGTATGCACCTATCAAGAGTGAATAATAATGAGCTGTTTAATAAATTATTGTATTTCTTTGTGACAAAGGACATTCTTTGCAATATTCATCTGAACTCCTTAGAAGTAACAAACCCTAGAAAGGATTGCCATACTAATGAGAAAACTACTGCAGCATCACATCTGCCCCGCGTGCGCTATAGTGTTTACAGAAAAAGCCAGGGCAAGAACAAAATGCTGTTTGGTTGCAAGGCAAATTACATACGTGGCTAATCATTATTGTGGCTGACCCCCAGTGACACTGTGCCTGAAGAGCACGCAATAAGAAGAAACCAAATTACAAGACATTGATTCATGTTATTGATATTTGTGTGAAGCCCTTTATGAACAGATATGATCTTGTATAAGCTCATCTCTCCATGCAGACCAAAATATGCCTGTGCTAGTATAAGGGTTGCAGCAAAGACAATATACCATAGCTGGTGGAAAGTGAACAGACCAGACAACAAGCAAGGAATCACTGCTCAGTTCTACCAAGAAAACGTCTGACACCCTTGCAGAACAGCAGTGCGATAATAATTTTAAATATAGTAAAAGGCTTCATGGAGATTAATGTTTCTATGACACAACTTTGTTTGATCCAATGATGCATTTGCACTTTTGTTTGCAGGTCAAATTACATGAGATCTTATTTTCTGCAACCTCCCTTTTGAAAAGTAGCTTAACAAAGCTCAAGGATAAATGCAAACCATTCTTCTTTAAACCCATGTCCCATTCCTAGCCATGGTTACCTACACTTAAAAGCCATTATTCAATTGTTGTCTTACATTTAGAGATAAATCTGATTTAACTTTATTTAATTTTGATTTACTATGAGGATGGTAAGTTAGGTGAGCCACTCAGACATTCTTCCAATGAGAGCAAACAGTGTGAGCATAATGCGATGGGGATAAAACAGAACCCTGCCACTCAGTACAGGTGCCTGAGGCAAGAAGACCGAGCTGAAGAGCGGGGAGTGAGTTGTGCAGAGAGAATCACAATGGAAGAATGAAGACTGTAAGGTAAGAGACAGAAAAGATTGAGTAGGGAAGTGTGATTGTTTAGGGGCTGGCAGCATGCAAATATATCTAAAATGGGGGGAGGGAAATGCAGGTGTCTATAATTTTATTTTATTAAAGAGGTCTTACTGATCTAGCAAAACCTTTTAATTCTGATCCAACAGATAATGCAGGACCCCTGCTGAGGGCTTTTTAAATGGCATCATATTAATGTCAAAGCACCCTAGCATCGGTCTATTCTGTACAAAACCTTGACAGATGCTGGAAACCTGATATGCATTATTAATCGTTGCAGAAATGGTGAGGCTCAAGATGTGCCATGTGAAGCTGTCACGGCAATATGGAATAATTAAGGTCACGCTATGTGGCCGTATGGAAGCAAACCAAGCACTCTCTACGTTCCGTCATCTCTGGAAAAGATGACTTGTTACAGTCTACCATTTAAATGTTCCTTAAAAGGGGACAGTGTATCGGCAAACATTGAGGGTCATGGCAGTTAACAGGCATCTACAGCACATTTGCCACTTTCCGTGGCAGGCCGGACACAACCACCCCCTCTGTTCCTGACATTTCCCCCAGAGGCTCTTCCAGGGGGTAATATGTTAAACGGGCAAGTCAATCAATGACTACATGAACATACAATGCATTGTCATGGATGGCACTGCACTCCCCTATATTTAAGGCCATTTTAAAGTGAATTGTAAACAGAAGTGACATTTTTAATTCCTTTCTACTACTTCTAACGTGACAAGGAAATGGTTGCACTGTGATCCACTTGCAAAACGCATCTGCTGGCAAGACACGAAGCCATGCAGCACACACATTTCTAAGCCGTGACAAACTGTACAGACACATGAACATATCTAACACGTCATGAATTAAACTGGTGAGGTTGCTGGTTCAGATGTTTAAGCTTCTACCTTGCAAAAGCAAAATTAAGAATACAATTACATTGATTTGTGAAAGACAAACTAATAGCTATTCTCTAGCTGAATGGCCCTCTCATTGTCATTCTCAAAAAGGAAAAAGCAATTCCTGTGTTAAATTACCAGGTGATTCAGATGGTGGTTAAAACACCGATGTTGTAAGGGAGGGAGAGAAAGAAACGTGAGGGAGACCTTGACATAAAGTGAAAAAATATGTATTAACTGTTGATAAATATTGAGATTAAGAGGGCAAAGCTGTTGTGATGGAAAACCACCATAAACATCCGCCAATTTGATTCAGACCGCTAGCAGACTAGTCTCAGGGTTTCTTAAGGAGGACAACATGAGACCCCAAAAATGTTGCTAAAAATGAGTGTAGCGTACTTTATTTTATAACTGTAATTCCCTTCCATGTTACTAACAAGCAGTAATCAAGAACTATACCGTCTTAGATAGGATCCAGAGCCAATGTCATCACAAAACAATGAGTGAAAAACAAACATGGTGACGGATGCCCCTGTGAAATCTGAGACGGTACATTATGACTTGTAATGTGGGATGCATTACATTTCTTGCCCCCTAATCTCAGATCCAGAAGTCCTACTTGGTTTTTCCTGTTTCGTTATGGAGATATTCTACTGAAGACAACTTATTCGCCTGAGTGGATGAAACTTTGAGGAGGTGGATTCTAATGATGTATTTCTACAGTCGCCCGGCTACATGGTGTTCAATTGAAACCTTTCCAGCCAGATTTTTTTTTTTTTTTTTAGAGTTTACTACTGCTGGCCGAGTTTGTGAAACACCCCGTTCAACGAGATTTGAGCTTGTAGCCATCAGACTTGAAATATGAATCTGAAGTCTGATTTGTGGGACTACTTGTCCTCTGAAAGCCTCAATGATTCCAGCTGCTCATTTGAAGACAATCTTTATTTTGTCACAGCGATTACATGTACACTTGCGCTTGTGGGGCCACAAATCAATTCCAGATCAAGCACAACAAACTAAGCAAAGTAAACTTGCTGTGTACCAAATATTTGAAACCTATATGAAACCCTTAATGGCTTTTTAGTTTGCGGTGCTGACATGAGATTAAATGGAATTAATGCCAATTTAATGTGTGACATGTGCACCCAGACACCATGATTCCTTAAGGGAAAGTGTTCCCCCTTACAAGCATAGTGAGGCGTTGGCACTTTTCCAATGTAATCGATTGAGAAAAGGCAAATTTCCCGAGGACAGCAAGCCAACTTATCTTGAAACAAGTTAGTGAATACAATTGGGATTGATCCCATACTAGACACCAACTTCCAAGAGCCCTCTTTAATGATTGATAATATAATTGAATGAGGTATGTATGTATGTATGTATATATGATTTACGACTAGTAGAAGCAATCGTACATTCATAAGATGTATATAGATCCATATTTACCTTAGCCATAGATCCATATATCGCAACTTTGAGAAATAATAAACCTGGCAATTTTGAAACCGGCATCCAACAATCAGTTTGAAATCCTATTAAGAGGGGTGCGTACTGGAGGCTCGGCGTTTCTTTCAGCATTGGTGTGTGAAGGGCTGGGTAAAGCAAACAGGGTACTTACATTGCCCATATATTCGGACAGAAGGTCCTGGAGAGCTTGGCGGACAGAGTTGCACTCCGCCACGATGCGCTCCCTGCGGTCATCGCGTGTGCATGAAGAGTCGGCCATGAGAGCGGCACCGCTGATGATGCTCTCCAGACGTTCCTCCAGGGAGGGGCGGAAGCGCTCCTCGCTGAAGGCCAGGGGGTCCACGATGATTTGTTTCTATAAAGATACAACAGGAGGTGAATTACTCATGGGGGAGGGGGGGGGGGGGGGCAGGGGAGCTTAAGCACCCACAAAAATTTCACCGAACCAAGAAAAGGGAGCCCGATTGGATTTTGACAAAAATTAAAGGACAACGGAAAA
>JAOPJO010000002.1:12040948-12060764 GCA_027123675.1 Molva macrophthalma
TGTGTGTGTGTGTGTGTGTGTGTGTGTGTGTGTGTGTGTGTGTGTGTGTGTGTGTGTGTGTGTGTGTGTGACTCATTGGCTAATTTTTGCCTTTCACTTGAATTTGGGCATCTGAAAAGTGCTTGTATTTAAATTGCCTGCTAGTGAATTAAAAACTTGACGTATGACGAAAAGAAACTACGGTCACTAATAAAGATGGAGCTGCAATCATACCTTGTGTAACAAATGCAGATTCTTATCATTCATTTTGTGCCCAAGCAGACCTGTGTCACAGTGACGGCTATCGTTATTGACTGTTGTCTTCTAGGTATGTACAATGCACAGCCATCACTCTTCCAAATACCACCTCCACTTTTGAAACATTTAATGCCAATGTTGAAGAAATCTTTTGTCAAAATACACATCATCTTAGGCCCCTCGTGGCCTCAAAAAGTTCTTCAACACATCTCAATGCTTAAAGGATACTCAAGAATACCTTGCTTACCTGCAATTTACTCCTGAAGCCTTATCCCTAAACTCGCAAGTACATTTTTCATTAGCTTTCTAAAGAGCAAATGCACAAAGTGGGCACTTTTAGGTAAGGCCCATTAATGCAAATGGTAACGAAGGCTGGTATAGCAAATATTGGGGTTTTATCACACATGTCTTGTTTTCATAAAAAACAGGGAATTATAGACAAGCATACATATGTTTTCAGATTCATGAGTCATGTCTTTGAAGAGCTTTCTAAATGAGTTGTGCACATGTGAAGCATTGGGAGTGTGCTTGATTAAATATTTTTGGAGCAGTTCAATTTATAAATGTTTAAGGCACAAGCAGATTCACTACATGGGCCCTTTGTTAATGATTCATAGGACATTCTACCCAAACCATCTACCTTGCATAGTTGAGCATGCAAATTGAAATGCAATGAGGATTTGAGACTACATGTAAAGTGACTTTGAGATCTCAAAATAAATAGGGTGTTTTGATGTATAGCCTTTAACAAATGCTTAAAACAGTAATTGTTATCTTGTTTAACCTACTCAATTGCAAACTTGAACTCATACAGACAATGGAGGGCTTCGTAGATTCTTCAACCCATTAGTGAAACCATACAGGAAGCCAGGAAACCTAATTGCATAACAAAATACAAGAGCAAGCTGGGCTTTATTTTCACAATTAGAACCACCACTACCCTGTGATGAAGAAGTCCCCTTACGCCTTACAACATCAGAGACATGCTGCTATAACCATGGAAGACAATGGTCAAGAGCAAAGTAAGTACGTTAAGGATTAAATAAAGAGCCGCTTAAATCTCAAGTCCTATCTCATCATTGAAGGAGGAAACAGACTGGAAATGTCTCATCCTCCTCCACAATTTCCGAAGATATGGAGGCGAGGTAGAGACCAACGTGTAGTGGGGGACAAGGAGTGAATCAGTGGCCTTTAGCCACCGTTAGCCTTGGTTAATTGATTGCATAGCCAAGATTCCATTACATGGAAAGGTCCTCTTCCTATGGTCATTCCCAACGCTAGTTGGCAAAAGAGAAAAAGCGTAATTTGAACAGAAGGTCAGCCAAACCTACACTTGGGGTTATCCTCCTCAAGATAATATATTATGTGCATGGCCAAAACAATTATCTGAAATTATGATCCAAGTTTAAATGACTGATATTAAAAAGGCAGCTGAAGATATTTCTTTCAACTTATAAATATGGCATGTATGTATTATACTTTAAAAGTCATCATGTTTTTTAACATTTCCCAAATGTCAGTGGAATTGCATTTCATTGCGTCCCTTTATTTAAGCCCAGAGTTTAAGCCCAGCAGCTCAAACGTAACAGTTTGCAAACTAAACTACTTGAGTAGCCCAGAGTGTTTGCCAAGCATACTTCATTTTACAAAAAAAAAAGAAAGGAGAAATGATGCATAAATAAGTTTCACCAAACACTAAATATTTTTCCTTTATTCGTTTTGGGATTTATTTTGGCATTTGATGTAAATACTAAACATTGAGCTATGTCAGAGAATCTTTGACTTGTACATAGATTCATGTAAATAAATCAATGTTTGTACAGGAGAAATCTCAGATCTATGTTATAGCAGAACTTCCTGGCGGAGAAGAAAATTAATTTGTGCGTGTGGATGAAGCTTTCAGAAGGGGATTTTAATAAGTGTATTTCTACAGAGGCCAGTCTACACAGTGTTGATTTGTAACCTTTACAGACACTTTCTTACAGTTTCCTACTGCTGGTCGAGTTTGTGTTCACCAATTAGGCGCTAGCAGATCCCTGCCTCCAGCTAAATGATTGGTTGAGACAAATATGAAGCTAAGGAAAGTGAAACACCCCGTTCACCCAGATTTGAGCTTGTCTGTCATCCGGCATTCAATATTAGCTAAAGTCAGATTTTTGAGGCTAGTCTACATTCAATTTCTTAAAGAGCTAGTAAACCCAAAACCACTTTTGTTTTGTTTTAAATGTGGTCATTGGTCTTATATTATCATCAACATAGTAATCTATGCCATTGTATCACTGTTGAAATGAAATAAGTCCCCAATTTATAGAAAAAAAGTAAAAATACTATGATTTTGCCATTCTCCCCAAAACACTGAACGGTCCACTCTGCTGCGAACGCAGGTGGCATTATTTTTCTGACGTCAGACGACCTTTTTGATCTGTGTGGTCGTGTGGAGCTGTTTGGGTAACAGTTGACTGCGGTGTCCATGAGAAAGTTGGGCTTTTCGGACACCTATTGTATAACGCCACGGTGCGTGTGGATGGTGAAGCTCCGTCTGAGCAGCGATTTACTTAATACCCGCGTCCGAGAGTTAGGCTTCCTGGACACATATAGTATAACGCTACGTGCATGTGGATGGTGAAGCTGCGTCTGAGCAGCAATGTATTTATTGCCCGCGTCCGAGTGAGGGTTAGGCTTCCCGGACAGTATAACACTATGGTGTGTGGCGGATTTCATACACAACATTGCTTATTAAAACGCTAATTTCATCAACAGTTACACCACGACGGTTCTAAAAAAGTATAAAGTTGCCGTGGGTCGTAACCATGGGGATAACACACTCCCCTCTTTCCTAAAACTAAAACTTATTTTTTTAAATCAGTGTTCAAATTCCATCTGAAACAGTGGGTTCACTGGCTCTTTAAATATTGATTTTAGGATTAAGTGAAATTAAGTTGTTATTTCTAGATGGTTATATGAACAATTTCATATTAATCATCTGAATCCAGTGACAAATGAATCCATCAGAATGTCCTATACGGTCAAACGTAGAAGTTTGTCTTGGTCTTATGAGAATTATTCTAACAATAATTTTAAATAAGAATTATAATACAAACATCATATAGTACGATCTAACTAGAGTTCTCACAATAAGCAGGAGAAGTTCAGTGGCGACACTCCCTAGTTCAGGTCATGTCAGAGTTACTGCCTATGATGATATTAGGCCCTTAGCACTTCAGTTCACAGAAAATCTACAATGAAAGAAAGATCTCAAAACAAGGCAATGAAAACTCTTACGCTACGTCCAGCACGTTCTGATTTCTATAGAGCCAGACAGAAGAATGTACTTCTGTAGTTCTCCTGAGGTTGCAGAGAGAGGCGAACAGGTGTGTTCATAAATTAAATAGAACCCCAACCTATTTTATGAAATATACATTTTTAATAAGAAATCGAGGAGGGACAAAAGGTTATGGTGACTCTCTTGTATCTCAAATTCACATTGTTCACAGCAGGTGCCTTGGAGTAACAATAAGAAGTATGTATTGTTCCCTTGAAAATGTACAAATTGATAACCTAGTAAAAAAATAAATCATATATTTGACCTTCTCCCAAAGGTGCTCTCGCTAGTCAAGTTTTAAGTGAGTCCTTTAATTACCACGGTGGATATGAAGTCTGAAATAATTGTTCCCATGGAAGCAATAGTCTTTGTTTTCCCCCAAATTATTCTTAAATTGACGTCCAGTGTTATTTGGAGCTCCAGCCGGGCGGACAGACAGATGAGGCCAAACAAAACACAAAGCATGAATCATGCATGGACTCACATCAAAGTTGTTGAGGGCGTAGGCGAGCTCTCCTCCCCCTGCCGGGGAGAGGGCAGAGTCCTCGGTGGCCGTGGCCTGGGCGGCGTTGGAGATGCCGGAGACCGCGTGCTGCAGCTGCTTGTAGATGAGGTCGCGGTTGGCCTTGTAGGCGGCCACGTCAGGGTGCTGCAGGCAGGCGCGGGACGCCGTGTAGAGCATGGGGATGTTCCTCTGCAGCACGCCGCGGGCGGCCGCCATTTGGTCCTTGTGGTGAACGTCCTTTAGCTCCTGTTGGCGACGGGGGGGGGGGGGGGGGAAAGAGAAGGTGTGAGTGGGGACAGACGGGGTCACAGGGTTCAAGCAAAGACACTAAAATGATTTGAAGCTTTTGCAGGGAAGAGGTCAAACAGAAGTAAAGCCCGATACGTAGAGTTCCCCAATGTGTGTACAGTGGAGGAATATAATTCTTTGGATTGTAAATAGGCCTGTTATGCCCTCGCGGAGACACTTAAGTGTGACAAAGCTTGCTCTGGGTGACCCAGATTTGTTTCTGTCCCCTGCGGTAACGCAACACAGTCATAATCAGGTCATTACATTGTGCCTTTGCGATTTAATGGATTGCTATTCAGGACACATTTTTGTGTTGTACACTTTTTTTTATACAAAAGCACAAGCAATGTTATTACCGGAAAGCCTGCACAGACAAAATTAAGAGTTGCCACTTTGCAAACACCCTTCCTATTCTTTCTCCTGAAAAGAGCCTCTACTGAAAAATATCTCTTTTAAACCATTCACTTCATACACTCACATTACTACACTGTGCAACATTTCTGTCATAAAAATGTTTTACCATAATTGCAAGTAAAAGTCATTACTGTTTTGTTATGCTATACGGACATGAAGATGCAGGTTTACACATTGAAACCATGTTGAATGCATTTGTGTTGGGAAAACATGACATCCTTTCTAGATATCTAATACAAATAAATCTGAATAGAGATGAACCCATCAGAATCTGAATGAGGTCCGAGGTTACTTGAAACACATCCTTGCCGTCATATTTATTACCTAAAATGCAAATGCGCATTTTGACAGTTGTAGTTGGTTATTCACTGCACACTTTATTCACTATCAGCGATGTATTAACAATGGTATTCAGACAACCAAAGCGCCACCCAAAGTAGACTAAATACATGGGCAAGAAATTAAATTAAATTATGTTTCAGCCAATCGTTTATTTAAGTGTGAACCAACACATTCTGTTTGAACAAAATATTGAAACTAGGACATTAAAAAGGAGAAGAATGGATATTGCAGGCTACAATTCAGTGGAACAAGAAAACAGGGCACAGTTTAGCCGTTCATATTGAAGAGGCAGGACAGCTCTTTTTTTTCCCCAGTGTCAACAGCGCCTTAGTGAAATGTTTTTTTAAAAACCAGTTCACAATTTCCTATTATCCACTTTGTGCTGAGAAAATAAGATTAAAAGTAACCCCATATAAATGTCCTGTTTATACCAAACACTACCCATGAACCATCCCATTAGCAACCCGTCTTAAACATAACAGTCACAATTTAACCATTTGAATATGCATTTTATTCAAACAGCAGAGGGGGGGCCATACAATCTAGAGCAGCTTTTGATAATAAAGGCTTAGCTTTGGAAAGGACTATAGTATTTCAATAGCTTATTAAAACCTTTAAAATGTTAGACCTTGTTCATTTTGTAAACCTTAATATGCACAATGCCAGTAAATATGCTACCCTCTGTCTCTGGCACTACATTGTGTACATCATTTACTAAGTGCAAGCATTTCCAAAGCCCAGACAAAATGTGATATACATATCCAATATTTAATATTAAACTACTGTTTAATATTTTATGCAAGGCCCTTAGAGGCCCAGCTATATAACAGCTATAATACCGTCCTTGCAAATGGGTGCAGTCCCCACTAGGACATGGTATTTTTATTGTCATCATTGGGTGTAAAAATCATTGCACTTAATGTTGGAATTAAAACTTCAAAATTATGGAGGGCAAAGAATATGCAGGTCTTTATTTCTAACCGAACACCATACTGCTGATAAGCAGCAAGGATGGCAATTAGGAGGGGAAATACAATGCATAAGAGTAGTGTTGAATGCATTCTCTTGGTCAACTCGGAAACTCCTTTACGATCTGGCAGAATCCTTCATTAATTAGGCATATATATTTTATTCACTTAGTTGCCAGCAGCACAGCGAGGAAAGCGCTTGTTGTTGAGCTACAACAACAAACGCTTATATTGAACCAGTGAGCCTCACAAGATTTTAACTTCTTAGACGCCTTGATTCTGTAACAATCCTCGCAATAATGAGAAAAGTGAACAGTAAATCAAATTTAAGTCTCAGCACTAATTACCCCCTCCCTTTTATATTAGACAGTTACAAAAGCGAGAGTTGAAAATCTGCATCTGTATAGGGAGGCGATGCTTATCCTATTATTCAGTTGCTTCACCTGGAAATATAATCATGGAATATACTTCACTCATGACTAATGCTCACAAAAAGGGGTAGAAAAGAAAAAAGTGCTATCGGTTCTGATCTCTACGACAATGGGTTTTGTCAGCCATACTCATTCAGCCTGTGTATCCTCTCCCTGCGCCATTGCCCTCGCCCCTCCTTCCTACCTTGAGACGGGTAATAAGGAGATTGTTCATGCTTACAACATCTAATCTTTTAACCAAAGCATGGGCACACTATCCATTGCTTGCCATTTCCCCAGGGCTCTGACTGGGTGTGTGCAATACAAACTGCAGGTTATTACGTGAGGAAGCTACCTGATGATTGCAAGACCTAGCCATGCAAAGGTGTCCTGATGCGTGCTTCAGAGCATAAATTATAACACAAGCATTTTGATTCCACTCTTCCTAACGTTACCTGCTGTCTCTTGGCGGCCATGATGTTGAGCTTGTCCACCTCTGGTTTCAGGGCCTTGTACTGGATGCCCAGGTCCTGCTCCGTTCCGGCATTACGCACCTTCATCAGGTTCTCCTCAACCTGGGGGGGGGGGCATAGAACAAGAATAACAAGGTTATTGAACAAGTCTTCCTAGTCTGCTAAAGTATTATCATCTTTCACAACACCTTGTGCTTTCACACAAAATGAAGAATCAAAAGTGTTGTTTGCATTTAAAATATGTTTTCATAAAAAATCCAAAGACTAATGATTGTTGTGCATAAAAATACAGAACTTCTACTTAAGACCACATGGTGATAGGCTCAGTCTACATTCCACTTTATTTTAAGCATGTGAAAGTCATCTGGACATTAGCCAGTTCAGGACCAGTGGCATGTGTTCTTGTTCCACTTGCTGACAGATGGAAGATAAGGAAGTAGGACGCTTTAAAAAAAGAATTATGATAAGATAAAGGCAGGGCTCTGTGCTATGACTTGGGCATAGAAGGAAGTGCTTCAATTCAGCTATGTGAGCAACTGGAGAACAACCCAAACTCCAAACACAGTAATGTAGATTTCACCAAAGATATATATAGGGATGTACACAATCAATCAACTGTATATATTTTGGGGGTAGGGTTTCATTTGTATTTATTAATCAAATAAATGTTTCATCTGTGGATTCATTGATTTGCATTGCTAGCAACTGAACTGAAACTAGTAATGACTGATATAATAAGTTATATATAAAACATTTAGGATAAAGGTAATTAACATGGCTAGTGTTCCGTGTTGTTCTTAATGCATGACAAAATAAACAAAATGATGAAGTGCCCAGTTGCCATTACGACAATCAATAACAGCTTTGTGTGCTAGCTGTTAGCAATGCGCCAGAGTAACATTTAACTAAAACCAAATTAATAGTACCTTTCTACAATGATCAACACTCAATTAAAGTACATGTAAAGTACTTTACATGTACATTGGAATTCAAAAGGACATTTGTAAACTGACATCCTAATACAAAGACATCTGATCTTTCGTCATGTATTGCCTAAAGCATAGCATGATTTAGAGTAGTGGTCATCAAAATACATTTCAGTAGGCAGAAATAAAACAGACTATATAACTTAAAATGGCGTCAGCCTGTATTCCTCACATTAGAGTGAAAATAAATGGGTAGGTGTCTGAAAGAACCAGCACGATAAACTGCTATAAACGTCTACTACTCATGCTGATGATCGACATGGACCGGACAGATTAGTGCCAGATCGAAACCCACTGTTCAAAGTAGCTCATTATTGCAAAACGTCAATAAACTTTTTTTCAACGAAAGGTATGGATGGTTTACCAGCTTGAGTTGCAGAAGCAGTTTGTAGACATCAGACATGTCTGCCAGCACCAGCAGGTGAGTCACAGCTGAGAGTAGGGCCCGTGCAGCACGGACCATGTTGCCCCTCTTCATTGAAGAACAGGGGTCCTCAGCGAACTCTCCAGAGGCCAACTTCATCGACTCCCCTAATGATGAAAAACAGGAAAACACATTTAAGAGTGGCAGTGGTAAAAACTAAATATTAAACAAAAAAGTGTGAACTTTATTTATTCCTATTTGATATAGGAAAAGTCGTTTCACGCTGCTTCAAACAAAACATTATGTAAGAAGGCCCAGACTAGGATCACTATTGTGACTTGGAACCCTGCAAGAGTCTTCTGGAACACACAGAGCTCTGTGGAACGGCTACATTGGCAACAAAAACAAAAGGAATCTTTCAGAAAAGGATGCTGGAGCTCGTTACAAATTACTCATTCTCCTTGCATAGTGCCCTCCACAGGTTTGTCTCGCCCAAGGAAAAATTACCCAATATCATCAAAGAGGCCTGCATCCAGTCAAATATCCGCAGGTGCCCTGCAGTCTCAGCCATAACAATTCTGTGTGTGCTAGAGTGAAAGTCTCTATTTAGTCAACTGTGCGGTGTGGGAAGGAAATGGCTATCTAGGGGGGAGAATGCATCCATTAAAAAGCGGTAACAATATCATTGCACTGACATTGTTCTACTCGAAAATATGACAATCTATTTTAACCACAGAACACTTCAAATAAACACATGGACACAGGAAAAATGAAATATGTCTTGATGTTGTTTTATTCAACATAGTGTTAATTATGCTTAGCTTTCACATGCAAAGCTAATCAATGACACTCCAAATGAGGAAAGTTGACTTTCACAACTTGTCAGCTGTGGAAGGTTTAACATTTCAACCTATAATAACACGTTTTTACTCTGCCGCATACAAAGCCTTTGACACACACATTGACTGTGGAAGGATTGAATAACCATACGCCACACACCACATCAAGTTTGTTGCAAATAAGTTAAAATGCATGATTAAATGCCAATTGTTGGTTGTCGATAAGAATTCATGTACATTATTCAATTACGTAACCTATTCGCTAAACCAAATTATTTTAACATGGGTCATTTACCAGCTGGGGAAATAATTTTCTTTCTACTTTTGAAAATATTAAAGGGTAAAACATGCCTCCCTTTAAAACTGATCAGTCAGCTATGTGACATGTTCACATAACACTGTTTTATTAAGGAGTAGTTACTGATATTGGTTAAAGAATAAATGATTTGGTGTCTTTCCTTAGACTTAAAGTGTGCATTAAAGTGATCCAATTTTCTAATCGTACGAAACTGTGTTACATTAAAGTGATCCAATTCTCTAAATCGTAATAAAGTGAAACAGTTCATGCTGGAAGAAATGAATAATGAATGCCTCCTGCGTGACCATGAAAGTATATGCATTACTAATGAGTTTTTATTTTTTCCTGGAGATATTTAGTGCTCAAAACCAAAATATTGTTGCAATGGGACACAAAGCGAATCACTTATATTGGGGTGGGGGGGGGATAGTACCACAATATTATGGCATGCCTGCGGTGCAGAGTTCATGCATGCAGATTACTTGCTGCTTTGCATGCATTGGCTCAAAACAGTGTATCGTGTGGCTCAATAGAATAGATCAATGCATTTATGGCACTTTTTTTTGTGGCAGTCAATACAGATATATTCCCTGTTTTATTTGATAGCCATTGTTCATTTGCTTCATCATCCAAACCTCCCAAGCTCCGCCATCTGCCACAGAGCATAATTAAACAAACAAACCCGACGTTGTACCAAGTAAACAGGCATTTACCTCAAGAGCCGTCATGGCCTTGAGCCAATGCATCACAGCCAGGTGGCGTTTACCTGGTCGTTTCCTAATGTGCATTGTAGCAACAGGCATCTATTTACAAGCAAAATTAATATATTGAAGGTAAAAACGTGACTTGGGAGACTTTAAGTGCGGCATTTAATCAGAGATTTCATAAGCGGTGTGTGTCTACGTCAACTTTCTTATTTCACCAACAGCATCTTATCTTTTGTAAGTGTACAGCTAAACATGTAATACATGTAATAATCACCGTAATACGGTTAGCCATCACCACTCATGACACCAGCTTCCACGCCGTGCAGGATTTACATCTGTGCACAAGTTTAAATGGATGTGAACCTGACTTAGCTTGCAATCACTTTTCCCTAGTGTTGTCTGAACACCAACTAAGTGTCCTTCCACTCATTCAGCCATCTGCAAATGACAAATAATTTCCCATGACACTCCACTCCAAGGCGAGAAGCAACACGCAAATGTAGCAACATTGTTGGCTTACAAGCCAGACCCAGGAGTGCATCTCAACTACATTGAGAGGGCGAGAGAGAAAATGCAATGTCCCCCTTTATCTCCGGATTCCTCTCCTCAACTCTTGTAACTCTGAAAGCGCCACAGGAACTAATAGCCAAATACCCAAGAGCCTCGACGGTCGCTTCCAAGTTAATTGCATTAGAAAGTCTCCGTTTGGGAGGGAAGGATGTGGAGGAGGAAAATGCAGTCTGACTCATTCATGCTGGCTGGATGGGTTCACCATGGGTCTCGCATGCATAGAGGACACCCACACAAAGCTCACAGATGCCCAGTGTGGTCACAAATATTGACACACAGCCATGTTGTGAGGTTGAGAGGGGAAAAAGGGGTCGACCGGATGACAATGGCTGTCTGGTTCGTCCAGTCTACACTTTGTCCTACTTTGGATGGGCTTTCACAGTTGACTGGGCCCACAAATTGAGTTTATATCCTGCCATTATGAACTCAACAGTGAACCCCCATCCCTCCCAACAATGAACATTGGGGGAAAACTGCCCCAACTTCATCATATATCAATCCATTTGGGTCCTTCGACAGCTCGGTCCCCAATAGACGTTCACTACTGCCCAGAACCAAAAGAGGAAAATAAATGGTGAACAACCGCAATAATGCGATAAGCAACAATTGATGAGTGAATCATGTTGTATTATATTAATTCTTCATATTATCTCAAGAGGATTAACCATATGTCCACTTCTGAGCATCGATTCTAACTTTACAGTATTAAAGAGCACGTACACACATCTTATGTGTTGAGAAAAACACCATTGTGCTCCTACAGGTTCACCATTAAGTTCACCGTAGTGCATATGCATATCCTCTTCTACATTGTAACTAAAGAAGTGAAATAAACAACTTTATTTTGAAATTAGGTCATTACAATGTTTAGTATAGTATCCCATGTTTTGTTCTGTTACAATTTGACAAAAAAAAAAAGGTGCAACTTTTGACTGGTACTGATGATCTTCTGCCCGACCGTTTTTCATGAATATAACCCTTCTAAGAATAGCAATAAGTGCATAGTACTGAATCTTTGAAAAGCACTCAAGGAACCAACCAATGTCACCATAAAATGAAAAGAAAGTTCACACTGGATGCTTGTGGAAGCAAGCAATCACCATAAAAAGAGTAAAAAAATATAAATTTAAATGTGACGACTATAGATCTTAGGAGAGTTTGACCAGCACTTGCCTCCCTAACGGAGAACAAAAACAGCTGGTGCAACTGATCACACATGGATCTGACGCCATCAGGGTGTTATTCCCCCAGTGAGCCAGATCAATAAGGCTATTTCCAGGGGCAGATAGCGATCAGTGCTCCTTTAATAAACCCCCATCCATCTAGCGCTTACCTGAATCCCATTGAGTGAAGGATGAAAATATTAAAATGTATAGCACACAGGACAAAGTCACCGTCAGGAAAGGAGACCGAAAAAGGGGCAACGGCATTGGTAAGCGAGCAGACAGCAACACAGACAGTATACTTAAATGGACCCAAACATTACATATTGGTTTTTTTATATATATATATATATATATATATACACACACAGAGTTTTTTTCACATGGGAGCATCATCTTACTTTGCCCTAAAAATGGGCCCTATCCTTTTTAACAGCAGTTGCTCTTTGTTGGATTTTCTTTAGTGGCATGTTCTGCAAAACGTACACCACCATCTCAAGTAACAAAAGAATGCATGGCACAGTAGGAACCAGTGGCACTGAAGTGTCTGGTTTTCAAAAATATTCAAGCAAAATCCCAAAACACAGTTGTGTTAGCCAGTGCATGTCACAAAGGAATCCCTCCATCAAAATCATTAAAGATACGCCTACATTATTTTTAAACCAGCCAAAAGCCTTTCCACTGGGCTATTTTCTTTTATGGCTGAAAAAAAAGACATATGCAAAAAAATATATAGAACTTTACATTATTCGACATATTAAGTGGTATTCGGTTTTAAATGGTGTCTGGTCCATTCCAAGTACACCTTCTCACCAATCACAAAATTAATTACTGTCTTGCACAACTGAATTACATCTTAGAATGCATGGCATACACAGGCTTCACCAAATGATTGTTTCAGGCAGTTTATCTGCCATCTAAAACAGCTGGTATGCCACAGCTGGGTAGAAAAATGTTTTCAGATTCCAGGAGAGGGTTTAGCCCAGCTCAATGGCCACATTATCAGTCTGAGCACGCTCCACTGAGCAGCATGGCATAACGGACAGCCAGTCCAAGGCACTGGCTTGCAATGGGTGCTGAATTTGTGTCCACAGACGACATACTGAAACTACAGTTCGATAACTGGCGTTGAGTGCACGTCTGGTGCTTTCCTGACACTTCTTCGGCCCAACACATCACCCTAGACCCAGACGGGACATACTGGAGACCAGGTTCAGATGCTCGTATCAGGGCCCGCTAAAAGCCCTGTTCCCAATACGCAGTGCTCTACAGGCATGTCAGAAAACAACACGAGAACCCGGGCCGACGATGGACAACCGGGACTTAAAAGTTGGCGGAGTCGGACAAGAAGAGCTGCTGATGCAAGGGCAATGGGGATTTCACTGGACGGTGATTTGATGGCAGCTTCCTGACTCCTAACTAGTGGAAGGTATACAATTAAATGTAGCATGGACTATATGCCTATTGAGTCGCACTAGACGGGTGGGTATATCCATTCAACTACAGCGGATAGAATCTAATATCTGCACAATGTCCTTACGCCTCCCTTAGTGCAGTAATGGTCTCAAATATAGACATGGAAAAATGCAGCCGCTATAAATATGCACTTCAATATGTATGGCAATACGCATTTCACAGCTTAAAAAAACGAATTAGCATTTGAAAGGGATTCGCTAATCCAGCAATGTACTACAAACAATTAAACCACCAATCACTCTGGCGCAACTAAAAACCAAGATGTTGAAAGGCGCACACACACAATAAGTATCCCAGGAAGAACGACTCATTCAGCACTCATCTATAAACAGGCTTTTAAAGATTCATTGAGACGAAAAGCAAAAGAGAAATGAGGTGCTTAACAACTTGACAGGGTTACCCCCTTCAATTAACCTGCCGCTTTCTTTTCTTCAGACGTAGAGAGAGAAAAATAAAATTCCAAGACTGTAGAGGGGTTATGGGATTAACCAGGACTTAAATAATATTATTACTGATGCACAAGAGCAAGATGCCTGTGGGCAAACACACATTCAGCTTAGAGGGGGGGCACACGCATCCTAGAGGGGAACCAGGTTAAGATGGGCTCCTGTTGGCGTGTAGGGTAGTGTTAGTGCAAAGCTTCATATTAAAAATGTCCCCTGTCCCTCCACAGCAAAGCGTCACATCTAGAGTTAATTTACAGACCTTTGAAGTGTTCTTATTTAAGACAGTTCCTGCCGGGGCGAACAGCA
Source organism: Molva macrophthalma (assembly GCA_027123675.1). Lineage (NCBI taxonomy): Eukaryota > Metazoa > Chordata > Actinopteri > Gadiformes > Lotidae > Molva > Molva macrophthalma. Next base: position 12,055,063 of record JAOPJO010000002.1, read on the forward strand.
TGTACATAGTGCATTATTAAACACCTCCATATCACAGCAGACGTTCTGTGCGGGCCGGAAACCAACCAATCGCTCTTCTTTTCTACTTGCCTTGCTTGCGGACATCCTCTACAGCCGCCGTCAGCTCATCCTTTAGGAACTGGCTTTCCTTGGCGATTTTCTCTCCCTTCTCTAGGAAATTGAGGGTAGCCGTCTCCACCGAGGCTGCCAGCACATGGGCCTTCTTAGAGCGCCCCTTCTTCTTGTTGGATGGACCTTTGTTGCTGGAGTTGACCAGAGTGGTCACCTGCAGCCGGCAACAAAAGCAGATACAGACACTTCAGGAAAAAAGGCTAATGTCAAATGAATATTGACTAGTGAAAAACCTGCTGGTTCGTACAGTATTGCCTGCAGCTAAAGCAAGTTCTGTGTAAACATCAAGTCTACATCCCGTGGCTTACTGGCCATCCTCTTTTTATATAGCCCTGCCTCCGCATGCATATGGACTTATTGGAGCAGAGCCTTTATTAATGCGATAAAGGGCTATACAAAGACAATTGAATTTGATTTTTTATTTTGACCAAGTTCAAATGCACTGTGAACATGGCAATTTGTTTGCCACTTGGGATTTACTGCTAGTTCACAGGCCAGCGGTCCCATTTATACATTGCTGTGATCGTAACAGTGTTGTTCATGGCATTTATTTTATGTGGTGGGTAGTGTTTCTTATTGATGCCAAGCAGAAAAGTTGAATTTGTCAAGATGAAGAGCAAGATGTTGGCCCAAATATTATCAAATTAATTTCAACGTAATACTTGCATCAGAAAGAATACATTATATGAGAAAGAAAATCGGTGTATCTCAATATATAGGATATATATAAATGATTGCTTACTCATCTCATGGTATTCACAAGAGTCAGCAGTTAAATATGATCACAAATACATTATAAGTGATGTAAAACAGAATCATGCTGCTGGACAATCATGTTTACCTGGGTCACAAGCGGCTCCAACAGCCTCTCCACGGCCAGAGTACGAATCTCTAGGCTCTTTGGGTCCCATTTAAATTTGATGTTGGCAGTGTCAATGGTAGACATGTTCTCACAGATGCTGGAATTGATAAAAAACAAAAGGAAATGCAAGCGGATAAGACAAGATACAACAGGTGACTGTTGCCCAGCCTTATGTTCAGAAACAAGTCCACGGAGAGGACAGAAGCTAACATAAATGTCTTGGCTCCACACAACAAAGGAGCAACCCTGTCACAACAAATCAAGATTGTGAATCTACACTAAGATGGGGAGCTGCACTGGGGTAAAAAAATGTTCCTTCCCAATTAGCCGGTGGCCAGAAGAAAGAAAAAACTGACCACTGACAAATATGGGTATTTTAAGCATTAACCTACTCTGCGAAGGGTCAGAGATTATAATCGTTCTTAGCAGCTGAGTGATTGAATGACTTCTAAAAGTGGACCATGCTAAACCACGGTCCATGCTCGATGGTCCCTTTCACGCAATGACTGCAGCTTAATCGATTAGCGATCAAGAATGATAAGGCAGGATGATCAGCAGTCCCTAAGGTTTGGGCATATATAGCTAACTGTCGGCTGAATTGTTGACAGTAGTGTTGCTACTAAATACAGTACACTGTCTCCTTTTAGTCAATACACATTAGAATGTTTAATGCAAAAGTAATATCTGAATTAAGTACTTAAGTCTAGTATAGTCTAGTATAGCCTATATACAATTATTCAGTTTTTTGCTATGTTGAAGAAATACTAGTTTTATTGGAAGATATCGACATGCAAATTACAATTGTCCTCCTCAAAAGAAAACAAGAGCAGAAATACAGCCTAGTATAAAAATGAGTAAAGAGGGTGTGCCAACTGTTGCGTCGGGCACAAACCACCAGCCCCGAGCAGCCCTTTATACTTACACAGCCATAACCTAACATTTAGGACTTCCAACCACGTCTTAATATAGTCCCGTTGAAACTAACCGTAAGGTTTTAACTGTGTAAATTAAAGCTGAATGTGTAACGTTAACAGACAGACGTTCATAATCGCATCGTTTTTTCACAGTCCCACGTTAGATGTATAATTAAATGTCGCGGTCCACCAATTCCAGTTTGACCAGATAGTGCCGATTACTATTATCAGATGAGCTGTATTTGTTAATCTAGATATAATCCAGATCAAGAGCCTGTAGACTCTTCCAGAACACCTGAGCTAAAGTAACGTTACTAGAGGAGAAGTGGGTGGTTAAAGCCAAAACCATCTCAACTTTTATCAACTTGACCCAAGTCAAAGGGGACGTAACCAACAGTTAACACGGCAAAAAAAAAACAGCCCCATGAGTGTGAATGAACAATAATCATATTAAAACAGAGCCGTGGGTTAATCAATATTGGTTAGGAGTGGCTTCACAGCTAGCTGTTTTAGCTTCCAGGTGCTAACACAGCTAACGATAGCGCCGGACAACGGGACAGCTTCCTCTTTTATATAACGGGATTAAGGTTACAACATACACTATTCGCCACACACAATAATAATAAGAGCAACTACACGAAATACATAATGTGTAGTTCACCACAGCAGAGTCAACTTGGAAAAACTCACCCCAAACAACCCACTGGAGGACGAGTTTAAAAGTTCAAAATGGTGGAGTGGGAATGCGAGAATTCCTCCCTGGCCTCAAACTTTTCCTCCCTTCTTTATTCCCCTGGTTCACTCTGCTTCCTCGCTTCTCGTTTTACAAGAAGTAACCGAGTTTAAAAGTAGCAAAAAACAAACAGCACACACTTTTGGTCGAGTCAAATCCTCTTAAGAGTTTCGGTCAATTCAGTTTCGATGTCCCAACTCAACAATGGACGAGAAGAGGTGGAGTGGGTGGGGGCGATGAGCAGTTTCCTGGATTTAGAATCAGGCCAGTTTGTAACATGGGAAATTGTAGGTGTTTTGGGCGTGGTACTCCCACAGTGCGATACAAGCTGTGCCCAAATAAGGACTATTTGTTTATTTCTCATTGGTATGGGTTTAAGCCGATTTGTAGACTGTGTGATTAAATTACTGTTGAAAGACAAATGGTTGTATGATCTGTGAAAGAGATACAAGGTTGCATTACCCAATTAGGCCTAGCCTATAGCACACTTGTGCTATGTTCCTTCCCTGATATTTACATTTGTCCCTTTGTCAATATATAAATTAAGTAATTGTGAGCTATTAATCCAAAAGGGAATCTCATATATTCAGCTTTGATTGAAAATGCTTCTCTAATACTAAAGGCAATGTTAACTTAAACCACCGTTTAGGCTTATCTTCTGGTTTAGTTGATCAAATATATCAAATAGCTTCAAATGTTGAAACATGTTCAACAATCAACATGCCATAAAACTATGGGTTTTCCTGTGTAGGTTCTTCATGAAAATAAAAAAATGATGTGCGATTTCACCTGTCACAGCTAGATGGCTACCACATCAATCCAACTTGCCACTGCATATCTTCTATATAGTTAGGAGTGTGTTCTGTATGTCAAATTTTGGCTATAATAATAATTGAGCCACATTCATTGCTGTCATCAGTACATGGGTCACCTGTTTAAAGGTCAGGGTGAACTTTATGATTGAGCAATATAAACTACAACCTAATCAATATGCTGTATAGCACTTTTGTTCAATAATCTGTTGCAGCTGTGTGAGCAATGAATAGCAATGTGAAATTTGATGAACATGCCCTAGAGCTAAGTGTTTTTGTCTGAGGCTAACGAAGGGAGAGTCATAAACGTTTATACGAGGGCAGTCATCAAAAGTATCAAAAGTATGAATATAAATGTAAACACACACACAGACAAACACACACATGTATCTACATAGATACATAGGCCTTATATTCATGAGGCAAAAAATAAATTGCTTCAATTATTTTTTTTGTTTTGTTGCAAATACCTCATCTTTTTTCTACAGCATGGACATTCAGACACTTTTCCTTCATCTCCATGTAACGTGATTTGAACAGTTACTGGTGGTTGGGTGATTTTTCAGAGACAGAACCTTTTGCATATTCCCATCATTATGTCTGCTCAAAAAACCCGTCCGTTGGCAAATGATCAGTCTATTCACAGCTCTAATAAATAATGAAATGTGACAAAGCAGTACAGGCAGAGCAGTTGTAATACCAATTACATTGCATACACAATGGAAATCACAGAGATAGCTGAGGCACACATCAGAAAGCAGAGATGTGTGGACAGGGGAGATGATTCTTTTAATACAGCAATGGTGGATGTACAGCACAGGGTGTATGTGGGTGTGGCGGAAAACTTCTGAACCTTTTGAACAAAAAAAATTCTAATCACCAGCCAGGTTCTAAAGATGCCTAGTCCCCGCTAATAGGCTAATGTTGACCATCAGCCTAGCGGAGTTGTGATCCCATACATTCTATGAGAGAACAGTAAAACACAATGACTAATTCTGTTTAGCTCAACTGGTAGAGCAAGGCAATTACACTGCCACAGTTAGGGGTATGAATCCCTGTCTATGTCAACTGGTAGAGCAAGGCATTATAACTGCCAGGGTTAGGGGTTCAGGGATTCCCAATGGGGCCAACAATGATAAGAACGCATGTGCTTGTGGTATTGGTGGATGCTTGTGATAAAAGTGTCAACCAAATGGTATTGGTGAAGGCATAGTTCTGGAGGCAATGGAACACATACACATGAAAAAAAATCTAAACCTATTCAGTCTCAAATTTAATTCCGAAAGGAAATAATTGCATAAGAACTTCGCTCTAAGATTCCTGCCTGGCCACTATTCTTGTTCCTTAGTCATTTGGGCAAATAGTTACTCAAATCAGCTTAGTGCCGACTTAAGATAAGATAAGATGTGCTTCTTAATCCCAGAAGGGAAATAAGTAAAGGAAAATAAGGAAAGGATTATGCGAGTTAAAAATATATTTTGCATAGGCTATAGGCTATATTGGTCCTCAACCTTGTTTGTGATTTCATTTTAGAGCCAAAATGTGTTATGTGTTATCAATTCTTTGTCATAGAGCAACTATTCCAAAAGACAGCTTGTGGAGAGGACATGTTCAGGTGTCCTTGAGCTCCATCACTTGTACCTGTTGGACCTGCAAATGATAGGAGGACAGCGTTCCATAAATAATTCCTTTTCATAATGAGGAAATGCACATGTTTATCACACACTGAATGTATAATTGAGCACATGTAAATTGGTTGTGGTTTCGGGAATCGCAGCGAATCACGTCAATGAAAAGCCATTGGCTGTGTTCCAGCTTCCTTTTTGTAATCACAAGGTTACATTAATCAAAGCTTCTTTTATAAAAAAAGAACACAAACACATTGACCTTTAAATTAAATAATCCATTTATTCAGTGTACACAAATCTTTTAGTTTTAATTTTGACAGCTATTTTTAGAAAATGAAACACATTTGTAGTATAGTTTTTTTATAACGGACTTGTTCATATGTTCACTATACACTCTTATATACAATGTGGTGCTGAATATAGAGTGACAGTGTTTTATAACAATACAATCAGGGACTTTATGGTGAAATGACTTGAGTAAAAAAAGAATACTGCAGTCTCACCATTCTTTCTCCAGGGCAATAAGGGACACTGCAGTCTCAATGAACACAAACACACACACACACACACACACACACACACACACACACACACACACACACACACACACACACACACACA
>JAOPJO010000002.1:12060864-12071674 GCA_027123675.1 Molva macrophthalma
AAACACTGTACCCACATGCAAAAATGCATTTATGCACACACACACACACACACACACACACACACACACACACACACACACACACACACACACACACACACATCCTTGTCTACAGTGCTTTGTTATACCATAATTAATAGGGCTTCCTTTACATTCTGAGACTATTGGCTTATTTTCTTTTACCTGTTAGCCCACCATACCACCTGTCCACAGTGGTGTGGATAACAGAAATCTGAATGCCGACCCTGGTTATTAACCTCAGCAGCAACCGTTCTCTCCTCATTATGGTTCAATATGAAAAACAATGGCATAGGAGAGAATAGAATAGAGCAGAAGGATAGAATAGAATATGATAGAATAGAAAACAATGGTGCTCAATAGAGCAGAATACAATACAATAGAATATAACATATTACAATATTACTACATCATGTAAGAGTTAAATGGGGTTTGTTAAAGTAAGGAATTAGGAAGCAGCGACAGTTCCTGTTTTTCCCTTTGTGTTCATAAACGTTCATTGTTCTCTGCGATTTAGAAACATCACACATATAATAACCACTTGGTAGATGTATAGGGCTCCAAACATATAAACTTGAATTCATAATATATGTTTATTTTTTGACAGCGATTAAATCACATATGAAAGGGTGGAAAATGGGGGTGGTGGCTTAACCTGTCATTCTTAACAGAAGGCAAAGCTACCTCTGTGGTGGCTACTCCCACTCTAATATCGAAAGTACAAATTGTAAGACCCAGGGAGGAGTAGAGTTGACACAGGCTGACGTCCCTTTCCTTCACCATGTCACGGCCTCAGTATGCTTTATGATTGGACCACTGACTAGCCCATCTAGTTTCTCTCTGGACTCCAGGACTGCGGCTGGACACCACTTGTTATCAAGTCTGCTGAGCTCCACCTACTGGCTTGAAGGGCAGGATGTGAGTACATTCACAGGATCTTGTGTTGTGTAGCCCTTATCTGCGTTACACATGCAGGAATTAACACAAGAAGTGGGGCTTTGTGCGTATCGGATGTGGCGGCTTTCCTGTGAGATGGTTTGTTCACCTTATTCCATTTAAACTGTCTGTACAGCCAGAAGAGACAAAGTTACACATAGTCCCTGTGAGTCATCTTTAAATCAGTAGTTTCAGCAAAATTGCACTTGAGTCTCTGCTGATTAGGGAAGATGCCCTAGATGACTTTATTTACTTAATACAGACTTTTCTATTAGCACATTTCCAGCAATGCATTTATCTCATTTCAGTCTATATCTGGTCTCTATTGTTAAGAGCAAGGACTGACAGGCTGTCATTTCCAAGCAACTAAACATTCAAAGTACGCGCTCACTCCCTATTCCTCTTTCCTCAATCTTCTCCAGGGAACTGCTGCCCCAATTTCTTCCTCGCTATGAAAATGTTGATGATTGCGAAGGAACCCTTCAATATGATTTAGTCATGTGTGGTTTTAGTATCTTCCATATTTCTTTGGGCATTTCATTATATATTTTTTAGACCTTGTGAGAATAAAAAATATTAGTATGCCTTGCCAATGTTGTAATTACCCAATGTCTAAGAGACCACAATCTTTTGCCAGTTCTTAAATCTCTCATTACATTTGGTTGCATATCACTTAATGACTGGGATTTTGAACAAAGGACTTAGATTATATACAAAATGTATTGATTAACCTAAGCAATGTTTTCAGAAATGCTATCATAAGAAAGCTCAGAATTTAGTATAGCTCAGTGAGCATCATTGATATTGCAAGGAAAATCAGTATGGAAATAAATGCTGAAATACATGCTGAAGGTTACTTGAACTAATTAAGGCCAATGATAGCATCCCCAGTCAAAGGTTCACATTTACAATTCACTAAGAAAGCCTTGACAAAAATAAAGGGATGGGTGATTTTATGCATACAGTTGATTGCATGTTGGATGCCAAGCACTTTAAACAGATGAAATCGGTCAGAATAACATGTTGTGGCTAAACCATTTAGTAGAAACATGTTACTAAACTGTAAATAGCGAGAGGGGAAATCAGTATTGCGAGTAAGTAATGCTGACACCCAGACGTCCAGAAGAGGAAATGCGGCAAAATATTATTATCTCTCTATTATTATTCACTTTTTTGTGTAATTGAGATTGAAAGCTCTCTTAACCTCAATTACAGCTAAAAAAGTAATGTACAAACTGCACTGTCACAACAATTTCCCACAGTTAAAAGCTTTCTTGATGTGGCGTACTGTGACCGTTTTGAAAATAGCCACAGTTTCCAACATCTGGACTGTGGACTGCCTCTCTAGGACCAAGGATAATAGAGGAGAACATTAAGAAAAGGAGTGAGCTAATTTCCAGAACAATTTTCTACCACTGATAGGCAGTCCTTTCCTAGATAAATAGTGAGAGTGATCTGACCATTCTTGTGGGAAATTGGAAATTGAAAACTGCATGTGATAGACAAGAGGGGGAAATGACCTTTCAATATTAATGACACTGAGAGCTGTGATGTCATCAGGCACTGATTGGGTCTGTGTAATCCATGGGAGAGATGCGTACATTTACGGAAAGCTCCTCACGTTAATTTTTTCAACAAATGTTTAAATCTTCAGTTAGTTTCATCAACTGAAATGAACTGAAAATGGTCTCTGGTCTCTGGGGATTTTGGCAAACACAGAACAACATCTTTGGATATTCTGGTCAGACACTGAGCCCTTTGACAATTCTTAAAGTGAACTTTGGATCAACAAAGGCTATTACTAAAATGTGGCCTATATTTTTCTATTGATGGTCCATCAATTCCTCTCTGCACTACTCTATTTTGTAACTCATTTTGTTCCTACCTTTCATATACAGGATACAGGATACAGAAAACTGTATGAAAATAAAAGCCAGTGGCATTTATTCATGGTAAGCCACAATACCATGAGTGCATTGTTAGCAGGAGAGGGCCCAGTTGGAGTCTAAGCCCTAACCTTGGCTCTGTGTTAATGCCATGCTCTACCAGTTGATCAACACTGGACAATGTGTGCCTTAAACTATTTTGCTCTCAATAACCACAATGGCATTTCTAAATATTGTGTTTTTTTAATACATACATATTTTGCTTTTGAATATACCTGTTATTTTGATTGTAAAACCCAATAAACACTGTTTACCAATAAAAAAGACAGGACAATGTTATTTTCCTTTCATTTCCAATTTTGCCAGTTCCATGTTCTTCAAATGATATGAATGTTATACAATATACTTGTAGTATGCAAAGCCTGAGACCACCCTCACATACCCATCCCCACAAATAAAATAATAATACAACATTAGAAAATGTTGAAGAATTCGTCAGACCAACTTCAGCTATGTGAGCTTCACTTTTTCACTTTTTATTGCACACAACAGCAGAAGTGTGGCAATTCATCCTCCCACGCATACTGCTAACAGTAAGTCAAATGATGTCTTGTTATGCAGGACAGGGGCTTTTCACTGATTCTCCTCCCGAGCACAAGTAACACACCCAAATCCCTTCCTCCTTTCATACATTTGTCTGTCTGTGTACTAGTTTGCTGAAATAATCCACACACTCAATTCTCTGCATGTACTAAATGAAAAAAAAAAAGTTCCATCGCCAGAAGGGTTTTTGGGGTGAGGAGTTAGGAGGGAAATAACCCCCCCCCCCAAAAAAAAAAGAAGCAGTAAAGGAGGAAGTAAAGTTTTCCCTCAGTGAAGCCAACCATTTCCGTATCTTTGATACAGTGCAACGCACGGGTCATTGAGAGCATAAAACTCCAACACATCACAGAGAACGCAGTGAGGAGAAGCAATGCTCCATTGGGCTGACATTGATTCTTTCCGAAGTAGGAACTCCTGGTGGAAAGGAAAGTCACCAGTATCGTACTCATGGTTTATTATTGGTTTCCATCTTGAGAGCTTGTCAGCTCTTTCACCTGATCCGCTTTCTTCCCCAGGAAAGAAAATAATCGGAAAAGAGATTGAGGCACCGTGTAGATGTTCAGCATCACCTGATAGTGGTAACAGCATCTCTGCTCTTGGAGGATTGCATGAAAGCATTGAGCCATCATTCTTGTGGCAGTTGGCAGACACACAAAAAAGACAATCTACATCTGTGGTTACGGGGTTAATTTTGTATTTTTTGCAGTTTCATGCAGGCAGAGATGCACAGCATCATTTTCCATACCACAGAGAGTGTATAAAAACCTGGGTAATTAAGAGAAATCCCGACAGTCAAAGTGCAATTATCCATAAAATACAACAAACGCAATGTCAAGTCTTCTGTAAATGTCTGTAAGCGTAACAAAAAAACATAATATTTGAAGTGGTGATATTAGCAGCCATGCTAAAATATAGCTGTCTGCAAAACAACTGTGGTTGCGGTTGGGCTGGTTGTTGGAAGATCAGTTTGATAACAGCTTCCAGGAGTGACATGAAATGGTGAATATTGTGGGATTAGACCGCAATAAGTGCCCAGTCATTGCCTTAGTCTACGGGTGTAAAGAACCATGCGGCATCTGCCAAAAGAACGTCTCCTCAATCATCAGGAAGAATCCACTCAAAGGCGCTGTCAATAGAGGTTTATGGCTTTGATATAAAACTGTCAAAGTAACAACCACCTGGGATTCTCTAATGTCTATTATCTAAATTACCGTGGTCATATGTTTCAGAGTTTGAATCCCATATATGTTTTACCTTCTCTCTTCTCCCCTGGCTCAGTCTTGGTAACCAACCAAGTATACTAGTGTGGGGAAAAAAATCTAAATTCTAGGCAGAGCAGGATGAAGGAGAATGCTGGATGTAAACCAATCTCAGACATCTCAGAACACTGTTGGCTTTCCTCTGACAGGGGAATCTGAAGACTGTGAATGTTATTGGACAAATATAGCGCAGCGCTGCAGTCATGGTTCACCCACTTATAGCACCAACACTTGTTTACATAAACCAGCCAACTTCCTCGGCCAATGGCTGAATGAATCCCATGAGAAAAGATTTAACCTATACACTGATGCAATCAACCACAAGTGTCTGTTCAGTTCTTTTCATATCTCATGACATTTAGTTTTATGAATTTTACATAAGGAATGCTGAAATGTCACAATGTTTAAGCATATTTCATAATTAACTTGACAGCCTTGAGATGAGTAGGCGGATGTAGGCCTATCCGTGGTTGTGGGGTGATGAGTAAGTGGTGCTGACGCAGATGTAGGCCTACTAAGGAACACAGGGGAAGATGAGCAAAACGTATTTCGTAACGTATTCATCACATTGGCTCGGTTTGATATGATTACTATATTTTAAGCAAAAAGAAGAAAACAGAAAATTAACCAGAGTCCTCCATGAGACAAGTGCAATAGATATTGGTATGGCATTGCGGCAAAATTATTTTCTGAAAGTTTGCAAATTCGAAGCTTATATATAATTGAAGTGAGTATTTTAGCGGAAATGCCTTAAAATGTCTGTCCACAGCTGCACGGTGGCATAATCTGTTTATTAATGAGGTGTGATGCAAATTACATGCTTTCATTTAGTCCTCTTTGATTTAAAAGTAATTTAATAACATTAGGAATTGCTCAAATTGCCTCCAATGAAAGACAGGGCTGCCTGTCCAGGAAAAATTGATTCAACCCTGTCGGGCTGCATTCACTTCAGCAGAATTGTTTAGCAATGTAGGCCTATATTCAGAGTAGACATCACTACATGGTGGCGGCAAACTAATCACAGGGCTGAGCTGACTGAACCGTTGACATTTCCTTATGAATCTGACAAAAGAGCGAACAATGCCACTACAATGATGTCAGACAGCACAATTCCATCTATGAAAGACCTGTTCATGTTCTCTTTGACAAACCATAATTTCCATAAAAATAAAAAAAAGTCATGTCTGAATAAAATGCCGGCAATCGACGTAATAACTCCATGTGCTTTAAAGCATGTTCAATTTATCCATTGGCTGAGAAGTGAGTTGTAACATATTGTAACACGAATCCAATGGGGTCAGATGTGTGCAGTATTAACAGGAGCATTGTATGGCTTGAGAGTGAGAAGGAGTCAGCGCGAAGAGGACCGATGGAGGCGGTGACGGCGAGGATGCCCAAGTCAAAACAATGCAAGAGCTTTGACTGCAGAGAGGAAATGCTTTGACATAAGCAAACCCAACGTCTGACCCCAATCCGCCGTTCAATCTCTCGGCTGTGAACTTTGGGAATTTCAGCACCGGACTTCCGGATGGTATACACGATGACCCACCGCTTTGGCCGCAGTTCATGTTCAGCCTGCAGGGGAAACAGTGGATGTCTTGAACCTGGTTCTTTGATTGCGACGCCTTGAATCTCTCTGATTGTGTTGCGTATTTATCGGATCAGGTACCCTCACGAGGGATGGCAGGGACCGATGAATACAGTTTCTTTCATATGCGTATTTTTGTCTTGGGTATGTAATTCATAACACCATAAATAGCACAGAAAATCCATCTGAAGAAAATCCTTAGGGCAATGAATTGAATTTGAAATTCAGACAACAAGGTATTATTTTGACTAACAGCACTTGGTTGGTTACAAGGTGGTGCTGATGACTATTAATGCAGCATGTTTATTCACTTAAAATGTAATACATCTCACGTGGCCATACATTGTGCGGTATTAGAGGCAAGGGAGGATTCAAATTGGGGCTTAGAGCACTTTGTGATCTGTTGCACCACGGAACAGTTTGTGTTAAGCTGTAATAGATGGAAACCAAAGCACCGAATGGAGCTGTCATTAGACGAACTGCAATGCAGTCAGATGGAGCCATGAGGTAAGCTTCAATTGATTATTCATTTACGTTGTTGGACATTTTACACTTAGGGCTTTTAGCCGGTTGCTATTGTGCAGCAAATCTTATGGTGCATGGTATAAGGGATTTAATTAGTTGTCTTGCTCAAGGGAGTAATGACAACAGTAGTTGAGCTGTGATGCTATAGGCTACCTTTATGGGAAATTCTCGAGACATGGACTAGTATAAATAGAAAAAATTGAAGTAATAAATAAAAAAGCAATGCTCACTAACTCATTAAACAACAAAATCAACTCTCTCTCGCTTTGTGCATGCTTATATTTAGGACAATTACAAGTACCAAAAAACCTGGCATGGTTTGAAAGAAACGGAGGGAGAGAGAGAGTGTGTGTTTGTATGTGTGCGTGCCTTTGCTTTTAGTTTTTTGTCTGCAAAAAACTTGAAATTAACATAAGTCCAACCTCTCAACAATTACAACACTGAAGAATTTCAGAGGCTAAGAAAGCAATTCTAACACATCAAAAGGAACATTGATGCAATTCTGAAGCATTGACTATTGTGCTGCCGCAGTAATGAATGTGTGCACTTTGGTCCATTTGCAGGGTAGTTGCAAATTGTACTGTGTGCGCTCAAACCTGCAGGTGGTAATGCATAGGCAATGAGCTGCATGCATTCTGCAGGTCTGGCCGAGGTAACGCAGGACCTAGCTATAGTGTCAGACATGCTGTCTGGGATAGCATATTTCTCTGTTGTAAAAAAATGTATGAAGTCTGCATCGAAAAAATAAATGTCAACACAGCTGAGCAAAAGCCAAGGACTCAAAAAACTTCCTATACGCAGAAATAAAATCCTGCTTCCACCTTATTTTGTATATTTCCTGCTCTGTTATGTATAATGTTTTTTTTCCATCTAGGGCATTTGAGTCCGATTAGGATGTGTTGTAGACGCAACTTTGTCTCATTTTCTCCTTCATTAGCTGTTGATAGCAACGGGGTGAATTATCTGGGGTTTGTTTGTGGAAAGCACTGACTCGATCAGTTTCCGCATTGGATAAATGAAAGATAAACGAAAATGGTTGTTTCAAAAAAGTCAAAGTGAGAAGAAAACAGGACAGTCAGTTCTTAGAAGGGGGGCCTGGTCAACCGCTCAGCTGCTAAACAATACCGGCTGGTTTCTGTTTTTCAGAGAAACAAGTAACCGACATTAAAGCAATGCGAAGCAAAGAAAAATTCATGAAAACATATTCCTCTTTATTATTTTATTAAAAGGTGGTTTGCATAGACACTGTTCTGGTGTAGAACGCTAAGCTTTTCATCACAATGCTTCACTGACTTTGATAAATATCATGTCATATGAAACGACCCATGCGATGCCACACAAGATAACCCTGCTACACACACGCACACACACACACACACACACACATGTGCATGCACACAACCACACTCACACACACACACACACATTTTCACACACACACTCATACTCATACACACACACATACACACACACACACACACACACACACAAACACTGATATCAACAGGCACAGGTGAACACAAACACACACAAGTCATGTGTGTGAGTCCTGCACACACACACTAACACACACAAACGTTTGCACACACACACACACACACAGTGCCGTGTTGTGTTAGAAATAGAGTACGGGTGGGAAGGAAAAAGTGATAGAGGCATTAAATCATTGCATTCAACACTGCTGCCCAGCACTTCATAGCAATGGAAATTAAATTCCAAGGTTCCACAGATAGGCCTGCACTTGGACCGCACTGTCTGCCCAAGTCCAGTCAAGTGACCTAGCCTAGGATGACCACACATACACACACCCTGCTCTAGCTCCCCATAATTCAAAGTACACACCTCTATACAACTCTAACCTTAGGTCCAGGTAACAAAACCTTCCCTGTTTGCCTCCCTCCTCCCCCCCACCACATCCTCCTCCTCATCCTCCTTGAATATATCAGCTTAGCAATTAGCTCAATGAAATACAGCTGCATTCAGTGTTTGGCAAGGCTCTTTGAGCACCTCTAACCCCCCCCCCCACCTGGCACGTCCATGTTCGCATTAGAGCCAGGCCAAGCCTCAGCACTCCCCTGTGCTTGACTCACTGCTACTCTATGCTACCATTTTATAGTGTGTGATCAGTATCTGAGAGGAGTGTTTCTCTAGAAGCACTAGCCACTAGTTGTAAATGAAATCTTCTATTTTTCTATTTCTTCTCATGGCTCTCCAAGGGACCGGGGGGGCCATTACTCATAGAGTCAGCCATGTCGTGCTGTGGCTAGGGGCTATTAGCTAATGGCAGGTGGCTAGCGGCTAGTGGCTGGTGGCTGGTGGCTAGGGGCTAGGGGCTAGGGGCTAGGGGCTAGGGGCTAGGGGCTAGGGACTAGGGACTAGTGGCTAGGAATAGTGGCTAGGGCACGCACTGTCCACGCCAAATCTAGAACCCAGCCAGTACCACACAATACAACACATAAAAAAACATGCACACTGTCTATCCCACCACAGACAAACAGACAGACAGACAGACAGACAGACAAACACAATTATAATGTATCTCTATTCAGCATGTACCATCTACGACTAACAATTTTCTATATTTAAAAATCGGGATAAATGATTCCAGAGGACAGCTGAGTCCTCAATCAAGGACTCACTTTCACTCATCAAACATCTTTGGGGAGATTCTGGCCTGCTAAATTAGATCTACTCAGTTGAGAACGCAGCTATTTTTACCCGCATCACGAGACTGGTAGTCAATCAGTGGCTCGGGCTGCCTATAAATGGCTGAGGCAATCTCGGTTGTGACTGGACCTGAACGCTCAATCAGCAATACACTGCAATTCCAGAGTTATAAGGCAGCCCCTTGAATGCAAGCATCGATTTATCTCTCTGTTCTTGTATTGTCTCCTTAAACACAAAAAGATTGTTGCACGGAATAAGGTGAACTTAAATTCCTAAGGCGACTGCTCTCCACGTCTTTGTACAACATCACTAACATCATGGCAAAGCTGCACGGAACATTCCAATGTAATATTCCATTAAACCACAAGAGGGGGAAACATAACCTTTTTTGACCCTGCTAGTGAAATACAAAAGGTTGGGTTGAGAGGTTGAATCTGAAGTTGATTATATCTGGAACACTTTTTTGCATTATCCGTATTTTTTATCACACACTGAGAATGGACCGTTTGGATCTGAAACATACACAAGGGACTGTAGCACAGGAATAAATCAGTGCAGCCTGAGGCAGCCAATGAAATGTTTCACCGCAATCTATTATACAAATATGAGAAGAGATTATAAATATCAAAAAAAGTACACATTCTTGCGTGCTATCTGGCTTAACGTAGATTCTGCTGCAGTCATTAGAGCAGTACAGCCGGATGAAGGCGTGAGATGAGTAGGATGTGTAGTAATGACATTTGACCAGTAGGTGGAAACACATGCATATTCAGATGTTGGGTTAGTGCCAACTAGACAACCACACTCATTATCGAGGCTTCAACCGTTTAACACTCCTGTTATAAGTCTGTAGCCATATAAGTTGTCTCTTATGCCATACACATAAGCATGTTTGTGAAAGCTTACATGAATTGGCCCTCCATTTTGGAACAGAAGGAACAGGGCTTTAGTGCTCTGTCCAATTCTCATGCTCAACTTGTAAAAAACAACTGAAAAATAATTGACTTGGAGGGACCTGGGGTCCAATCAACCGTGGCTTAGCTTGTGGTTCAGCAGGGAGACCATAATATCCCTGGACAAGAGGGGATGGGGATCAACACCACAACAACAACAACAAAAACATTGACACCGTAAAGGAGTTTGTGTATGGAGAACTCAAGGACACCCAGATGTTCTCCGGTGGACTTGATATTGGAGATCAGAGATGATGTGTTGATACCCTCAGCTCCACCAAACTATAATAAAACTAAATAATTAGCAACAACAATACATATGAAGGTAGCGAAGTATTGCCACAGAACATGATTTCACATGTTTTCACATTCCCA
>JAOPJO010000002.1:12115262-12126103 GCA_027123675.1 Molva macrophthalma
CACACACACACACACACACACACACACACACACACACACACACACACACACACACACACACACACACACAAAACATTCAGTGATTCAGCAATAACCAATTTTTTTTTTAAGAAAACAGAAAAGTCAATATGAATCAGAAATTCATCATATTGCAAGTGTAAGAATAAGTAAAGGTTTAAGTGAAAGCATGAAAAGAAGTCAGAAATTCACAGTAGATAGGAAGGAAGCTTTAATCAGAGAATTAGACACAACAGACAAAAGAGAACATGAAATTCAGAGATGAAATATAAATCAGAAGAATAAAGGGTAACAGTAGATGCAGGAAAACTGTGAATTAGGATTCAGAAATAGAAGTTGTAAGAAGCAGCGATAATCATAATAGGCATTTTATGGCAGTCGTTTAAATTATGTTGTATTAAAGTACTTCATTTTCCTTATAATTCTTGTGTACAAAAATGTACAAAAGTTCTCACGTGAAAGTAATGCTGTAATAGTGCAGTGTCATGTGTTCTTTATAAACAACAACACAGAATCCGGAGTAGGCACAGGTATAGCAACAGAACGAGCAGGATCTGTTTGCAAGTGAAATACTTTTGCCTGTAGAGGTAGAGGTATACAGTTTCTCCTCTTGCAGCAACTTCATATCTGCCAGCAAATATTATATAGCAAATGATGGCTCATAAACCAGATGCCAGACCATCTGCCAAAGTACTTCATAAACCTTCATCCTGATGCCAAAGTATTTGGGCATCTGAAAACTGTGCAAAATATTTTTTTTGTAAGAACAGCCTTTGGAAAAATTCACCAATTGTGAATGATCCTAATTCAACTAAAGACAATTTTCTTTACTTAAATATAGAAATAATCATTAAAATCTGAAATTAACAATTCAAAGACAATACTCATAAGGAGAGCTGCCTATTTTTACTATTTATCCTAGGAAACTTCTTTTTCAATATAATTTGCACACGAAAACAAGAGAAAGTGCAGGGATTAAAAGTATCAGAGCTACTAAAAAAATATCAACACTATAAGCTACACTTGTGTAACTAATATTATCTGCGCAACTGTTAAAATAAAGCCTATGCAATCTGATGCCCCCACTTGGGACATCCCATTAACTAATAATAGTACAGAGTGGGCCTCCAGACCTGGGGTTCAATCCCAGCCTTCCTGGTAGAAAACATGGGTCTTGGTGCCTGAACACCTGACCGCGAGGAAGATGGACGCTCTGGAGAGACAACCGACATGGGAGAGTTCATCCTCAGCTGGCCATGGGTTGGGGCAGCGCCGTAGTGAGCGGGGTACTCCTTCCTTCCTGTCGGGCTGAGGGGAGACCGTGGAGACATGCACTGGGGAGAGCTGTGGGTCGCCTGGTTACTGAAGTGGGCCGGAGAGCTGGTGGGGAGGGAGGTCTGCCTGGAGAAGGGCTGAGTGGGCATAGGGGCTCTCGCGGCCGGTGCCGCTCTTGGTAAAGAACTAATGGGGTCTTTAATGGGGTTGAGAATGAAGAGGGAGGCCTTTAATTGGTATGGCTGGTGCCTGGAGAGGTCCATTTCTATCTTGGTGCAGCCGTTCTCCAGAGGAGGGCTTTCTGGGACCGGCGGTGGAGCCGGTGCTTGTTGACTGGGCTTTCTTTTGACTTGCTGTTGGGCCTGTAGGGTCTGTGTGAGCTGAGTAGACATTTCAGAGTTTTTGGCAATGGCTTTGACCCTGCCAGGCATATTTGATGGGAAGACCCAAGATGGCGGTAGAGAGATAGTGGGAGAGGGAGACCGATCCGGTTTTGCATTCTGATTCTCCAACACAAATTTATCCATTCTGGACTGGCGCTTTGCAAAAAGCTCAGCCCCCTTTCCCGAGGCGTTGGTAAGAGTCTGCTCCGGCCTGTGCTCTTCCCTTAAACGGGTCCTGGAGTTCTTCAGGCAAGACGCCCATTCTGGAGCAGCGGCTCCCTCTGAGATCTCTTGCTTCGTTACCAGGAAGTTGGACGCCTCAGCGCCCAGAGCGAGAAGCTCCTCTTCAGATCCCGGCTCGGGCGCTGGTCTGTGCCCATGTTTCTTCCTCTCGTCTGCTCCCTGAACCAGCGAGAGCAGCTCAGGGTTAGGAGCGACGACCGTCTTCTCTTTGAACGTGAACATGGACTTCCTACCAGTGGATCTCTTAGCAGCCATCTCCTCCAGGATCCCTGTTTTAATCGTCGATGTCCTCTCTTCGATCGGTTGAGGAATATATGCCTGGGGCCCAGGGACTGCCGGGGCCCCATAGTAGGACCCCGGTGGGTTGGTGGGAGTAGACATATAAGACATGGAAGGACCAGTGGCAGTGTACTGGGGCACCGTCGGGGGTATAAGGGACATGATGGGAGACATGCAAGTGGGGCTGGAGTAGGTCTGTGGAGGCTGGTTAGTGAAGGCTGGCAGAGGGGGCATCGGGTATGAGGGAGGTGGAGGTGGGGGTGAGAAGGCGGCTCGATGGGGGGCCGTGAAGGTGGGTACTCGTGGAGTGGCGTATGAAGGGGCGGGGGGGGTGTCCATTACGGGGTTTGTTGGAATAGCCTCAGGAGACTGCACGGTTATTGGAGAGAAAAAAGGCCTGGCGGTTCTATTGACGATGGTGGGCTGCTTGGTCGACGGGACAGGGCCGGAGGGAGTCCTGTGGCAGCTGTTAACTGGAGGAGCAGGCTCCGGCCTTTCTCGACCTGTGTCCTCTCTTGCCTGGGTTCGTTCCAGCTGAGCTGAGTAGGTAGTACAACTTGTGGGGGCGAAATCGACCTTAACATTCTCCTCCAGATCTCCAAGCTCTTGGTCGATTGCCTCCTCATTCCTGAACTTCACCTCCCCCTCAACCTCCTCCTCCTCCAACGCCTCTCCCTCATTAACCGGAACAAAGTGTCTGTCCTGGGGAACGTTGCTCTTTATCTGCTCCACCTCGTGGAACTGCTCGGCCGGCTCCTCCATAATATCCCCTACTTGGTGTATCCTCGCGGTGGGTGACCAGAGCGGCCTGGCGGCACGGCTGTTCCTGCTGTTCAGCTCTCGGTCCTTCTGCTTACCACTTCCTTCTGCCCATCCTAGTTTATCACACGACGAGAGGGCTTTAACATTCTCTGCCGTGTCCTTCGCTGAACCCTCTCCGCCACTTTCCAGCGTGAAGGCGTTGACCCTCTGCCTGCGTCGGTTGAAGAGCTGGACACCTCTGGAGCTGGAGTTGGTGGGTACGGTGAGCTGGGCGGCAATGATCTGACTCCTGACCCGAGCTTCTTTCAGCTCCTTCTCTGACAAACTGGCACTCCTGGTTAGATCTAGAGACAGAGCACAAGGAAACCAGACGGAAATAATAAATACATGAATGAACAACCCGTGACATGCCATACATTACTTTGACCATCAAAGCTGAACCACAAAAACCAATACAAATAAATGTCTGCAATGTTTCAATATATGAGATGCTAACCTCAACAATGGGTCTATAAAATGTTACTTTTAGGTATTCTGTCCCTTATTCCATAAAGACATTTCTCTTAAAATATTCCAAAAGGAGGTTTCAAAGGAATGCTTGTAAATGCAGTTACAGTGAAAATGAACAAGGACAAGGCCTTAACAAGTCTGGGGAGGAAAAACCCACAAAATTGTTTCTGTTCAATGTGGTTGATTGTTTTTTGTTTGTTTTTTCTGCTGTCCTGTTTGATTTATACCGATGAGAAAAAAAAAAAAATACTCAACTAACTAGGAGACAAACTATAGTTGAACTACACCCTAGAGAGAGTTTTCAAATAAACCTTACACTAGAGAACACATGCATATTCCATATTACACATACATTCAAAACGCACTGGACTCATGCGAACTGTGGTTCATTTATTTTTTTGTTGAGAACTGACTCCACTCTGCAGTTAAATTTATTATTCTTAGAGGAATACAGCGTAGAATAACACATTCTGGCTGAAAATGACTGTAGTGATTGTGTGGGCTCACTCGCTCCATTCCAGTCGGTACAGCCATTTCCTCTGCCATCTGCTGTAGTCCCTCCCAGAGCATTCCTAGACTGCTGTGTAAATTCCCTGCTTAAGCCTCCAAATGCCTTTGGTTTCTCTTTTTAAGTCAACGTCTTCAAGGCTACAGTTCAGATGTGAAATAATAACTGAAAGGGCAAAATCAACATAAAATTTCCCCATACTATACCAATTACTATTATTTTAGATTATTTAAAGTTTCAGTGCTGTAAAAGGTACGGAATGCTACAGTATCCAGATTATTTATATCAATAAGTATTACTATGAAATGCATATGATTAATAACAAGCTCAGTTATAACAGCTGTTATTACTATTATTTTATGGTATTCATATTAATAGAGAAGTACTGGTAAGATCATTACTATATTGCGTGGCTGAGGTCACTTTCAGCATGGAAGAAACATTGTTAAAATCCCATGAAGCAACTGTCCTGGATAATGTCTGAAATAATGCTTTTTCTCCTTTTAATGACCGTATAGAGCCAAACCAAAGCGTCATTGAATATATTTTATTGCTGTCAAAATAAATGAAGCTTTATCATTCTCTGGTATGCTTTTCCATGGTTAATATTGCATATTTTCCTGGCTCAGTGTTTCATAGAAAACTTAGAATTATAACTGTTCCAGCCAAACAGGAAAAATGTGTATCTGTTTTTGATTTTGCGAACAAAATTGATTGATTTAACTAACAACAAAGGCCTACCTGTTGCTTTCAGTGAATTCCAATTTAATTTGCGCCTTACTCCTCAAGTGCACTTCACCTTTATGTCCCCAACATTTGATTTCATTTTTCTTGTTGTGGTTATTATATTGGAGGCCTACCTTTTGCTTTCTATATCTATTTATATGTACCTCTATTTTGAATCTGTTTGGCTCCGTTACTATGCTGCTGTAGCTTATGATTCCCCCTCAGGGATCCGTGAAGTAGTCAACTTCAAACCAGGAGTTGTTCTACAATTTGGTAATTGACCTTGTCTGTCAGCAAGGCAATAAAACTATATCAAAACCAGCTCGACAGCAACATAAAAAAACCTTTGCTTCCTTCCCACAAAGTAAAGAAAGAAGACAATGCAGTAGGTCTATGTGAGCGATACCTTCAGCCACCTATCTAAACTGAAGGGATAAAAACATCCAACTGTCAACAAAACAGGCCTTGATATCTTTAATAGACTGTGTTCTAGAGCTGAGCCAACGACTCAGCCCGTTCGTATGTCTGTCAAGGTTGTCGCGGTGTGCTCCCAATAAAGACTTTTACAGGCCGTTTCGTCTCAATCATTTAAACCGAAACAGAACACATGCCACAGAGTGACTTGCAAGTGCTAGGCCTACTTTGCAGTAACGGTGATACGACCCGTGAGCTATGTTTACAGCGACCACTGCCTCTCTGGTGGATGCCAGATGGCAAGTAACATGCAGGTGCAAATTCCACCATTGATTAATATATCATGTCTCAGAGAGAAGTACGTATATCGTGTAACCATAGACGACGTTAGGTATATGCTACGTTCAATATTTAACATTGCATTGATCAATCCATTGAATGTAAGGCTGCACAGTGGTGAAGAGACCAATAATCATCCTCACCATCATTTATCCTCATCCTCATCATCATTTAGCCAAATCATTGGCTAAATGATGATGGTCGATTTGGTCGATTTTAGGTAGTGGAAATCATCCTGTGCAGTCTTAATATAGATTCGGAGAACATTTAAATTCACAACTTCATTATTTATCATAACAGAAATTTTAATTAAAGCTGCCACCCCAGTATTTTAAATCTCAGAAAAACAACGCATCTAAATCAGGATGAAAGAAAAGTCGATTTTTTTCTTCTTTTTTTTTTACTTCGCTAGAACTTCCTGACGTGACTACATTTTAGTTTGTTGACTTATTCTACATAACTCACTGTTGTTGTTCTTCTTACCTTCATACAAACAAAGACCTTGACAGAACTCAGAGCAGTAGCACTTCCATCGGCGTTTCCAATTGAACTGTGTCTGATACCTTCACACCCCCGCCGCCTTTTCTGCAGCTCGAGAGCGGATCGTATTTCTTTGGTCCTCAGCGCGCGAGAGTTTATCCCCAGCCCAACGTGCTTAGCAGTGCAACTTGTTGGGAGGGGTTGGTTCGTCTGGAAATAAAACGCTCACTAAATTGGCCCCAACAACGTTTGTTTAACTTTTAGAACGCAGTTAGGCCTATAACTTTGCTAAAAGTCAAGTTCTGTTCAACACGTAGTCTTCTAGACGAAGCTCGTCCAGGGGACATTGCCACACTTCTGTAATTAATTGTTATTCGTGTGAGTTGAAAAGTTGTAGCCGGAAATCAATGAAAGATATCGACATGTCTGCTTCACGTAACCCAATATAGCGATCTTTGTCTCAGACAGTCACTAGATGTTTCTCAATGTTTACCCGGAATGGTCTGCGTGTAATGCAGGCTACGACTCCAGGAGATTAACACCTCTTATAAACTTGACCTCACATGTCCTGTCTGTCTTCACAAAAGTCATTACTTGCTGGTCATTACTGTGGAAACACTCTTGGCCAAGTGTTTTCTACCCTTCACATGTTTGCTTACTATGAATTCAAGGGCTTTTTGAGCTGACAGCCTGAGGGGGAATTGGGTTGTCCTCAGAGCAGACACACAATTTAGCCCCCCAGGCAATGACACACGACTCTCACTCGCCCTCTGTAATTCACTCCCTCTGCCCTTCTCACTCTGGCCTATCCCTTTCTGCACCTGGCTCTGGTAACGTCCTCTCTGTCTTTCTCTTCTTTCTCCTTGTTCCCATGACCAGCAAAATCACCACCCCCACCATCAGCTTCATCACCATCAGGAACTCCACCATCATCATCATCATCATCACCACCGCCATCATGTTCACCACCTACACCATCATCATCATCATCACCTTCATCATCATCATTATCTTCCTTATCATCATCATTAGGAACACATCATCCTCGTGCCCCTCGAATTGCTTCCTCAGAAGTATTCATGTGGGAAAGCTCCCTCCCTCAAACTGGCTAGTGTGAGGCTGGGAAGGGCTGGGGTTGGGGATTTGTCTATCAAAGCTCAGATTACCCCTGTCGGATGTTGTCTTTTGCTGGCTGACAGCAGTAGGGTGAGAGGGATGACACCCCACCGGCCCCGCGGGTGATTTGTGAAGCGGCATGAAAAGACACAGATTAACAAAGGTCCCATGGGGGTTTATCAGACTGAACGTGACCCAACGCCGCACTCAATCCTGGGGACAAAATGAAATACCAGCCCCTCCAGCACAGCAGTACACTGGCATTGCCGGTCCAAAAGGCTGACAAAGGTAGAGTAGATGTTTTGCACTATATTTACTTTATTAAGGTCAGCTATGATGACTTCAAGGGTTCATTGTTTCAAAGCAATCAGTGGCTGGGAGGGCTGGGAGTAGCAGGTATAGCATTATAGATTCATATCTAAACTATTTTCTGGCCCTCAGCCCTCCACTTCCTACAAGCACAATGTCTTGTTAGTTCCCCTGATTAGCCCCATCTGTTCAGACAGTACTTTCACAGCACAGAGGTAATTATCTTCTGTGTACTACATTTTTTTTTTCCACATTGTTGATTTAACGACATATCCATCTTTTTCTCTTTTTTTTTTCGGTGTTTAAACTGTCGTTGTATACTCGTTTCCCAGTGAACAGCTGTGAAAGTATAAAGGTTGGTCTAAATATGTTATTATAGATTTATTTCTCTTTTCCCGCAAGTACGACCATTTCTGTCGCTGGCGAAGTTAAATGTTGACATGACTCTTTAAGTGTGGTGCATGATTGCATTTCCATCGCTGTTGGGGCTGTCGGAATTTTCAAAGCCACAGAAACAGATGTTTCACTGTCTGAAGTCGCACTGAGAAAGCAGGGCAGTATCTCTTCTTACCCTATACGAGTCCACTCCTTAATTCAACAGTTCCTTGTTTCTCATGTCACTGTGTGTACAGCTGCTGTATCTGTCTGTAGGTGTGTAACGCATAATCTATGCATGTATTCTTTGAATATACTCCCAAGAAAACAAATAAAGGAAACCGACATGATACAGACATATGAAACACACACACACACCGACGCACACACACACAGACAGAGATGCCATACTTACTCGTTTTGCGGCATAACTGCTTTGTCTCCGGGCAAAGGGTTTGTGTACCCTGGAATCCACACTTCTCCCATGGTGCATTGCTGCTGATGTTGGAGTTATCCTGCGTGTCCTGCGTGGTTTGGAATGAAGTCTTCCTCCCCCCACCTGGACTCCAGCTCACCCCTCTCCTTATGGACACATGTCCCTTTTCCATCTCTTGTCCCCCGTGCAGTGTGGCTGCTGCCTCGGAAACCACTTCAGCAACCGCAGGCTAAGGTAGCACACAGAGTTAAGTTCCAGCCAGTTCAATCCTCTCGCCTCCACACAGCTTTTCACTACTGCCTCTCCTCACGCAGTAAAAATCCTGAAGTGGAACCAAAAGATCTTGGTGTTTCCACAACAAGCAGTGAATTAGTCGGAAAGTACCAGAAAAAAACCCCACTACAACAACACAAACACAACAAGGGGAGGAGGAATAATCAAATCGCTGGGTTGCTTCTTCGCCCTGTCATGGATCTCTTCTCATCAGTAATCCTAGCGACGGTTGTCCTGTAGCCAACCAGCTCAACGTTGATCAGAGAAGTGCGCTCTTAGTTTGGGGTTTGCGCTGTATTATTCACAATCTAACAGGACCTCCCAGGAGAGAGCCTGCTCCAAGGCACTCTGGAAGAGTTCCCATGGAAGAGAGCCAAGAGAATTTCACAACAGGGATGTGCTCTGTTGCAAATCCAGCGAAGAAGGCTGAGAAACCATCCAATTCTCTCTGCTTGTGTCTGTCGCTCTCCCTTTGGTTTCTCAAGCCCAGATGTTCCTGTGTTCTTCTATTTCAGACACAAAATCATGGTTGTTTTATTCATACAAATGGCTTACCCACCCATTGTATTCATATGCTTTATAGTGTCAAGGTAAAACTGAGTTATATACAAGAACAATAACTACTAAAGAGGGATACTATCTATGATAGCCTATTTAAG
Organism: Molva macrophthalma; assembly: GCA_027123675.1. Classification (NCBI taxonomy): domain Eukaryota; kingdom Metazoa; phylum Chordata; class Actinopteri; order Gadiformes; family Lotidae; genus Molva; species Molva macrophthalma. The sequence continues at coordinate 12,124,368 of JAOPJO010000002.1, forward strand.
TCAGGTAAGGTTATAACTTGGAAAGTGAACAGGCTTCCTAGGTATCAGTTTAATATAATTCAGGCCCTTGTCATGAGCCAAGTATCTCAGTATGATATCAGGTTCACAAGCTCCTTTGGTGCTTCAGGGTCTGTCTATCAAGACATGCTGTCAAGACGATGCTTCTTAATCCAGGTGAGGAAACATTAGTGTGTTAGTGCCAGGTTGGAGATCAAGTTGTAATTTAGATAAGGAAGAGAGAGCGACAGAAGCTGCAAATCCATAAAGAGGTTGATATCCTTTGTTGTCCACAGCAACCTGCAAAGTAAAAGAAATAAACACTTTTTAGAACACATTTTTGGTGAAATATATCTAGTAAGAAACATAACCTAGTCATATTGATATAAAATCCAATGGCAATCATAAAAGATCCAACTGTGTATTCTGTGTTTGACTATTGTGTAATATGTTGACAATGTTACACCCACTGCTTTGTACAGGAATGAGAACATTCTCCGACGTCATCCAAAGCAAACAGGGAGGAGGAAACTGTCCACAAATTGTACTTATGCCATTTTTTATATTTAACTATTCATCTATTATCTATGTTACTGGCTTCTTTAAGTTTTTTACGACAATGAGTTTATAAATGCTTTATGTCGCTCATTTAATCCTCGTCATTCTCTAACGATGTGCTTCCTGTCAAAGGACATTAATCTCTGTGACCGAGAAGGTTCCCATATTGGAGGCGCAGGGCCAGACTGTGTCTTCGAAGGCAGCCTTCTCACCACAGCCAACAAATGCAGCCAGGCTCAACAGGCGGGGAGAAGGAAGCAAGGAGCCGCCTTCATATCAGACTAAACACGATAAGGCCCACTGTTCTCTATTCGCTAAGAGGAAGGAAGGTGACAAATCATTTAGTCATGGATGTCAGAAAGAAATGTCTCCTAAACTGAGCCCGATAATGAGTAGCTTAATCTCCACCTCGGCGTTGCGGAACATGATTTGATGCAGAGCTGACATAAGCAATCTGAATTAAACATCCATTTTTCCATGTTAAGTACAAATTTGACCTGGGTACTTCCTCCAGTTACATTCCGGTCTCGTCCTGTGAAGCATTTTTATTAGATAAAGAGAATCCTGTTTCTTCCCCTGTAAAGTCATTAAGACACGCTGAGATGCCGTGTAAAAATAAACTGATGCTTTTGTCTGCCCCGGCCCTTGATCAGACTTGTCTGCCTGTGAAGCCCATCAGGCCTCTGTTTGTTATTCTGGTGACTCACCTCTAAAATACTCAGAAGAAGGAAATGTTCGACTGGTTTTTACCAGTCGAACAGAAAAAGCAAACCCCCGCAATTACTTTTAAATGTTTTTCCTTCCTCTCATAGATTCCTAGGAGACGTCGCTACTGCAGTCGCCTACATCTGTTCGTTTTTTTTTCCTGTTCGTTTTTCAAGGTGCACACACATCATAAACTCACTTGAGTGTCTCTCTCTCTAACTCTCTCTCACAAGGTCTCTATGTCTCTCCGTCTCTCTCTCTCCCTCTCGCTCTGTGCTTCATGTAGGCACTGAGCGGCACAAGAGTTGACTGAATGGAATGTATGGTACTACCGCTGTGACCCCGCATGACCCCAATGAATACAGTCAATCACTTCTAACAGAACGCTAGCCCCAGTCCCCTACCCACACACACACACACACACACACACACACACACACACACACACACACACACACACACACACACACACACAC
>JAOPJO010000002.1:12127081-12138241 GCA_027123675.1 Molva macrophthalma
ATCACACACACACGCCCACTCCCATCCGCCTCACACACACACACACACACACACACACAATCAAAGTCTGCGCCTGTGCCCCCTTTACGCCCAATGACAAGGGCTATGGGGGTCTATGGCTCACAGACGTCCCCCTGTTGGGCTGTTTAAAGTGTTTAATCACAGAGTTCCCGTTGGCTTGTCATCCTGTGATTTATAGCACCCCCGTGAAACACCTATACACTGGGGGGGGGGGAAGGGGGCTCCTCCATACACTGTACCCCTGGAGGATGTCCTATTACGGGAGGACTCAGTCCAACAGAGGGCGTGTAGACTAACGAGGAGACCGGCCGTGCTCTAATCACTCATGCCTGTCCCATAAAGCAGCCGTATATGTTCTTCGTTTTCATGGCCTATCTACATCATCGGTGGCTCTGTGTTTACAGCGCGGAGGAATGTGTGTGTGTGTGTGGGCGTGGATGCAAGGTGGGTGTGCATTCCACCTGGGATCTCGAGTGCATCGGTTGCCGGGCCTGTAACGAGGTGTCTGGCCAGACAGTGACTGACATGGTTTTATGGTGGCCCCCAGGGGCCAAGGCTTTATTGTGTTTGTAATTTCTTGTGCCGGCTGGGATCCATTACTGTTTGACATGCAAAAATCATCCAACACCTGAACCACCAACCAACCACCCCCTCCTCTCTCTCTCTCTCTCTCTCTCGCTCGCTCTCTCGCTCTCTCTATCTCTCTCTCTGAATGATACAAAGGATCATTATTTAAGCACTGGCTCAGCACAAACACATTTTAAAAGCACTGCTTTTAAAACAGACATTCCTGGTTCAGAAGTCATTAAGAGTCTGTCACAGAGAGCGTGCCCTGGCTTGTGCCGTCCGATGACAGACACCCAAAACACCTCCATGCACAACCTCCAATGAGAGTCACAACAGGCTCACTACCAGGCGCCATCGTTCCATGGTTTGAACCTGAAAAGTATGATTGTCATTGGTATTTAACTTTAATTATTTACGTGGATCTCATCTTCAATATACAAAAAATTCAGATTGCATTCCGATCTTATCTCACGCACATGAGAGTTTGGGAACTTCAAAGATGGAGGATGAAGGTCTAGAGTGGGTGTGGGACAGCTAATGGCAAGAGGAAGAAACCACTGAAACTAACTCTCAAATGCTCAAAAGGCCTAAGGCAAAGCATCAAAGAAGCAAACCAATGAATAGGTTGAGATGGCAAATCATTATTTTGGCTTGCATCGACTCAATCACAGTCATGTAAGTAAGTGAGTATCTTCATTGAGTTATCCACAACTTATGGTTAACAACATCTCCTGTCATCCCCCCTGTTAAAACTGTTCATGACTTTCACCTGTTGTGTTAACAGGAAGCAATTACTTATCCATGCAATTCGATAGGCGCCACAGCCGGCTCTGTCATTGGACACAGCTTCTAATGTTACACTGTGCGTATGTGTGTGTGTGTGTGTGTGTGTGTGTGTGTTTGAAGACACTAAGGTTACACTACAGGCATTGAGCAGTCAGAAGAACAATAGGCTATTGGCTATCAATGACCACAGCGCTGATGTAGCACTCTATTCCCATCTGCAAGTCCGGGGCTCTCCGTGGCGTGGAACAACAGCCACAGATGTTTGTCATCTATTTCAACAAAGGGGTTTCAGAGATTCCCCCCTCTCTCTCTTTTTAACTCGGTCGCATTCCTGTGCGCCCTCCAAAACAAAGATAGTTCTCTTACCCACCAAAAGATAAAGATAATGGACTGCAGGAGAGTTCCAGCTGCAAAGTTTCGTGAGCGCGGCAAAGGCGGTGTCACGGCAAGACGCGGGCGTCCGTTATTCCTTTCCCTGGGACATGTGAAGCCGGTGTGGCGTGTCATGTGCCTCTCTCACCTGTGCTCCGGTGGGTCTGGCTGTGAGATGCGGTTAGCATGCACAGCCCCTTTTTCCTCAGTCCTCAGACTCTTTCACACACCTCCCCCTTTTTTTTTTTTTTTTTGCAACCTCTTCCTCTCGCTCTTCCTCCCTCCCTCGCTGTCTCTCTTCCTCCCTCTCTATTTCAATTGAAGCAGACAGAGTGGATGGGGAGGGGAGGGGAGGGCTGGGGTGGGGGTGATTCGGCGCTCATAGCTGCAGCAGACGGAACACAGAGGGCTCTTTGTCCGAGAACCTTTCTCATATGGTTTCCTTCAGGCCTGCATACTGAACACATTATGCCATAATATATTTTCATATTCAACACAGGGATGTTGGAGGACCAATGGGCCCCACTCCCTTTCCCCCCTCTTTTTTTTTTTCTTCTCCAGCCTCGACCCATTTTCCCGCCTTGCAGACCGGACAGAGAGATCCAAACAATGCGGGAAATATTTGCAGAGGAAAATGTGCTCTGTATCCAGGCCTGAGACACACCGTTTTACCTGTAGAGCCACAGGCGTGCTTACGCTAGAGTAAATCTCCCAGAATGTATAGGAGAAAATATCTCTTTGATCTGGGGTTTAAGATCAAGAACATCAAAAGGTGCAGTGGACACAGAGGGGACAGTAGCTCATGAACACTTATCCATCTGAGATGCAACGAGACCAATGAGATCTTAACCCCTGCTCATGTTCCTCGGAGAAGTCCCTCCACCCGCCCCATAGGTGTTGTTAAAGACATAAAGTCGGTAACATCTGGCCAACTGGAGTAACTAAAACGAAGGAATCCTCAGATCTCTAGATTTATGGATATCAAATGTCGTCACTTTATGCCAGATGTTGGAATAGAACAAACAAACTGTGAAAATCCCCCCTGTACCAAACAAGGCATCATCTTAGCGAGCATTACACAGAGCATCTGGAAGGCCATTAAGGCGATGGAGACTGGTTGTAAACACATAAAATAACCCTCGTGTCATTGTTTTCCAACGTTGCAGCTGACTCTTCAGCTCTAATGGGTGGTAGGGGGTGGGGGGTAAAAATGACGACTACTTAGGCTTTCACACCAATTTCTCAATTACCCTGCAGACTGGGATAAGCTCCCTTTTACTGAATGTTGCATGTCCTCTGCTTGTGGTATACCACTGTTTTCAAACAAGGATTCTGTAAACCACACAGAGTTTATCCAAAGGACAAACACCCTTCCCCGGCACTCAGAATGAAGGAGTACAGAAAAAAAGAAACTTCACTCAGAATGACATAATAATAACATAGGTGTTTTTTTGTGTGTTTCTGGCTTCATGATTCCCCAACATATTTGACAAGATGGATGGTCCCAGGCTATCTCGGGGATCCACCTCCTCCCCACTTCAACCTTCTCATCAACCCTCCCCCGCCCTCCGTCCCTCACCTGACTTTTTCATCACTTTGGCCCGCATCCATTTTTTATCTCACCCACTCACTCACATTTTAACACCTCCATATCTGTCTTAGCTTTCATCCATCCATCAACCTGTCTCCCTTTACCTCCAACCTCCTGCTCTCCTGTGAGTTCCTTTCCTCAGCTTCATTCTTTTCCTTATGCATCATGTCTGACTCCCACCTATTCCCTATGACCCAGCCTCTCCCCACTTGCTTGTAAGCCCCATGCAACTGGTGGAGCAGTCTGTCCGTCCATTTCCCTTTCTCTTCTGCTTCCTCTTCTCTCTGCCGCCGTGATTCCGACGGGGCAGCTGTGTGTGTGGGAGCCAGAGGATCCTATGGGGGAGATGCAAGTGTGCATTCCTTAAGAAGTGGGGCTCTTGCTAGAGAGAGCAGCATGGAATTTCCTAAGTGATCTGGTTCACATTCCCTCTCAAGTCATATCCATCTACACTCGACTCGGGAAAAGTCTATTAAGAGAGGGTTGCAGAGGCCGGGCCCTTTACTGATTACAATCATGCACAGGCCCCCTTTCCGTTGCTCGCAGCCTCGCAACACGACCGCCGAGGCCCCGCCCCGCTGCATGTAATAGGACCCAGCCGTGGGACTGTTCAAAGGGCCCACTTTTAATATAAACAGAGGCGAGAGAAAAAAGAAAGACAGAAAAAAAAGAAAGACAGACAGAGAGCCTCAAAAGAAAGACAGACAGACAGACAGAAAGAAATGAAAGAAATACAGTGGGACGGCCGGAAAGACAAACCGAAAGAATGATAAAGGAAAAAGAAAGAAAAGAAAGAAAGAACGTTAGAAAGAAAATGAAAGAAAGAATAGGAAAACTGCTTAGATACGCAGGCTTAAGTAAGTGTGCCTGCGTGTTGAGGATATTTGTACTGCCGGGGCTTCCATATGGGGAGCAGCTCATGTCTGTCTGACATTGTAACCCAAGACGGAGTAGCCTGATTACCTGTCTATGGGGAAACAGTGTGGAGCCCAGAGTCTAACGTTATTACGCCTCGCTCCCAGTTTAGAGCAGCCTCTGTTTATTTTCAGTTGACCGGGCTGCTGTATTTCTCATAAACTGCTTCCAAGGCTGATGTGGTCTGAAAGCAGAGATGACTGGACTGTATAGAGCCAGGGTGTGTCTGTTCGTGGTCAGATGACGTCTCCTGAAGACTGTGAAGACTTGAGATGAAACACATTTGTAGTCGCACCAAGACCTTGATATCCCTGTGTTTACATCACATTTATTCATCTAGCTGATGCCTTCGTCCAAAAAGGGATTTAGGAGTGAAGCTGAAAATCTCACAGAACATCTAACGTGAGTGCGCCTACAAGACACGACTGGTGTTACTGAGCAGTACTTGATTAACAATACTGGCGTCCAACTGCCAAAGTTGGCAGTAGTTATGGGGGCTGGCATCATACAAACTTTTCCAAATCCAATTTTACTCCAAGAAGGCAAATGTTTCATGAAAGCATAGCTTTGTGGTCTAAATTGATTTCCCATACTGGATAGCAAATGGAAGCTGCTTGTTGGGACTACGTTATTTTTTAGGAACGACAACCACAAACTACCATATGGATTGCCTGTGCATCTGTGTGCAGGGTTTGGTGAGTGCTTGTGTTTGGTGAGTGCATGTGTTTGTATGTGCTTGTGTGAGCTTGCATGCTCATACGTCTGCACACACACGTGTGTGTGTGTGTGTGTGTGTGTGTGTGTGCGTGTGTGTTTGTTACTAGCTTTGACCCCACAGAGCTAAGAACATATGCGATATGATACCTCTTCTACTAATCAACAGACTGCCTTGGTCTGACAGCTGGCTGGGTCTGTCCATCTGTCTGTCTGTTATACCTCAAACACTAAAGGAGCCTATCGAAACTGATATAAAACATGTAGGACATTACCCCCACGTCCTCCTCCCCTCAGGCCATCCACCATCATGGATTACATGCAAGCGACACTATCCACACAGGACTCGCCATTAAGAAATGGTAATACAGCTCATGACCCCGGCTCTGGACACAGCTACCCCTCCTCCCATACTGCCTGCTGTTTCTATGGTTCTCCGACGCTGTCATTGGTCAGGTCCTGGCTGTTTCTACCTTCCTATTGGCTCTCTCATTGGACGGTGGGTTGTTGTTGTGTTCGTGTCCGGGTAATGACTGCCGGCAGCGCTGGTTCAGGCTGGCCGCCAACACCAACAAACTACGGATGTTACAAATACATTACTGAATAATTGAGGTCGTTAGTCTCACTTTATTAGAAAGGAGAAACAAAAGGGACCTTCATTACACCTCGTTTCCTCTCACGGGCGCAACTTACTAACAAATGTGCTCGTATGTCTCCATTTTACTTACAAGCCCAATGAACGTGGGCCATCGGTCAGTGAACGCGACACTTTGAATGATGTGGTAAGATTGCTGAGGAGGAGGGCGGGCAGGGAACATTATTGTGCAATATCGTTCACGTTAACTTTTACTTAGGAGTCTTTTGGAAGGATATTACTTTTCTCAATGGAATGTCAAGCGACACATTTTCACCTTTTCTCTGAATCGCGGTTAGGTTTTGAGGAATGAAAGGAAATGGGTGGGATTTTTAATTGCTGACACACGAAAACACATTTCTGTGCCCAACTACTTTTGAAAAACACATTTGTTTAAACCATTATCATGGGGGAGCTTACATCACAGAGTGTGTCCTTTATCCATCAGGCCATCCCAGCTGTGGATCAAGAGACGTGCCCACCCCGGCCGGTTCTGGTGTCTTCGACCCAGTTCCATATAAATGCCTTCCTGCCTAGTGGCCCGGCCCGCCCTGCAGATGGAGGGGAACAAGGCAGGAATTATTCTCTCCACAAGAGCCTCTGCCTTTGTTTGGGCCAACGCTCTCCAAAGCGTAATCAGAATTGTACCCGGAGACAAAAACAAAATACCAAACAGCGACCTGGTTCAGTGCCACCAGAGCAAGGGATTGAATCTGTGTCTCCCAGCGCAAGCACTTAACTAAATATTTATTCTCCCCCCCCCCCCCCCCCGCAAATAACATTAGCGCTTCAGCCTGGGATATCAGCAGCAATCAGTGTGGAGGCCCCACTGAGACTACATGTGTGTGTGTGTGTACTATGTGTGTGCATGCATGTGTGCATATGTTTCTCTTGAGTGTCTATATAGGCGTGCATGTGCTTGTGTGTGTGTGTGTGTGTGTGTGTGTGTGTTGTTTGCATCCGTGCACGACTGTCAGTTCACCTGTCTGATCGCTAAACGTTGATCCTCCTATTGTTTGAGTACGCTATCTTCAACATACAACGATACAATCCAGCCAGGAAATACAGCAACAGCATGACACCTGAGACTCAATGAATGTCCATAGGGGAGACTGTGGCTGGCTGCAAAGCAGTATTTACTGGCATGGAGTTGACAGTAATCAATAGAATATATGACGTCATCATATAGGAACATATCCCACCATCGGGGCCAGAGGAGCTACAGAGTTCATTCTGTTCATCCATGTTCTCATGATTTTCTCTCGACAACAATAAAAATAATAGTACTAATAATAGTAGTGGATAAAATACGCCGCACCCACCAAAAATACAAAACGTTTAGAATCGACTGGAGAATGGATTTATAGTTTTCTCTAAAGCGAATTTCCTGCCTTTCAGACCCAGCCTGTAACAATATTCCGCTCCATAAGAGGTGGTCGGTACAGTACACTGTGCCCCCCCCCCCACACACACACACACACACACGCACGCACACACCGCCTGGGAACAATTAATCTCATACCTCCTGTCATCAGGTCTCCGGCCTTCTCCCATTTTACCCTGAGTTAAGAGACCAGCTCGGACCCTTTATTTCCATTGCCCACTCACGGTATTTCTGCTCTGAACATTTTGTTGGAATTCTATTATGGTAAGGTAAAACCTGCAACTCCCACCCTGTGGTGTGGTTTCAAACCCCTCACCAGGGAATAAATTAACAAGATTTGCTGAGTTCATATACAAATTACCCAGCTGCAAAAATATTCACGTAAAAAAGCGAGACGGTCAGCCATAAAACACAGTGATTTCATTCACGTTGCCAAAAATAGTCGGTGGGTCCGGATCATGTAATATTAGGGGGAGACTGCGATGATCAAAGAACGGCAAGCTAAATCTCTGTGTCATTCCACTTGTTAGGTCATGCCTGAAGGTTTGCCATACAAGCGGGCGTGCTCAGCAGCCAGGCCATGCTCAGGTCTGAGTTCTTTGAAGTTCACACTCTGCTCTTCACCGCCAGCCTACCCCTTGATTTAATGGTCCCTCGCTAAGCTACTGTGTGCCTCGCTAGGCTACTCTAGTCGAAGGAGATGCCGGCGAAGCCACGAGGGCTTCATTAAGGGGAGAAGGAGTGGAAGGCGAAACCTAGAGAGCCGGATCCCACGGGGGCTTATAGAGAGTGCACTCGGCTAAAGGCGATTGTCTAAAAAGGTGGGATATGGTCATTTCTTCCTCCTCTGGGGGAAGCAGAGCCTGTCTGAACTGTAAACCAGCTGTCTGGCAGGTGAAAGCAGCTGCAGCCTTTAGATCTTCTGTCCGATGGCCTGGAAAAGAGCAGACCCTGCGGTAACCCCGCCATATCTTTCTCTCCCAGATCCCACCCCCCACATGGTCACGCACACACGGACAGATAGAAGGTGAAGATGGTTTAGGATGTAACAGGATATGACATTTCTACAGATTACGGAACTGCAACTAGACTAAATAAAATGTAGAATATATGAAAAGGTCTCAACATCCTAAATCAATACTTCTACATTGATCATCTCAAGACCTCAGTCCCATGGAAGTTCCAAACAGGCACCGGGGCTTGGCACTTCTTATCATTTTATGGGCCTCAGCTATTCATCCATAGAACCACAATGACTTATTCAATAGCGCCTTCTCCATCACCCCACAAAGCCTGGAGAAAACATGTCCATGGTGAATATTTTATGAGCAACTTGAAAGTTACGGCACATTATTAAAAGGTCACATGCAAGTTAATCCGTTTTGAAAAATCACGCACTATAACAATTTGTGAGAGAGGGAGAGAGAGGGAGAGAGAGGGAGATAGAGAGGGAGAGAGAGGGAGAGAGAGGGAGAGAGAGGGAGAGAGAGAGGGAGAGAAGAGAGAGAGAGGGGGAGAAGAGAGAGAGAGGGGAGGGGAGAAATAGAATGTCTTGCAGGATTATCACGCGTGTAGCTATGTGTGTTTCCTCAAGTATTCTAACCGTGCCTTGGCTGATCATTTAAACTGTCTGGCTGTTAGTGGGAAGCAGAGGTTGAGGAATTGCTTGAGGTATACGCACACAGAACTCTCCTATGTAAAAAACATGTCCTGACCCCAACAATTTACAAGACCACTGAATATATGAATGAAAATGTCCATTCATGTAGCCTATTTGCGTAGATTATAGTCCTTTAGTATTCGTGCCCAACCAGGCATTTGTTTGGGTCGGTCCACAATACCATGCTCAACTGACCTCTAAATCCCCAACAGGAGGGAAGGATAGTTGAATATGATTATTTCTGTTTATGTCTGTTGGCTCATGCACCAATATGTCACCCAAGCATGAGATTATCCAGGGAATCGCATTATTCACCCTTGTTATTTGGTTGGCTTGTTACTGCAGGCCAAATAGAATGCATTGGGAGGTTTAGGTGTGAGGACAGCACACACTCTTTCCAAGGCCCCCAGTGTTCTGTGCTATGAGTTCTGAGAGTTCTGTGTCTGTCAATTAGCGCACACTGGGGCCTGGCATCCAATGGCTAGCCTTCTAATCGCCTGTTAAATTCACTTAGCAGTCGTGAATCAATCCACCGATTTTTGTTTTCAGTTTTTGTTTAAGCACTGTAAGTATGTAATTTAATGTGGACAGTCCCCGGGGCAAAGCCCAACTATTACAGTGTTTTCAGATTCATGTGAACATCAATGTTGTTCATGGCATTACACAATGTCAATACTTTAAATAATAAGTCAGGGAAATGCTAGACATGTGCCATTTGTAGCAGTATGTCAATTACTTTCTTAATTATAACATCATCAACATAGAAGACAGTTGGTTGAAAATGCCTGACACAGCAGTCAGTTATAATTATGGTACGTCATTAATTAATTCACCAGGTAGATATTTCATTATTAAATGGTATGAAACCCAGACATCAATGGCAGCGCTTTCGTATACAGATTTCCTTTGGGTCCAAATCCATCTTAAATTAGTCTTGATTTCCACATGGCTGACTGTTCCACAGCCACAGCCTTATAAAACCAGACTCACTTGCTTCTCTGTGGTTCCCCTTCGTTAACCTAGTCTGTTAACAAAACATAACCCATAACAATGCTCACTGGACGAAGTGCATACCAGACGGGAACGCAAACCTCATTCGATACCACATGGAAAACATGGCAACAGGAAACTTTGTACCGACCATAATATTTACCTCCTTGAATTGGCCCCCCCATTTCTCATGCATTGACTAGTCATCAAAGTTAGGTTGCGGTTGCTTGATTCAGACGCGTGAGCTCAGAGCTCACAGCATTATCAGACAGGGAGTCAGTCTGAATCAGTCTGCCTATCTGATTCAGTGTCCAGCTGTCTGTCTATCACACGGATTGTCTGTCTGAGATGAAGATGAGCACGTCTGTGGTTGCTGTCTTTGAACCTGGAGCTTTATTGTGCGCGTGTGTGTGTGTGTGCGTGCGTGCGTGCGTGCGTGCGTGCGTGCGTGCGTATTTGCCTATTCATTTCTTTAAATTGATCTGTGCATCTCAAAGAAACACATTCTCACTGCTTCTGGAATACATTTACCCATTTCTTATCAAGAGGTCATTGCTATCCGATTAGAATGCGATGACTAAAGTTCAACGATAGCGAAGCGTGGAAAGTGCATGTTAAACGTGTTATATCCCGCGCAGTCTGTAGTTTTCTGTTTTCAGTACCCTGAGACAGCACCCTGAGAGGCTGCAGTCTTGCCCATAACCCTGGATGTCTGGGGAAGGATGACTCTGCCACACATTTCTTATCAACCAAACCTCACTTTGTGCACCCTGCTGTTCCCAAGCCCTGATACACACTTCCATCATATCATCAACTGAATTAGTCCTATATTTAAAGGGAAATAATTTGCTCTCCTAAAGAGAGGTTTATCGGTTAGGCCATCCATGCTTGTTGAATGTCATAATTGACGTTGAACGGCGGGTGGGTTTAGCGTCCCCATCTGCCTGCCATATGGGTGTGTGACAGAATGGCTTGGAGCGCCTTGCAAGGTTTTTTTCACCTGATACAATTTGTAAAGGAAAAGCTATTCAAGCCTCAAGAAATGCTCCCACCCACAGCTGCTACCAGCCAAACAGCACATGGATGAGGCCAGAGATGCCATTCGAGTGTGGGTGGAAAGGCAGCATTTCTATTGAAAGCACTGGAATCGGCAGGTTATTGTGGCAAGAGAGTGGGTTTAAGGATGCTGGACTGCTGGCTTGATTGGCAGATTGGGATTGGAATGGTGTTGAACAACCCTGCTCTTGATTGGCTACTATACAGCATGCCCTGACCCAGATGATGTCTCTTTAAGTGAAATACAGGCCCTGGAAAACCCCAGCTTGAATGACTGTGTTAGGTAAAAGAGGCTTGAACAGAAGCCCTGAAAACAGGATCTTCCTGAAGTAAAGCACATAAAATGACTTCAAATCATTTTGCCTTTTCCTTTTATTGAGCTTCACAATAAAAATAACAATTTTAATATTTTTAATACATACAAATACTAAAAAAAAAAGAGAGAAAATAAATAAATGGCGTTCAGGGTC
>JAOPJO010000002.1:12139468-12157924 GCA_027123675.1 Molva macrophthalma
CAGTGGGGGGTTTGGTCGTCGGTATGTCATTGTCTGACAGTAGAGGAAGGGGCTTTGTTCTGTTACCAGAGATTGAGCTACACGAGCAACAGCAGCACAAAATATGCTGAGTACAGCCGTGGTGCTATGCTCTGAGGCAGATCAATAAACAACAGAAATGATGATGAGGAATGCTACATCCAATCATCATTGGAGCCAGTCTCAATCTTGAATTGAACATAATCCATACAAAATATATGAAAATGGTTTTAGATGATGTACTGCATAGGGTATCCCTGCTGGATGTGTTTAGTTTGAAGCCACAACTGTTAAAGATCTACATAAACAAACTTGCCTTGATTCTAAACACATTTTTAGGTTGTTTCTTCGGCCAGATAGATTAGAGCCGTAAACTTAAAATGACCATTACCAGTTGCCATCCTTTAAAGTGTTTACACAATCTTGTGCTGGCAACTAACCTTGCCAACAAAACATTGTGCACACAATCCCAGGCTTCTTATGCTAATTTCTTAGTAATGCCCCCGCCACAGAAACACAGCGTATAAACTTCTTTTGAATTTGTTTGTTGTCACTAGAACATTTTTCATTTGCTCCTGCCATTCGAGTCTTATCATGCAGTTCACACAATCCCATTTGCCTCACTTGGTCTCGGTAACATTTCCAGTCATATTCATTTGATTAGGAGCCCATCTGACTCCTATTAAAACTTCCACACACTGATCCAGAGGCTACCATGAAGCTGGATGGAAAAGTTTGGAGTTAACTTTCTCTCTTTTTTTGTTCCATCCCAAGGCCATTTGGCCTTTTATTAGAGAGAGAGAGAGACAGAGAGAGAGAGAGAGAGAGAGAGAGAGAGAGAGAGAGAGAGAGAGAGAGGCTGTATCTCTGTGTGACTGAAGTCAAGGGGGCTCTGGAATCAGTAATGCTACTCAAAGGAAACAGTTTTCTCATTAACACGCTGGCATGTTGGCAAGGTTGACACATGTGAAATTTTAAAGTTACAGTTTCTCACATATAAGTTTTAGCAATTTTGCATCCGGAACACTTGGAGAACACTAGACCAGCCAATCTTTGGCCAAGACGGTGATATTCAATCTCTTGATATTAAATGCCTCAATAAAAGCTGGGAAATGTAATTGCATGGATAGTGGCATCATCATTCATCTTACTTTGACAATTTTTTCCATAGTTAAAAAATAATGAAGAACTAGCAGAAAAATAGTAGGAAAAAGAGAACATCATTTTGACAGCAGTGGACATGTCATTGGAACAAAAACAAAGCCATAAACTGAGCAAGGGAGAGAGCTTTGCCAATTGGGCTACTGGTTGGGAGTTCAAAAGGAAGTGACACAACTAATTCATGGTTTACATACAGGAAATGACATGCTGCAGCCAGGCTTAGAATACGCATCAGCTGTGGGGCTACTTCTACTTTCAAGAAAAAGCTAATTGTACAGTTTACGGACGCGGCAGAGATCCTAATTGCTTATGATTGTGTCTTTTCTACAAGCTATTTTGAGTCTGGCATTGGCAATGATTGACTGTGACAACTAATTGGAGATGGAGGTTTTCATCAGCTGATGTCTTTGATGTCCACATCAAAGTTTGTATCAAAGAATGGGTCTTTTTTGTATATATATATGCAGCTCACTTACATTCACATGCACAATATTCTGAATATTTGACCCTCAGTCAGTGTATCCTACAGCCTGCATAAGAGATTAGTTAAGCAGAGAAATCGGATCTGATGTCTAGTCGCATTGCAAATTCACTCCGGGTTGAACAGCATATGGTTTGTGTTACCCAAGGCCAAACAGGCCAACAATCCTCCAATATACCAGTGAATTCAGGGCACTGACGGACCACGTATTTCAGTTCAAGCCACCCTGCCACAATCAGCAAAGATACGTTGTAACTTCAGCACTCTGGCAAGAAATATTGTTCTTGGGTTTGCTTGTATCTTTTCAGAGAGCAAGAGGGAGAGACCCCAATGCATGTCTTATTGGCTGTGGGACAGAGAGGCGAACAGTCCTACGCACCAATGAAAAAACATCTTAAAAGTCTACGGTGGGCCAAAACTGACCGTGAAATCAGCAATTCGGGATGCTCAGAGAACAGACACTAAGAGAGCCAAAGGTGAAGTCTAAAACCTTAACATATGAACCCAAAAAAAGCCACAAGGGAGGTAGTATTTGCAAACATTATTCTTATTGGCACATTAGGAAGGGGGAAGCAGTTTAACAGAACAAGCCAACCTATGGTGCTACATACATTGTTTATTTTTGAATATATGTCAGTATATTCAAAAGCTGAGATAATTCATACTATTTGTACCGGTTATGTTATTGATTGTGTTATAACAATGGTGTTGAACTGATTGCTTGTTTTCCATTCCAATCTCCTGCATCCCTCTTTTTCTTTTTTCCCCCTTTTTTCTTTGGAGAGATTTTGCAAAGCGTTCCTGAGGTCCAACTAAAACAAAGCTAATGTCACTAGCTCTAGCAGCAATGCCCTAAACCGCCGTCCAATCTGAATGGCGATCTCTGCCATGATCCTGTCCAGACAATACCCCGACTTCCTCTCCTACCCAATGAAAACACATACCATATTATGGCGGCCACAAGACGGAGTGGAGGAGAGCAAGGAAAGAGAGAGAGAGAGAGAGAGAGAGAGAGAGAGAGAGAGAGAGAGAGAGAGAGAGAGAGAGAGAGAGAGTAGAGAGTGTAGCAAGGATAAAAAAACGCCAGACAACCATTATGCTTAAACAAGTCACTAAATGGAGAGACACAACCGTGCAGTCTATCCACCATGCACCCCTCCCCAATCCCTCCCGTCTTTACTCTTTGTCTGAATAACCGTTCTCCTCCTGGGGCATGCCTTATTGAATGCATGCACGCTGCCATACTCCAGCAGTCGTGGAGAAAAGGCTTTCAGTGTGATGAAGAACAGTCACCGGGGCGAATGGTAATTTCCAGACCGCGGCCCTGCTGACCTGTGGCTGCTGCTGGTGGAGGTGCTGGCGGGACTGGGTTTGTGTGTATGTTTGTGTGTGTGTGTGTGAGTGTGTGTGTGTGTGTGAGGGGAGGTCAACCATGAACCCTGGGTCTTCTCTGGTGGACCAGAGTCTCTCTCTTATCCTGGCCGGGTCGGTGTTGGCAGAGCAGCCGAGGCCGAGACTAAAAGCCCAGCCCTGTGTCTCTGTGTATCCAGACTACCGAGCACCTAGGATCTCACAGATGTGTGGAGAACGTGGGCATGGGATGAGCCCGGTCGAAACGGGACGGCCCGCTCATTTGATCTGGGGTGCCCGAGCTGCATCTCATAAGTCCTTCACTGCTGGCTGTGGTGTGTCTGCTTCCATCGTCCTCTCACTCACCCTCTCTCTCTCGACAGAATGATCTGTAAAGCTATTAAGGCAGTCAAGAAGGCTTAGTGTCAATGCTGCGTTGGCTATTTAATTAGACTAAATCAAGACCAGCTTTACACGCCCCTACACGCCTTCTGAAGCATATAACCAATACTGGCAGATAACAGAATCCTGATGTGCGATTCTGTGCCATATCTATGCTATGCATATACAGAGAAGCCAGCCAAGTGTTTGATCAGTTTTGTTGTTGTTGTTATCTCGGATCCAGTTCTGCATTGGCCATCTTCACAAGTATATGACCTGACGAGAGATGTAATTTAATTTAACCTATGTTTTTTTTTTTCTTAGTATGGATGCTTTCAACATCAAAGAAACCACTGGTAGATCTGGTCAAATTAAGTCAATCTGAGATACATTTTTAGATAATAAAACAAGGTCTCACAGCCATTACACAGCAAAAAAAGCTGCCATTAGGATGGATTGATCTGTAAGCCTTCAAAGCGGATAATGTTAACTTTGACGACAACGAGTACAATTTTTAGACTACGCCATCTGGGATCTATACAAAAGGATTGATTCAGCATCACACAGCAAAGACAGATGTGGGGGAACTATGTATTGCCATGGGAACTGCCATTGGCTTTCCCTTTCCAGGCAGGAAAAACAAGCATGGGATGGATCAGGGTTTTTTCCCCCAGAACCCGAAGCGAAGGCAGCTATACGTGGCCAGCTACTATCTACAGCTACTAACTTTTCATCTTCTCTGTGGCTCCACCATCTCAACGAGGGAGAGAAAATCAAGTTTGACTAAGACTTCGTGGGCCGACTGTGAATCTATTCCAGGAAAAAGGATTACTTACTGACTTCTTACTTTTTCTTTTTTTACTGTATGACTTTTAGTAACACAATAACTCACACTTAATTTGGACTGAGGTAGGCTATGCTTCGCCTGTGTGTAGGTAGAGCATTCAACGGATAATCATTCAGGGAATAGTGTTTGTGGTTTCTAATGATATTTAACACCAGGCCAGAGCAGCCCAATAATAAATGAAGGTGAGAGGTTGTGGTGGTTACCAGGAGGCCTAGAGGATGGATGGGTTGAATGAAATACAATAGGGAAGTGTAATATTTGTAGAGAGGTGAAGCGGATGAAGGAGTTGGCTAACATATAAATTTGGGCAAGCCACGATAGACACAATGCGTCTCGGCCCCCTCCTATGGAAACTATTTCTCTGTCTCCCAGACATGTTGTTTTAACATTAAAAAGACCTGCACTGGTGCTCTCCTATGTTTGAAAGACCCCCCCCCCCCCTCACCCCAGACATTCCCACCCCACCTTCTTAGGGCAGTAGACATTGGCCAGGGTCGGGTTCCATTAGTGCAGAAACACTGACCAACACTCGTCATTCTGCCAAATGCTTCCTGAGAAAATACTGGACTTACTACTTAATAAGGTCTAGGCTACACTCCTATCAACCAGATGATTAATGCATTTAGTCAAGGGGGAATGCTGGCCAAGCCATAAGGGTTGAGACTTCCGCGGCGAAAACCAGAAGGTCATCGTGTCACGCCAGGAAAGAATCCATCCTCTTTTTTAACTGTATTTTGGGGGATTTTCTAGCACAGTATAAAACACACGGATGCAGTATTTCAATTCCTAGGAGTCCTAGGAGTATGGTAATCAATACAACACAGCACAGTACAATCAATAGCTAAAGGAAAACCTACAACTTCGCAATGCAACACAACTTATTGAAAACAAGCGGGACATTTTGTTTGGGAGTTTATCCAAACTCCTTAAACTGAGTCACTAACCATTATGCATGCTTTCCAACTGCAAGTCTAATTACTGACTACAGCCAGGGCTGAACTCACAATTTGGGCTCTCCGATATTTCCCCTCATAAACTGTTACCAGTGTACGGTGAGACCACAAAGTCTATCAACATCAGCATGGAATAGAACAGTAGATGACAAATTCACTAAACATAAAGATAATGGTCATTTAGTTTGGAAAACATCCTGTTCAGTCAAAATATTAAAGCAAAATATCAAGAGTAGTCACATTTTGTGGCAGAGTGCTGTCATATTGTGTCATATTCCCTGCCAATGCAGAATGCTATAGGATGAAGTTGTTGGAAAATGTCTATGTAAAAAAAAAAGAAACAATGTAGAATAAAAGTTAACAGTTTTGTCATGTTTATAAGCAATGCCATATTGGCAAAGATATTGCATTGTCACACAAAAAAGGATTGTCCCTGGATAACAGGCAATCCCTGCCGAAAGCCTTCCCCATTGAATGCTTGGCTGACGCCTGGGCCTATCTAGTTACGGTACGGTACTGAATGAGAAAACATTTGGAAAACAGATAGCTGGCGGTACAAGGTTCCTGTTGAGGCTAACTTGAGAGGACCACATCGAAGTCCGCATCCAACCTGCCAGCTAATGAATCCAGCACCGCAGTCCCCGAAGTGTCTGGGTTTTTTCAAGGGGTGCTGGCTGACCTCGCGGTGGGGTTTTGGGTCAGGGCCTTTAGCTCTCAGACCCCCGAGAGCCGGTTGTTTTTTGGAGAGCAACAGTCTTGCCCCTGGGGTTCAGTTTCATGACCCAGTTGAAGGCTATGCATTGGCAGAGCAGCCAGAGAGGCTCTAGCTGCCAACCCATTCTGGGTCTCACCAGAACTCCCTGCCTATTTTAGCTCCATGAAAAGGATATGGAAGGGCATGTAGGAGGTAAATAAAAAAAGAACATCTGAACATCTGGAAAAGGAAAGTGAGTTTGGAGTTTGTAAGAAGAAAAAGTGGTGTGATCTGTACTGAATGTACAAGGAGACAGAATACTTCTGTTTTGCTTTTCATAAGGTCATGTTATGATAACCCTCAGCATGAAAACATTTATGAGCCCAGCAGAGCAGAGACGAAGAAGGCTCTAATAACAGAGCTTTTTGGATCTTTGCTGGCATCGGTTCCTATTTGCAATGCACAAGCTGCACCAAAACAAAACTTTATTCCAAGCTTCGGCTCACCATCTTTGTTCCACATTCAATTCATCCATTCAATCTTTCCTGCGTTGCCTTTTCTTTCAAGCATAATCTCAATTTCAGCCATAACCAGGCAGTGTCCCCATGACGCACCTCCTTGTAAAAAGACACTTTCTAAGGTGGTCTGTCTTTCAACGATGGACAAATTGCAAACAAGTCGTCCAAGAGGCTAATGCACCCCACCGGGCCCATGAAAGCGACGGCGCTTCACTGGGGAACGTCTCGCTGTCATGCTTCAGAAGGACCAAGGTCAAGCACTTGAGGTCAAGCTCATCCATCCTCTGGTAAAGGCAGGACGTAATAAGGAGCATTGCAACCGGGTACATTGGTAAGGCAACCTCATGTCTGATCAGCAATGAACCACAAAGAACACCCCTTCAACCTGAGTGCATGTTTGAATGTGGGCAGGAATATCTTGATGTAAAAAGACAGACTGACCATCAGATGGACGGACAGACAGACAGACAGACAGACAAACAGATAGACATAGATTGATAGATATATGGGTAGATAGATAGATAGATAGATAGACAGATAGATAGATAAGTAGATATATAGATACATAGATACATATTCACTTTAGACAGGAAATGAAACATGTGAGTCGACCCAACAGGAAATGAAAGTCATGGCTTAGACAACAGCCCACAGAGTCACATCTAGTCAGACTCCCCCAATAACCTTAGCCCAGGAACAAGGCCTGGCAACGTTTTCAAATATCAGAAGAGTCTGACATCATGTACACCAGACCAGCGTGGAATACAAACCACGATCAGGACACTTAAACAAAAGATCTGCTTCTGTAAATAACTGGCTTTTGAAAATCACTTTTAAACATTCTGTTATGAATATCTCTGTGAAGATTACCCAGACAGTTTTCCCTCCATAGAACGAAGAAACAAATATAGTTTGACAGAGTTGCTGAGGAGTTGTAACTGTGTTAGCATAGCTTATTTGGTGGGGAACAAACTTCAACTCAACTGTGTCTGAGCTTTTTATTTTGCATATTCTATAAATGAGGATATGCTTTTCCTTCACTGTGGTTCTCTCTTAAACTCCCTCTTTCAAGTTCCTTGTTGTCGCATTTTATTATTGACTCTAGCCTATACAACATCCTGCCCTACACAATTAAGATAAAAAACAATCATCCTAGCGAAATTCTTTGAGCATGAGTGTGAAATTTCCAGCATATTCCCTCTTTTCTCAGCCAACCACAATCCCTGTGGGACCTTGCATCTCACTCCTCTTCCACAGCTAATTGCAAGCTACGCTTTGCTCTCATAAGTATCTTTAAGCTTGTTTCACTGGCAACTACAAAATTAGGTTGTTTTCCCTAAGCCCGTGGGCACGACTTTACAGTACATAGTGTGGAACCAGCAATCAGGGGCACTTAAGTTGTAGAAAGGCAATCACCGTTGAATGGAAAACCTAGACCCATAGGTATAATATGGCTTCTTCAAACACAGTCAAGTTTACTAGGCTGAATAACAACTTCATGTCGTACTCATAGCTCTTTTGGGCTTGCTTTTGAAATTCTGGTGAAATTTAAAAGCAATACCGTATTTACCCTTTTCATGTACTTGTGTAGCCCTTCTGTATATCTAGGCTCACAAATCAGAGGTGAGATTTATTCACTTCAACCCTGCATTTGCAGAGCTTTTACCGTTTCTGCTGCTGCGTTTTTAGCTTGTAGGCTATACATTGCATTGTGAAAAAAAGATTTTTCTTGAATACCCTGTGGAAAAATATGTCTCCTGTTTTGACCTTGGTATTGCATGACAGGATTGACTCTTTAAATAATGTCTATGGACTTGGATATGCATTGAACTCTAAAGTCATGGTTATGCTGTTCAAGGGAAGGAAACTTGTGCATGTGCGCTTGGACCGGGAGATAATGGCCATTGTGGCGTGGCAGGGTGGTTGACCATGCTGGGCTGGGCTGTGGTGTGTTTGGCTTGCAGCCTTGGAAAGGCAGTAGCAAGAGGCGTCTGGCTCTGCCTGCAGCAACCCCTCTCTCTCTGCACACTCTCAGCGGCCAGCCTCTATTTAGCAGGGCATGAATGGGTTTTTGCCTGAAGAAGACTATGGAAACATTATTCACGGCAGGGAAACAACACGGTTTCTGTAACAATGGCTGCCCTTAATTGAAATCCTCTATTTATTGAACAGACATGTAATGCTGGAGCCAGTCTTTCTTTTCTGTTGGGCATGTAGTTCTGGTCGATAATACATAGACTGAAATCAAGCCGGCAGGGAATTAACTTGGGTTGGACATCGATGGTAATACTGTTCTCAGTGCTTGTTAGATCTTCCCTTTAAATAGGTTATGGAAACTAAAGCAGAGATGCGGACCATGTCCTTTCCCCTTGGGAAGCAAAGGGAGAGGGGATGGGGTCCACTGCTTACCCAAAGTGTTCATTTTCACCCGGGCCTCCTATGTCAACAATCAAACCAACCTACAGGCATCAGGGCCCAGTGGGAGAGAAAAAAAGAAGCACAATTTTGCAGGAAAGATGTGGGACGGTGGTAGTTTCCTCTAACATCTAAGGTTTTACGGGTTTAGCATTTCCTACTTGAGAAGTCCACATATGCCCCCAGTCATTCGTCTGACATCATCAATTACCTCGAATTAACCGAATGATGGTCCACCGAGCAGAAAACCTAGAGGGCGATTAATCAGCAAGAGCACCTTGAGCCTCGCAGCTCGACCTGAGGGGGGAAAGAAGAAAAATGTTCTGAGTATCGACCACGCACCAAGTACCACGGAGTGTGTATTTTGCATTTCCATCCTTTCCAAGCCGTAGATTTGCTATTTGCACATCGGAAACATCACGGTCCAGAGAGTATATATCCCTCTTAGGATGAAATTGCCAATATCCACTGATCCACTTGACTAGACCCCGATGAGTGACTTTAATGGACAACACACCCATATCCCCAATGCATATCCATACCGTAGAGCCATTTGGGAGAGAGGGGAAGGAGAACGCAGAAAGAGATGGACTTTTTGCAACTTGTTTTAGGTGGGCTGAAGCTACAGCCTCAAAGCAGAGGTGTATTCTTGTTGCATTCAGTCATTTCTGCTTTATGCATCCTCTGTTTAAGCATGAGTTATTAGTGGTTTGGGGGAATGACGTAATCGTGGAAAGGTCCTGGGTGCAGTCAAACTTGTAAGTCAGTGAGGAATTTTTCATCTGGTCAAGGCTGGCTGGGCTGTCTTTAAAAATAAAGATGTTAGTCATCACATGAGAGGAGGGGAGAGGAGCAGAAGAGAGGAGAAGAGAGAGGAAGGGAAAGTCATTACCAGAGGCTGAAGCCCTGTTGTTTACTAAACACTGCTACCAATCGGGAGCAGTTATTATTCATTTGTAATATCAATAATGAATCATAGGTCAAAGTACATGTGCTTGACCTGCAATGTTTACAACCTTATTATCTACAGGGGAAACATATAAAGCATGAAATACATTTACCCATAACCCATCGTGTAAACCTCGACACAAAGACATCTAAATTTGTGTTTCTCTTTGTTTGCTTTTGACATTTGGAGCCCAAGTTCATGGACCAGTAATAACGTTACAGAATAAATCATATATTTGTCACCAGACTCCATACTTGTTTATGGAGTCAGCACATGGAAATAAGTAACCATACACTACATGTTATGCTGTCAGGCACTTGACTGATTGATTGATTGATATTTTCTGCTGAGTTCAAGGCAGATTTTGCTAATGAGCAAGGAAATAAGGCTTATCTTGCAAGAATTATCTTTAACTGACCTTTTAAAGCATATGACATCTCATGAAAACAAATTAGTCTAGAGTGCCCCCAGCAATTAGATTGCATTCTAAAGATAGAAAACCATTCTATACTTAATGCAAACGGTGCAGGTGTTTACATTACGCCTACCTTGGCATAGCTAATTCCTTCTGGACTTCCAGGATAGCTACTCAGCTTTTTTTTTTTACAGTGACAATGGCATTTGTAGGACAACATGTACATATTTTAAATATATTGATGTATGTTTCTTTATATAACAGAAGAGTGAAACAAGGCTGAGCACCGCCAATTGTCCTTTGAGAAGGTCAAGTGTTCATGTATTCTGCTAACAAAGTAAAGGGGGGGGGGGGGGCATGTGGAGGGTAGCTGTTTGGTATGGGTGCATGTGTTCCTTATTACCTCATCTTCAGGGGCAATTTATGACTCCTTCGCGGGGCCCACCTCTCTCCTGAGCCAATAGCATCTGCCCAAGATAAAAGAAAATCCCTGCATTATTACTCAGGTTGTGTGGGTCTGTTCACACAGCCAACGCCAAGTCTCTGAGTGTCTGGTTTTCGTGCTGATATAAACATATATGTGCAGGTGCACAGGAGGTACACAGGAGGGGTATGGTCACAACAATACACCTAAATTATACCATTTGTTAGAATGCATTGTGTTGTCGGCTTGTGTTATTGCCCAAAATAAGCTTACCGTGTCATTTTAGCCCATAAAATAGACACAGGTAGGTACAATTTTGATCTTAATGGCAAATGTAGAGATATAGAAAGTGTACCTCCACTATGAGACACATAATATAATACTTACTTTACTGTTACCTGTTTGAATAGATCTTGTGTGTGCTGTCGCCCACTAGCGGTTGAAAATAAACTTTTGAAAGATAGTAGACAGATAGATAGATAGACTTCGTTATCGATTCGCCACACGCTCTGCCCCTTCTCATGATTTGTGATAATCAAATCATGACTTTCTAAAATGAACAAGCGTTTTTCAAATTCGAAAAGGTGAACTAATAACCATCTATTGTTCTTGCAAGGTTCTAGCCGTGGTGGATGTTTCTAGCCTCCTGTGTTCCCTTGCTCGCTTGACGATTGAAGCAATGCAACCATCTTTAGCCGACAGCCCCATCATGTGGTGAGAACGGTTGCAATGCATGTCAGCTTGAAAGTCATACTTTAATTAAAGTACATATAGTGGAATTGAAAGTGACTCTGGTAAAAGTTCATCATCCACAATAAAATCACTTTAGTAAAAGTCATAAAGTAGCTCAAATATATATAAATACTTAAACATAAGTATTTATTTGGGGAAAATTAATGACAGGCTGCTGTAAGTAATAGTGAAAACAAGGTTAACGGTATTATATTTTATTAGCCAGAAGGCCTACAGGTTATTGTTGTGGGTCTGCTGGACTACAAAGCACATAGAATTCAGTTAACACAAGAAAGCAGCTGAAGACACCTGCATAGTTCATAACCAATGGCACCCTCGACAGATTAACACATTAAACCCATCAGTCACATCAGACTCTTGTCAAACATGTGGAATGAGAAGAATCATTCCTTGAACAAAATGCCAAATGTTGATCTAAATACATAATTTAATGTCAACTGTGACATATATGGAATTGACATTAGAACCACGACTAACGTGGTAAATACTAATAGATGTGCGATGTCTGAGCATGTCTGCAATGGGCAGTGCATGGTTGGGAATCACAAAGATGTGGTCAAAGACTAAGCTGCTTATCAATTTTATTAATCCAGTATGATTATCTGTCAAGATTCTGATTAGCATTTCAGTCTCTTCTTAAAGTGAACTAAGTTAGACATTTTGTGGGCAACGAGTAATAATTCTGAAATGGAAAAAAACTAAATAATACCAAAGTGACCACAAAATATGACGGTACTGCAGTAATACACTTTACCAAGTTTAGAGGCATTGCAAGCGGAAGCTTTTAATGAGAATATGATGTGCGTGTAGTAGCGACTGTAGCAAGAGATACTGATACATCGTTTCACATTGGACCATGTTGAGTGCTACTGTCTTGTTCCGTCAAAAGATGCAAGACAAAGACAGACGGCCGCACCATCATCACCATCGTCACCACCATCCTCTGCTGTAAAGAGTTAATTAAACTGAGTCCAACAATTTTACAGATAAACTATGCCACAAAAAACAAGCATGTAGTGTGTGATTTGCAGTGGCGTTCTCGGCTACGAGTAAAGCAGAAGCGATATGGACAAATTTGCCCTTAGATCAAACCCCCCCCACCCCCCCTCAATTCCAATTGACTGTGGAACTAAGTCGGGGGGGGGGGGGGATGAGGCGGCGGCAGGCAGGTGGTGGGTCTTCATCTGGACGTTCTCAGGGAGCCAGCGGTCCCAGACTGAGCTCCACATGGTGCGTCAGCCAGATGGCCTCAGTCGTGGCATCACCCGCCTCTTCGTTGGGCCTGATGGGAGCAGCCAGGTTGCGGAAGTCGTGTCGGATCTTGAATGACACCAAGACATCGGTGTCCCCCTCCTTCTGGGGAACCACTTTGATGAAGAAACCGATCTTGTTGGATTTCCTGAAGGCGACCACACTGCAGACAGAGGAGGAGGGCATTTAATAATTTAATAAGCAATGACGTGGGCAGTGTGTGTGTGTGTGTGTGTGTGTGTGTGTGTGTGTCTCACTCTGGGTCATCCTGAAAATCCTGAGGTTCGGCTAGTTCATCGTAATCAGCGGCAGCATCCTTTCCAGCCAGGACAAGTTCCTTGGTTGGAACCATCACCTACAACAATAACAACAACAATCCTTTAAAACTATGTCACGCGTAGGAGACAATTTCTCACACTTTCCAGATAGGGGACCGGCTTGGGCAATATGGGAATGTCATAATCAAGTGTGATATTGGGACCCTATGATAACCCAGTTATCACCATGACTCGATGATAACACAAATCAATTAGCATCACTGCAGGAAAGAAATCATTGAAACAGCGTGTTCCATGTTATACCTTAGCAGTGCTGTTTACGTCTTCTGGGTCGCCCTCTTCACAGGCAACCAGGGTAACGTGGGTGAGGTTCTCCACTGGATTGGTCAGGGTCAGCAGAACTTGGCTCTCCTAACCAAATATATGATACAGGATGCATACGTTTGTTAGTAGCCAAGGCCTTTCAAAGCTTTTAATGTCAAGTAAGCAGCAAATGCACTTCACTTCACATAAAAAGGTTCCAGGTTGGCAGCAGCATCTTAAAAGGTCAATACCGGTATGGATGATCAAACTATTTCAATGGTTACGATAGTTTGATCACCCAGACCGGTATTGTCCTTGTATAAATACACTTTTAAGATGGGCTTGTAGGCCTTGGGCATGGATAAATACTGAATACGCATTTGAAAATCTGAGTCCAATATGATGCATTTATACAGTGTATTAATATTGTATATATTTGTATTAACATCCAGGAGCACCAGAGACACTGACCTTCATGTATCGGAGATTTGGAATAGACATAATTCTCACTTCTGGGATATAACTCCTGTGGTCCAAATGGAAACCAATTAGCTTCCACATATAATGCCAATAACGACAACACCAACAACAACCCATATTACCACAGAGAATTGACAACCAATTTAAAACCTATGAACCCATGTTTCACTTTAGATATGTTGCCAATTGTTATGAACAGAATGAAAAACAATCATTCATTCACATTCCATTATTCAGCCATTTCTAAAATTCAGACATTTTCTGCAACATTGATCACTGGGAAAATACTTTTTCCTAGCGACCATTATGGATAATACACAACAAATTTCTTTGTTGTTCACAACAAAATTCTTTGACAGACAAACCAAGATAAAATATTGATAAAACCAAACAAATACTCACACAGCCACCAGCTGAATTTTGAACTTAATCGAAGTCGGGTTGAATTCCGGTTTGCTCAAATTATGCTCGCATTTCTAGGAAAGGAAAGATGGATTTCAGTGCAAGTCTCTACTGCAGAGGACACAGGAAAAAATAATACAAAAATACCAACGAACAAAGACTGACCCTGCAGCGCAGCGACCTCTTCATGAGGAGATGCTTGTGTTTGGGGTGGAGTTGGGAAGCTCCCGAAGGCTGGAAGTCCGGCTGCAGAAGACGCTGCCTCAGGGTCGTCACTGAGGGAACAGAACGGCAGACATGTAGCCATCAATGCAAGGCCAACACAGTGGTACAAGGCCATGCCAACGACGATCCTTTGGGGAGCTGGCCCATTAACCTACCCTCTGGTAGGTTAATGGGTCTGGTGTAGCAATCCTCAGGTAAGGGTTCCACCTCATCCAGGGCCTGGGCTGGCTCGATGTTGATCTCCTTCTGGTCCTCGCCTTCTTTAAGGCTAGTGGAACAAACAGATTTCACTCTCAACCAACAGTCATGAGACCCAACCGTGCCCCTGAGTGAAAATGATACCCAGGCAAGCAGGTATACAGAATGTCAGGTATGCAGCAGCGTCCCGATATTGAAAAATGGAAGTAGTTTAAAAATCCAAAACGTACAAATACAATTTTCCACTTGCATTGATTCTAATTGAATGCAGCAATACGTTATGAAGAGAGACTCACGATAAGCCGGCCAGGTTTGATATAGGAGCTCCGGACCTCTGTCTCTGCAGCCTGGTCCCGAGGCCGTACTTCTCCTAAAAGGAGAGAGCAATGGTCGTCAGGCTCAATGCACTACGGTACGGGATCTATGATATTAGTACTCAGGATATTCATTTATACAACAGAATATTAAAAGACAATGTCACCATAAAGAAAGGCCATTTAAAACTACATTTGCAACGGATGCAAACAGAAATTCAACCTTGGTGATGGGAACAAATAGGGGCTCTAAAAGGATAGAGGGAAGGAAGTGGTTTGATAAGACATATGGTCAAATCAGTATTGACCTATATGATTTTAACTCGTGGTGCAACTACACTTGGTTACAATGGGTTGCCTCTCGTTTACCAACCCAAAAGGCCCCTATTGTGTGGATCAACAACATTTAGCTAGAGGGAGACATTCATGTGATCTGGGAAGTAAGAGTTAAGAGAGAGAGAGGGAGAAGAGAAGAAGACAGTGCTACTGTACACAGTACAGACTACCCAAAGTTGTGAAAAATACAACTCACCACCACATGAATAGTGTGTTGCTGGGAGGGTAAAGAAATCAAAAATAAGAATCATTGCACATAAGCAAAAGGGGAAACAGGTTAAAAAAGTCAGGAGGAAGCAAAGCAGTTAAGCATGAGTGGCAAATGGGGACATGCAATAGCAACCAAAATCCATCTTTGAAAGCGGCCGAACCTCAGATAATATTCAATGAATGATTTTATATCTACCCCCAACCTTTAAAACATCATGAAAAAGCTCACGATAAAAATAAAACGTATGACATTGACCTAAATAACATGGATAATTGAGGTCAACTTCATTGGATCATTGATGATCAAATATGTAATAGCTGATTGCCTGGCAGACACATTTTTTAAGTTCAATGTGGCTTTGAATTAAATTACAATTGCTCTTGGCCGCTTGAAGGACTCAACTCCAAAATAAAGCACTAATTATTATAAATATTTTTATATCAAAAATATCCTCATTCCAAAATATTTCTAGTGGATTCAACAGAAGTCTTTGAAATGATGTTGGATAAGAAACTGTTTTGTCCCTGGGGATATATAAAAGTCTCTTTGTCAATGCAATATTAAACAATGTCTACATTTTAGCAAACCCAATGCATGCTTATTAATTATACAACAAAGTTAGTCGGACCTCATTTCTTATAACTTTGTATAATGCAACACAGGGACCACCCATTCAAAAAAGGACACAGTGCAGTTTTCACAGCGTAAATGGCTGTGTTACTCCAGATCATACGCCTCAGTGACTGATTAGCTGAAGGCCTGCTGTAGTGTACCGAGAACGCCATAGGCATGCACTGTCTCCTCCTGGCCATCTTCTTTCGGTCTCGCTCCTGTCTCTCTCGTTGGGCCAACTGCTGGTAGTACTCTATCAGTTTGTTGATCTGCAAGTTGAAGGATCAAGGATCAACAGTTTAATAATCAATCACATGCGTCTTATTTTCAACGATAATAAAGTACATGAGTATAATGGGGTAATTGTGTGTCTATTTGCATGTGGACCAGAGATCTTGTGATCAAGACTTGTGTGGAAAGACAGAGTTCCGCTCACCCGCTGCGTATGAGGGTTTTCTGGTTCTTGCCATCCACCACTGGCTGTAACGAACAAAACACAATTCCGGTCCACTGTCACAACAGCTAGCAAGGCAAAAATGAGTTCTCAAATCAGGATTTGAGAAATATATTTTAAATGATGGAACAGCACTGTAACATTGTTCCGTAACTGTTCCTTCCCATTTATTTATTATGGATATCGTGATTGAACTTAAGTCTCAAATAGGGGCAGGAATCTCAAGAAAGTCTACTGGTAGCTGAAAGGTTCTGGGTTCATCCCCATGTCCTTCCTTGCACAAGACCCACACGGGTAACCCGTACCTGCTCCTCAGTGACGTCTGTATCTCTACGTCACTGTAGGCGGCATTGGATAAAAGCTAAATAACTAAATACAGCTATTAAATCCAGTGTGTCATTCCAGTATAGGCTCACCAACTGATTTGTCTGCCATGCCCACGTCTCTGGAAGTCCAGCGGCAAAACCCACAAGCAAGGTAGTAGGCCTTCTTCATGGTAGTTTTGGTGGGGTCATCGGGCATGGGGGCTGGTATGTTGGTGGCCCGGGTGGACAGGGTGTGCATGCAACACGGGCAGTCAAAACAGTTGGCGCATCTGCAGCGACAAGGGAATATAGGAGGAGTTTCATGTATCGTTTTTTCCCAAGGTTTATGCATCAAATAATCTGAAGACACTTATGGTTCGTTCTTCACTGAATCACTGATGTATAAATACACATATTGCTCACCTGTTCTTCTTCAGTTTGGCTTCGGCTGAAGGCATGTTCTCCAGGCAGCTCGGGCAGTAATGAGAGTCCACCTAAACACCATCCAGTAGTAGGACTCATTTAAAGTGCAAACAATGGGCTCAAAGGCTCAATGATGACTATGTGAACAGAATGCATATAATTGCCAATGTAACTTTTTTAATATAAATATTTATAACGGTTGTGATGTTTTAATTCCAGTGACGATGTTATGCCATAGCTGACACATCTCGAAATGTAGTGTTTTGGTCGCTCTTGTATGGGTGTGGTGTCTGTACAGTGAGTATGAACACATCCAAACCGATTGAAGCATAAAGCAGCTAAAACACAAGTGACCTGCCTTTTAGGCCTTTGCCTAATACGATAAACAAAAACACAGAAATAATAAACAACTTCGCTAACATTCCCTATACCAACAGCTTCCACACAGTGATGCACCGGCGGATATATGTGGCCTATTCATACTAGACGTCTAGCTAGGTGGGAGGAGCACAACATTTCGTTTTAAACATTAACCGATCAATGAAGAACATGTAGAGTAAGTGTCGACTGAATGAAAGGAAGGAAAAGGGTATCGGTGAAATGTGCTCAGCCATTTGACATATACCACCCTGTCAAATCAAGGGATCAGGCTAATAGCAGCAGTCCATAACACTGTAGCTAGCCTAGCTCCCGATGCTAAAACCAGCTAACACTAGCTCACTAATGACCACTGACAGAAGACGTGGTAACGAACCTCGTGAGACACGCATTCCAGGGACCGAAGCTCGCTGCAATAGCGACAGAAATACAGTTGGGAGAGGGGAGACCTGGTCTTCTTCTCCCCGCGGACCAGATAGATCACTCTATCGGGCTGCAAGAGAGACGCCATCTCTATACAAATGCAACTGGACTGCCTGTCAGAAACCTAGCTACGACTCGCTAGCACGTATCCTCTAGTCTTGACGTTATCGCTGTCGTAGTAGTACTTTCTGAAATCTTTGCCCGCAAAATGCTGACCTCCGGTGGCCACCAGTGGAAGTGACCCTTAAAATGCTGTCCTCCGGTGGAAGTGTTGGGAGTGGAGTCATGCCCCACACTCGCTACGTAATATTAGGACATTTTAAATTGCAGTGAATCACTTTCATAAAACGTATTCATTAATGTGGCAATAGTTGTATCACAAATATCAAGTACATTTCTCAACAAAAGTATGTGTCTAATCATATATTCTACTGTGTGTGTGTGTGTGTGTGTGTGTGTGTGTGTGTGTGTGTGTGTGTGTGTGTGTGTGTGTGTGTGTGTGTG
>JAOPJO010000002.1:12174446-12186392 GCA_027123675.1 Molva macrophthalma
CCGCTGGTACCACCGCATCCTGAAGAACCGAGACCCCCTCATCGTGTCCCTGGGCTGGCGGCGCTTCCAGGCCATGCACCTCTTTTCCTCTCTTCGTTCATAATTCATAGAACGGAGAGTCTAAAATATTCAGTCCAAAAACAACAAAAGAGGACAAGTACCAATCGACAAGATTAGATGTGCCGATAACAATGACCAACACTGATAAGAAGACAAACAGAATCACATCCTCTTTCCGCGAGTTACGTTCATAGCAGCATCCAAGCTCTCAATATAAGGCAACGCTCACGTTTATGTCGGCTACATCTGCTATGACCGCTTATATACATGAGACCATAGGAGCAAATAGGAGGTAAAACTACGGCGTGTGAGATGCATTCAAGAAAAAAAAAGTTTACGATCTGTTTCTCATATAAAGCCAGCTAATATTAGCGATGTGAATGTGTAATCATGGCTAATATTAGGTTTCGCTGTTGTCATGCAAATAGCTAGAAGCTGGCTAGCGGCTGGCTAACATGAAATGGCCATTCGAGAAATTGCAGCGAGTCGCTCCTTCATAATCCCGCGATTGCTCTTATTCGGATCCAAACTCCTCAATTTGGCATCGAAGTTAGACGACAAACAAAAGAACAAAGAGATGTCTTTTGTGAGTTACCTTTCAGTGGAGTGGCCTGTCTTCTCCTACCCAGACATCTATTGCGGAAGTGGTCTGCGCTGTAACCTGGGAAATTCCACCTCGCTAAACGCTCAATGTAAACAGCACTGAATGACAGCTCGGTGAGCCAATGGACAGCACTGAGTGACAGCTCAGTGAGCCAATGGACAGCACAGAATGGTACCCCAGTGGGCCAATGGGTGTACAGAATGTCACCAGCGGCGACACCACGTAACCTCGTTCCCAGGTGTTCTCATCTCACGAAGGAACGGGATGCTCCAAATGATCGTTATTGGCGAAGGAGAGGTGGGATTTTCAGTTTCATGGGCTAGTGACGAGAGGCGGGACTGCCGGTAGAGGGGTATCCGTCTTCGCTACATGTTTAGGATATTGCTTTGTCAACATTTTTCTTAAAAAACCTGCATATTTATTCTCCTTGTCTTTGTTGTTTGTCGTGTTCCTATTCTTCTCCCTCTGGGCTACACAGCTAAAAGGAAGTAGGAGGCCGGAAATTTGCATTGCGGTAGACCGGGATACCGCCATCATTCAGGATCCTATTTCAGCCTAGCGGCGAACGAGCGCACTAAGTATGTCAACATGGGGAGGGAGATTTTTTTTAATGTAGTTATTAGGTAGGTCTATGTTTTTATAAAGTTGTCATTTTAGACCCGTAATTGGTCAGCTTTTCTCCTCGTCATTGAATGCGCAATGTTTTCATGAGACAAGACATACAGAACATAAAATGAAAGTACTCATAGTAAACAGTACACATTTTATGTTTTTGTATATAATTTACCACTGACTAAATTACTAACTGTACTAACTGTTAAATAATCGATCACATACAACCTATTGGCCTAAGTGTCCATTTACTAGACTCATTCTACAACTGGAGTAGGTAATAGTTTTCCTGCAAAGAGTGCCATCTTGTGGGATATAAAACTCCATGCATAAAATAAGGTTTAATCAGTATTTAAACAGACCAACATGTCTCATTTTTGTTTCTAAATTGTATTTTTTTTGGTATGAAACTCTGTCAATGTTATTACTCTGTAATATAAATTATCACACATCCTACTTCACCAGAGACCAACGAGAACTGAAGTGTATAGGAGAAGCCAAGCCTATAGTAGTGCGTATCATAGCAAACAAACCAGTTTTAGGAAGTATCACCTGCCCTAAAGACTATGGTTGATAAAATAGGCCTACAAGACATTTTAAAAATGTGTGTTTTACTTTGACATGGTACAGGGTGTAGGCCCTGTACCAATCCAATAGGATTAGCTCTTTAATCCAACCATTATTATATTACTGCTATACACCAGATACATCCAGAATACGTATGTATGGCCTCCAAATAGGACGTCTTGTCAGACCATGACTGAAGAATATTCATCTAAAAGCAATCCTTGAGAACATATTTTAACAAAAAAGACAAGATAGTCCATTGTTTTTTTAGATAAATGACCAATGTGAATGAACAGTCACATTGATCATATGGTCCTTAAATCATAATCATCATTATAATGTAGTTTGATATAATGCAATAATAAAAAATAGAATAAAATAGAAAGGGAATAGAATAATATGGATTCTAGATAAATTCT
This sequence comes from Molva macrophthalma, assembly GCA_027123675.1. Lineage (NCBI taxonomy): Eukaryota > Metazoa > Chordata > Actinopteri > Gadiformes > Lotidae > Molva > Molva macrophthalma. Next base: position 12,176,709 of record JAOPJO010000002.1, read on the forward strand.
GTCAAAATAATAAACTCTTACTGCCTTTACCTTCCATCTATTCTGGGATTAAAACTAAAACAATGTATTATAAATATTTATGAATGTTTTTCATGTTACTCATTAATACGTGTTCATCCACATTTTTACTACTAAATGGTATAGCATTTTGCATGTATTGAATGTTAATGTAGTGCATGTAGTAATGCATTAGTGAGTAATGTTTCTGGATTTACATCATAAATCATGTCTATTGTGCCACATAATGATTATATATATATTATGTATACGTTAATTAAGACCTATTATGTTTTTTCCCAACAATTTCTGTACAGTATTCAATACCACATTCTTGAGCAGACAATTTAGAGGAAAAAAATCATTTCACTAGTTTAGGCCTTTGTACAAAACAATAAGCAACAACAACAAAAAACGATTGGTATTATTTAGAATACTAGGTTAAATAACAATAAGTAATCTATATTCCTGTGCGTAATGTATCGACCCTTTAACACAACAGAGAAAAGCCTCAGCTAACCTTTCACACATGACAGCAAACGAAATCTTGACATTTGAAGCAGACAACCAAAATAAAGGTGATATTTTAGTATCTTTATGTTTCATGATAATAAACAAACAGCTTCAACACTCACCCACACATTCCGCTGGTTACATAGAGACACTTTTTAAGGAAACTAGTGAACAGGGGGGAAGCTACTCTGATACTAACGTGGGGAATTCCCCCATAGAACCTGGTATGTGTCCAACTGCACGGCCTGGTTAAAATCGACAAGCACAAAAAAAAAATGAACTGCAGTCATTTCATTTTTGTTTACACGCTTGCAACATTTGACTTCTAAGCAGCATCTTTTATGCAGTACAAATGTAATTAGGGGAACAATGAAACCACAATGCACAAACACCGTAGTAAGATTATATGGCTATCACTCAGTTGTTATGTCGTGTTCAACCTCTTTAATTGTAGGATTTGACATAGCTTACAAATGAAAAAGCAGCAGAAAATTCAAGATCCCGAACTACTTTGTCAGTGCGAGATGTTTAAAATGTTGTAGGCCTACATGTTATATGACACTCATACATACTCGTGTTTGTATAACTTCAAGTGGCTTGCCATTAAAATGCCTTTGCATTTCCCTGTTATAAAATGGATTGCATGGCCAGTTATTCACTGATTTTAATATCTACATTATTCAGTGTTTCACACTGAGTCAATTTATTGAGTTAACCGTACCAATCATAGTAGCCTGACTGCTACACACTGCTACTGACTGTTTGTTTTTTTTTTGCCTTGGATTCTAACCTACTGCGGGGGATTTCCTCTACCGCATAGATCGCTTTTTTTCTTCTTTCCTCTTTTAACTCAAAGATGGCCTGACAACAGCTGTGCTCAGAAATATGCAGTGAGCCGAGACTCAGAACAGACCAGAACAAAGGAGAACGGAACAGAACAGAACCGAACAAGGGTTCCTGCCCAATCTATTGACTAGTTTACCAAGATACACTTAATGAAAAACACATGGGTTGAGTTTCTGCTACTTAGGATTTGTTGGAGCAGTGAAATATATTTTAGTATGGTAATGTATTCTTCTGAGCAAAATAAAATACTGTCTTGAAGAATGGGGTCCACAAGAGTCTGTTTGTCGTAAAATGACGTTTGTTTGTAAATTTTAAATTAAATAGCATTATTTACTTCCTACCTAGATATCAGATAAGTCATAACTATAAGTCATAACTTTAAAGCTTCATGAGCGACAATGGAAAACTTTTATAAAAAATTCAGCAATTGAAGTGTTTTATGGGAAGGACATAAAAAAAATCAGGGATTTTCCTGATCCTGTTTTTTCCCCCATCTCTATTCTGCCTAACTTTCAATAGCAACAGCATTACCCCATCCACACAGAGGCGGTACTCATGGGAAACAGCCAGCTTCACCATTGGTGAAAAAAAAAATCTAATCCCGGATCCGTGTGGATTTGACCCGTGTCCACTCCTGGGTCAGAGCCCATATACACAGCCTGGTTTGGGAGGAAAAAGTAGAGACATCTTTGTGTACATAACTAATTATAATGCTATGTCATTCCTTTAATATAATTTAACCAGACTGAGGAAGATATTGTGGATCATCCATTCTGTTACGGAATAAATAAAAGATATGTTGAGAGGCAGAGCGAGATCATCCGCATTTTCTGAGATGATAACCGTTGCAGTGTAAACACTTTAAATGTCAAAAACAACCACCCACGCAGAGCAACAACGTGTACGGAACAAAACTAACAGATGGTCATCAACACCTGGTCTGCTTGGCACAGGTTGTCGTGACATGACTTCAGTCAGGTTTGAATCACACTGGTTATCTGTGAAGTTATATACGTCATATACATGCCCGAACCCCAGGCTAATTACTCCCATACAGACCAAAGATACAGCTACATGATTGACATGACAACATAAAACATCCAAACTGTGTTTGCCCTGTAATCATAAAATAATGAAGACCTCATCAGATCATTACATAAAGAAATAGTCAAAGATAGTCAATAATATTTCAAAAAGGGGAACACAACAATTCTTTATTTTCAGCATGTTTTTAATCCAGGTCCAGATTAAAATGAATCGGTACAGTATGTATGTGCTATGCTCACTCCATTTCTTTATGTCCAATAGATTCTAAACCACATTTAGCCAAGCACTTTTTCAACAGTTCCATATTTTGGGGGATTTTATTAAAAATAAAATCTTGAAATGCATGAAAAAAAGGCGTGTCTTCAAATTAACATTGATAGTTTATAGGCTAGCAGAACTCCCTGGAATATGGTCATTCACTAGGGAGATTGGCAGACAGGTGGCATAAGGGAGGCAGCAAGGTTTAAGGCAAATAACAACAGGGGGCTCTTCCTGGGACGTCCAAGAGGATTCCACTGGCCTCAGTCTTCTCCTCCACAGAGAAACAACAGGGTCTTACGGTAGTCCCCTGACGTGTCCCCCTGAGGACAGGAAGAGGAAGAGGAGGAAATAACAAAAGACACATTGAATAACAGGAACGTTTAATGATTTATTTGGAGACATTCTTAAGTCCCTGTGCTGATGTTATGGATTTGATTGCTCTTTAACGTGTCAAAAACATGGGATATATTTCCTGGCTAACCATGAAATGGCCAATAAATGGAAAGATAGACTATGATTGTGCCTAGGATACATATTCATTATTCTTAGTAAATGTTTTTCATTTACTGAGAAACATTTACTTGATTAGTTTGGCTATATTATTCACATATTATGAATAAGGCAGCGATATATACATTTTTAACTATTGATAGGAATCTTGAACATAACATTACACTGACACACTTTCAGAAAAACACAGGGTTAGTGACAGACGTATGACAGCTCCCTAAATCCTTCCATCCTTAAATCAACATCAAATTATTTTAATTAATAGTAAATGAATCATAGAAAATCAGCTGGGGTAAGTGTAATATATACAAATGTTTGCAGAGCAACTTATTTGCACTTTTTGCTATGTACTGTAAGACATCTACATGATGCTAAATATTTATTATCTGCAATACATGACTTGCTGATAATTACACCAAATATATAACAGCCCACAGTTTTCAGGGTGCTTTCAACTGCAAGTTAATACTATGCTGCTATTGGGCACTTCCTGTCTCGATGGGAGGTAACCAATGACTACAGGATAGAGGAAGTCGTGCGCAGAAGGGAAATTCCTAAACAGATGTGTACTGCCCGCACACTAACAGTGTGGTGAGGTGTATGATATACAGCGTATATAATATACAATAGAAGTTCTCAAACATATCCATGTTGCGTAGCCTGCTATGATTAACCGAAAATCAAATAAACATTTGGTTCTCGTCAAAACAGGAACTTTGTCTTTACCACTACTGGTTCCACATAATATATGACGTAGGACTCAGCAATTATTATAAATAATGAAAATGGCTCTGTTTTGAATGCGCTAATAAATAATTATTTTACAGTCAGGCCTATATAGGCCTATAATTATAAATGTGTAATTCTAGGAGTCATCATTAAAATGCATTATTCTTAAATACCATTGAAAAAGAGCATTGATGCAGCCTTCTGGCCACCTATCTGGGCCTAATCTGTAACCATGATCACTAGTAGGAACAGCACTGCTAAACAAATTAAAAACCAACACGCAAAGAGCAAAAAGACCTCCTGAAAGGCGGTTCCCTTACCGAGATAGCATACGCACGCACACGGAAACACTGCAAACCACACAGAGAGTGTTAATGGACAAAATGTTGAACTTACAACCATGGTTTCTACCTGGATGAAATCATGCAAGGAGTCATCATGAGTTTCCTTGAACTCTTTGCGAATGTTAAAGAGGTCCACCTCACTACGAGACACCAAGATGCGGATCAGGGCTCGGTCGTCTGTGCCAAGGCCCTGTAGAGGAAACCCAAAGGTATCAACGCTGCTGTATCACCAAGGCTTCGCCAGGCAACTATATTCATGTCGCACCTTTCAAACACAAAAGGGTATCCAGAGAGCTTTAGGCCGGAATCACATTTTAAAGACACTTCAAGGTCAGGGAATTCAATACAAGGACAGACCATTAAAAGACAATGAAATATAGGAGAGTGCTTAGGAAATAAGAGCAAGGATTTAGAAAGATAATATTTAGATAAAGTGTTGTATGCATGTGCAACGCTGTTTAAATCCTTTCGACTGACTTTGTGTGTCTTACTTTCTCTAGAGCACGGTGGTTAAAAACAGACATGATCAAATAATTCACCTTCATGGCCTTGTACAAACGGTCAGCAAAGTAGGACGGCTGGTTTTTGACACTGCAGACTGCGGAGGAAATAGGTTGTGATAGGAAGAGCGATGAGTTAGCATAGTGTAGCTTGACACCACGCAATACAATATTAAGAGAATCATATACGGCAAGCATTTTTTTTGATCATTCGTTACCTATGGCATAAAAGGCATTCTTCACATCGCCGGACATTTCCTTCTTGATGATTTGTTCGATGTCCTTATTGGTGAATCTGACAAACTCCTGGAACACTGCATATGGTGTAAGGGTGTTATCAATTGCTCATTTGAGTTGCTTTTTTGACGGGTTAGGTTATTGTGTTTCTTTTTGAGAGTCCGTGACCCTTGGGGCGCTGGCACACTGTACTCTCTCTTTTATGTGTCATTCTTTTAGACAGTTTGATTTTATTTTCAAAAGGAAAATAAAATAATAAAAAGGATAACAAGGGAAAAGTGGAAAAGAGGAGGACACCGATTCTGGAGCCACCAGCCGGCACGAGGGGGCATCAGAGTCCCAGGTTAGGATATACTAATATGTTGAATATTTTTATGGGTGAGGTTTTAGGGTGAGGAGTAGGGATAAGGTGAGAGGAAGTGAGGCTGCTCCTCACCTCTCCTGAGATGAGGGAAGCTCCTGGTGCACAGAATGCTCATGAACTTCATGTCCATGTCATCAGACTCAGCGTTACACGCGTCTGCAAGTTCCTGTAGAGTTAAAGAACGACAAAAAGGCGTATTATTCTTCTACCTCTAAAAAAACGAAGGCGGTAACTGGTAAGATAGAGAGTATTTTGTTGAGCCCAGAGGGAAATATTTCCACAACAACAGTAGAACAGTACTACCGAAAAAAAATAAATGGATGAAATATATACAGCTTGAGCACACTGTATCATAATTTCTTTCACATTAACCATTGTACTGAATGTGCATTGAATCAATAGCAGTAGTAATCCAGCTGACCTGAGCATCTGCATCAGCTCTCTCTAGGTCTGCCTGGCCCTTCTCTCTCGCTCCCTGGACATAACAACAAAATAATTTTGAGGATTTCGAAGATTTCAAATGTAACATACAATTAAGGAAATTAAATGAGTGCAGTTCTCGAACAAAAAGCGATTCTTTACCTGCACCAGAGAAACTAAGATGCGGCAGAAATGGCCGCCTGTGTCTGACTGGATGTCTCCCTCCAAACTCCTCTTATAGGCTGCAACACACCACCCCCACAATCGACTGTAGGCATTATGGGATGTAAGGATGAACTCATCTGTGTTTGTGTCTGCGAGGAAGCCCTGTGACCTCACCACTACTGTAGGCAGCGTTCATGGCATGGATCTCCTCATTACTCCTTGTGACCAAGATTTCAATAAGAGAGTGTTCGTCTGTTCCAATGCCCTGTGGAAAAGGATGATGAGAAATACATTTGGGACATGTTTTGAACGAGAATTATAGGACACAAATTGTATATATATTTATATATAAAAACACAAACAATTGTACTATTTTGGAAATAATAAATGGTATGCCAATTTTATATAGTAAAAAAATGATAAATGATCCCTCAGATTAGAACAACTTATTACTGTTATTCTTGAATCCATTATTCGAGTGCATTTAGAAATGTTAAATGATCAGGAAGCCTTACAAACACTTAATTGAACACTGTGGCTAAAACATAAAGGGCGGGTCTGTAAAACCCCCAAAAAACTCAAACCTAGCGCATCTAGACAGACTGCACACCACATCTATCTGCCTACCCTGTGGGTGGCTGACATGACATTTGACCCATTTACACAAAACAGAAACACCCTAACAACAAAAAAATGTCTACTGTTGCTGCTTCCGCCATTTTTTTGCCTGTCTCAGTACCTCGATTGCTTTCCTCATCATTTTGGCGTCAAACTCTGCGGGCGTCAGCATGAGTCCGATGATCAGCCTCTCCAGGTTCTTGGACAGCTCAGACTTGAGGTCCTTCATCAAGTCCTACCGAGAGAGAAGGACTACAGTCACAACAGGAGTGAACAATGTACGATAACAACGTGATCATATCAACCCTGTCTGGCCTAATCACGCTTATTCCTCACCCTCCCCAGTAGAGATTTGAAGGTCTGTCTGATCTCTTGTCTTTGGGCATTGCTTCTACGCACAATAATTTCAATGATGGCGTCTTCGTCCGTTCCTATTGACACAGAAGGTATCCAATTGATTAACACATGTTGAAAAATAATATATAATAATATACAAAGAGTTATGTTCTGCTGCTGTTGCATACCAAATCCTTTCATGGCTTTCCTCAGTGCCTGTGCATCGGCCGCAGGATCAAAATTCTCTGCAGGCCAAATGGTGGGCCTTAGCTTAGGGAGGAAAAGAAGAATGATCAGAATTCAAAATGGCAGAGATAGACAACATGTGTAGCCTTAAAGCAGAGCAAAGCTGAATTCACATGACATCCCTAATCATTAGTATGTTAATAGATAGAAGTGTAGAGAGAATTCCACATGCAAAGGTCTGCAAAAAACATGCATGAGCATGTGGCCTTGAAAGCACTGCCATAACAAAAGCTGTACCGTCACAAGTATTAGCTAGGGTTTTCATGTTTCGCAACAGCAGAAAAACCTCAGACTTTTTCCGTCTTCTCCACTCTTGACAAAGTGCTCCTTGTTGGGTTTCAAGGCCACGACTCCATCAGCGCAACAATGAGCATCGGTGTTTATTAGAGTTAGTAAAGAAAGCCGTTTGTTAATGAAATTGCTGCGATCTCATCTGGGTGACATTTGCTGCGGTCTTGATCCCTGCGTGGGTTTGTTACGAGAAGGTGGCTAGAGTCAAATATGCTGGTTTCACTCTGTGAGGTGAACAGCTTTCTGAGGCCATCAACACTGAGACAAAGATGTTCGCTGTGCTCACACAACAATGCGGCTGCTAGCAAACATTTCAGGGCACTGCACGCGTAGGTAGTCGACGCTACAGACGACTTTGGCAGGAACAGCAAAAAACAACATGCATGCCGTCACCAAGCCAAGCTCAAAGACACGTCTAAAGAGGGAGGGAGACAGGGCCAACCTGGACTTTGGTCATAGCACTTAATTCCCACATCTTGTAAGCTATCTGAGCCGCTTCTGGGAAGAATTCTCCAGCTAAGCTGCAGAGACCAATGTGATAGCAAACGTCAAAGTCGCACACTCAACACAGCCAGCACTCCCCAAGGGAGGGAATGGAGTTAAACATCTTTTCAGATTTATGAACTAATTGAATTTATGAATTAACACAGTATTGAATTGGTACAACAACCTAGGATATGTTTTACACTCCAGCTAGCAAGTCTAACAAGTATTCTTCCCACTTTTGGAAGAGAGGCTGTCTCTATTACAGTGAATTGTCCGACGTGCTATGAGTGAAAAGTGGGGTTTTAGCCCCACTGTGTGGCCACTAGAGCACATGACTATAACTTACTCATCATCTCCGCCACACAGTTGGAGAAGTGTCCTCTTGTAGTCCCCTGAAGTGTCTTCCTGATATGATAATACAAATCACATGACACATTCAGTACGTAGCTATTCAATTGAAACGTATTTGAAATGAAAAATGTAGGTTTGATCAGTCACTATTTTCCCAAACCTTAATCATGTTATAGAGAGATTTTTCGTATCGGAGACGGAAACATTCCCGGATGTCCAACATGTCTATTTCGGAGCGAGAGATCATGATCCGGATCAGGGTGTTGTCGGCTGTACCCAGACCCTGGAGAGAGACAAAATGCAGATGGTCTGCAATGTTGAATTATTAAATTCCACATTTTTACATATCAGATTACACATTTATATTCAGAGGGGTCCTGGAACAGAGAGAGAAAGTCCAGCAGAACATTTACATAATAACAAAATGTTATTACATTTCTGAGTTGATACTTCCTAATCAACAATATAAGTTTTGGCTTTAACCTCATCACTGCATGTGAAATATGCCAGCTGCCCTTGATAACAATAATGCAATAATGTAGTAACGCAATAATAAATCCCAAACACCTCCATAAAAACACATTCATTTTAGTTAATAAACAACACGGTTTAGTGTTGGTCATGTTGCTAAAGCATTCAGCGGCAATGAACCGTGTGGCATTGTCTGCACTCCGAGTGTTTACCTTCATAGACTTGTAAAGACGCCTGGCCAAGAACATGGACACACTTCGGATGCCATGGACTGTGGGAGACCAAGCACAGAGGGCCAGTGTGAATACATACACACATCAACTACTACTACTACTCCTTCTCCTCCTAACACTAATGCGCCTACTACCACTACCCCTACTACTGCTACTAGTCCAACTACTCCAAATACCACTACTTGTTAGATGGCTAGGTGAACATGAGCCGGTGTGACCTCTCACCCACGGCCAGCATCAGCCTCTCAAAGTCCCCCGACAGCTCACTCTTAATGCTGTCCTCTATGGACTTCTCAGCAGTCTTCTCGTACTGATCAAAAACTGTAGGAAAAAGAATAAAACACACAGATACACAGACACACCCAATATAAGCAAGTATCAGAAGAGTCAGAGGAGCTTTTGCAATATCATCCATAAAAATTAAAGAGCAATGTTGCAGACAGTATTGATTACATCAATATGTACCAAGTGGCAGAGGAGTGGCTGGTATTCTGTATTTGTTAAACAACAGCTGGGATTGTTCCAATGACGACACGTTGAGTAAACCCAGTCCCAGCCACATGACTGTTTCAAATTCCTCTGACACGTATCTGCTTAGGATCACTGAGGGTCTACTGGCCATGTCAGGAGGCCAGGATGACCCTGCTCTTGGGGGGGGGGGGGGGGGGGGGGGGGGGGGGGGGGGGGGGGGGGGGGGGGGGGGGGGGGGGGGGGGGGGG
>JAOPJO010000002.1:12193086-12203665 GCA_027123675.1 Molva macrophthalma
CAAGGGGAAGATGTAATAGATTTGTATGATCTTATGTAAATGACGTACTCGGTTACGTCATTACGTGATGGACGCATAAGCGGACGTCTACCGGAAGTGAACAGAGTAAAGACGTTGAGTTAACTTGGACCCATGTGTGGACATCATTTATTATAAGTAACCAAATACTTTACACCATTAAAAACAGAATAAAGTATTTATCCCCGAGAAGCAATTACTGAAAGCTAGCAGGCATAGTACATAGACACACAAACAGCACATATAAGACAATACATGATAGTCACAATGTGGCCGCGTGGCAGAGACAGAAATATACACAACAGTGACAATACATAACAGTGGCAGTGACCGTGAGGTAAATGTCAAATATTCAGCAGAAAATAAAATAATAATATTCTTGAGCCTTAAAACCTTAGAAAGAGTCTTGAGTCTTAAAATAATATATTGTAGCGCCGTCCGAAGAAGAACCAAACAGAATGGGTTTTAATTCCAGCCTTCGTGCCCCTTACACCGCACGACTACGAAGGTCTGTATTTATTTGAACAACCCCGAACAAACACATAACACACAACTTAATCCACCACCATAAACACCTGGGTGGCGGTGTCCCCCTCCATAACTCCACCTCACCGAGGTGCAACCCCCACACATCGACAACTGAACTCCGCACACTCGCCGCCGCAAAGGACCCAGGAGGGCGCCAGAGGTCCAACGCGCAATAGTCTGAATCCTCCCAGGGTCCCCCGCGGCACTCAGAGTGCGGCGCCCACGCCCAGGGTCGCCACACAGCCCCCACCTGAGGGGTCAGTCGTCCCCGACGACCCCATCACCCAGCACAAAGTCCCTCAAGTGTTCAGGGGCTCGGCGCCATCGGGCAGGCCGCTGGGACCCCCCAGGAAGAGCAACAGCAGGTGAGACAGGGGCAGAGGAGCCACCCGGCGAACCGTGAGGGGTGCCGCCCTCCTCCCCAGCAACGACTGGGGCGAGGGGGCGGTACGCAGAGAGTCTGTCCTGGTGTAGTACCACCACACGCCCACGGCCAGGCATCCGCTACCAGTACACCACCTCAGACACCCTGGCGATGATCTCCCCAGGCCCCTGCCAGTGGCTGTGGAGCTTAGGGGAGACACCCTTCTTTCTGACGGGGCAGTACACCCACACCCTGTCCCCGGGTGTGAACGCCCGTCCGCGGCAGCGGGTGTCATAAGCCCTCTTCTGCCTCACCCCTGATTCAGCCTGGGCCTGGCGGGTGTACTCATGGACCACCTGCAGACAATCCCTCAGCCTGCGGAAGTAGTCAGTGGTCAGTGGGGCACTGAGTAACCTGTAGGTTACTCAGTGCCCCACTGAAGTCACTGGCATGCACCAGCAAGTCGTCAAGGTACACGATGCAACGACTTCGGGGAACATCTGCCAGCACCCTCTCCATCATCCGCTCGAAAGTAGCTGGCGCGTTGCACAGCCCTAACGGCATGACCCGGAACTGCCACAGCCCCTGCCCGATGGTAAAGGCAGTCTTAGGTCTGGCCTCAGGCGCCAGCTCCACCTGCCAGTAGCCACTACGCATGTTGAGGGAGCTGAACCAGCTGGAACCCCTGATGTAGTCCAGGGCATCATCGATCCGAGGGAGCGGGTACGAGTCCTTCTTGGTGACCTCGTTGAGACGCCTATAGTCCACACAGAACCTCCACCCGCCTCCCTTCTTCTTCACCAGAACGGCCGGAGCTGCCCATGGACTGGCCGAAGGCTCAATCACCCCCGCGGCAGCCATCTCGCGTACCTTGTCCTCCGCCACCTGGCGTTTGGCCAGGGCCAATCGATGGGGCCACAGGCGGATGGGCCAGGTAGAGCCGGTGTCGATGGCATGCTGCACCAGCCCTGTCCGCCTGCAGTCCTCATCCCGTACTCCTCAAGCAACAGCCTCAGCTGCCGGCTCTGCTGCGCATTGAGGCCATCTCCACTGCGCAGCCAGTGGAGATGCCTGGCGGACACCAAGCCGCCAGGGATAGGTGGCCCAGGCGGTGGCTGGGACTTGCAGAGCAGAGCAGTCGCAACCTGGCAACCCCTCTGCGGGCCGCCAGACCTCCCGTGCCTCCCCTGTCCGGCCTAGAGCGTCACGGTCTCCGTGCCGAGGGTGATGGCTGCACCAGCCACGTCAATCCGGGCACCCCAACGGGTCAGCAGGTCCAGGCTGATGATGCACGGGTCCCGAATGTTGGCAAGCCAGAATTCGAGCATCACCTCCCGATCACCCACCCGGACGGCCAGCCGCTTCCGCCCCCTCTTGTTGGTCTCCTCCCTTGTCACCGTCGTCAGTCGGACGTTGGTGGCCGATCACCCCTCCAATAGGGTGCCAGAAGTGCCGGGAAGAACGCCGGGTCGCGGAGTCGAGGAGTACTCGCACTGCAGTTCCCTCCAGCGCCAAGGCAAGGTGAGTTTCCGCCTCCTCCGCGGCCCAGCCGCAGTGCAAAGCAGCGAGCTGAAACTGCGCGAGATACGGCACCAGTGGTGTTGCTCCGGAAAACTTGGGCAGTTTGGCCGGAGTTCTGGCCACCAGAGGGCGGTCGAGGGCCGCATGCCCGGCGATCCCGCCAGCGGCAACTGAGGGCCGCTGCGGCCGTGTCGCACTACGCTCATCGGCGCAGCCCGCAACAGCCCCCTCCTCCGTGTGTTCAACCTTCAGGTACGTCAGAGGCTTCCCCCACTCTGGGAAAACCTTCTCCATCTTTACGGGGAACATCCCACTTCTGACACAATGTAGCGCCGTCCGCCGTCCACACAAATCGATTTTAATTCCAGCCTTCGTGCCCCTTACACCGCACGACTGCGAAGGTCTGTATTTATTTGAACAACCCCGAACAAACACATAACACACAACTTAATCCACCACCATAAACACCTCCATAACTCCACCTCACCGAGGTGCAACCCCCACACATCAACAACTGAACTCCGCACACTCGCCGCCGCAAAGGACCCAGGAGGGCGCCAGAGGTCCAACGCGCAATAGTCTGAATCCTCCCAGGGTCCCCCGCGGCACTCAGAGTGCGGCGCCCACGCCCAGGGTCGCCACAATATGGAATTTGAATAATCTCAAAGCAAGAATGTATCTTGCCACGGGTACATGTTGATAGTTAAAATGCAATATTTTCATGTTGTGTTGGATTAGTATTATTTAATTGCAACAAATGCAATCGGCTCGTGAAGTTTGAGAACAAAATGTCACCAGTACGCTCCGTAGGCAGCAACACATGTTGCTTAAAGAGCCAGTTAACCCACTGTTTCAGATGGAATTCGAACACTGAGATTTTAAAAAATGCGTTTTGGGTTGAGAGTTCTAGGAAAGAGGGGGCGTGTTATCCCCATGGTTACGACCCACGCCAACTGTTTTAATATTTTTTTAGTACCTTCGTTGTGTATGTGCGTCATAATGAGCGATATTGTATATGAAATGCGCCACACACCGTGGCGTTATACTATAAGTGTCCGAAAATATCAACTTACTCTGCGACGCCGCAGACAACAGCTGCCCAGAGACAGAGCTCCACACGTCCACACAAACCCCGCCGCCTTTGGTAGTGACGAACGCCACCTGCTTTGCAGAGTGGAACGTTCAAATTATTTGGGGTTCACTGGATGTATGTTTCTATGAAATTTTTTTAAAAGTATCCTTACAGTGACCTTACTATATAAATATAATCCTGAAAATAATATTTTTTGTTAAGATTACATTTATTTAAATGTAATCAAAATAATTAATGTAATAATTAGAGCCCAGCAAAAGTGAAACCAACACTGTCAACAATATGCATTGTAACACCCCCAGACTAAACACATTCATTAATTACAAAAGCAAATATGCAATCAGGGTCTAACAATCACTTGGACTACAAAAGCATTTTTCACATTGTAAACAAGATTTTCTATTCACTATTCTCACACCCTGTGCCCCAGCAATAATGAGCACATTATGATTCCAACCAGTCCAGGCCAAGAAAGGCTACTTTGTAACTAATTTGAGGGGGTGTGTCGCAGAGGCCAGCCTTGTATATATCGCTGAAAAACTCGTTGTTTTCCCCATCATAATATACAGAGCGGATATTTTTCAACTCTCAATTTCTTCTGACAACACAGCCTGGTAAGGTAAATCATATTTACATTGCAGTGTATGCAATTACTTTGCTTTGAAAGTTGACCTCTGGCTGAACACTATTCCTTGGGTGTACTCTGGCTTTTTGTTGTTGTTTGTTGTTGTTGTTTGTTTGCTGATTAAAATGTATTCTTTTTTTTTTAAGGTGTATTATTCTTTTTTGTTTGAAAGGGACACACTACCCAGACAAGATTAATTACTCACCCCACATATGACTGGAAAGCAGAAAGAAGAAGTTTGTATATTCCACATTGCTGATGGCGACTCATGTAGCCAATAGTTAACTTAAAGAAACCACCAGTGGTAAATTATAAATTAAAATAAAGTAAATGATACCACGGCATGTTAAACTCCTGAACCAAGACTCCACTCATGGAGAAAGCATAGCTGTTAATGTTTGAGATGGATCCCTGTCATACTTCATTGTAAAACATCAGAAAGAGCAAACTCGTTATGAAGGCTGGGTAATAGTCGACTAATAATAATTGAGGGTGTGCCTGTGTGTGTTGGTGGGAGGGGGACGTGCACAGCCACCTTTCTGGCTGCAGGATCATTACCTGAGCTATATTGTGGATCTTATCCTCCTATGTATGTATTTTTCTTTGCTCAAAAGGTGATAAAACTGTGGTGCACGTGCAGTAGGTGCACGTCATGACACACTCACTTTATACCTGTTGTAGAACGTGGGCTGTATCTCCAACTGTGAGATCCTTCGGAGAGATAAGTTAACGTTAAAGACATAACTCTGGTCAAAGGTGCTCAGTCCCTATTCTCTAAGCACAACCAGGCTACCTCCGTACTGGCCGGGCCCTGCTGGGGGGAATGCCAGGAGGGATTAGGTCAGCTCAGATCACCTGATGGGAAGCTGAGAGGCGGGGGGGGGGGGGGGGCTCCCTCACTAAGAGTATGCATGCATGAGATTGTGTGCATGTGCACACCATGAAGGCAGCTTTGTCCTCCTGGATTCATTAACTCGTAGGGGTCTTGTCGAGGGCCACCTAATAGTCCTCCGGTAGGGGAAGGGAGGAGGGGTGTGTGTACAGCCGCACAGGGAAGTCATAACATAACAGGTCTCGACAGCTGTAATTACTGCTTTGAGCAACGTTAGTTTGGGGGAAATAGAAACAGCACATCCTTATTACCATTACATCTTATCATTAGTATGAATTATTCAATTTTTCTTATCTAAAGCTTCTTTTAATTCCTCTGCCTTTTTCAAATCCGTTTGAGAGGGTTAGGGTTATACATGTTTGCCCTTCGGTTAACCTCTGAAAGCACAATCATAGAAAGATAACAAGAGCCACTGCCTACAGGTTATTAAAGCAATTGGGCATGACAAATCTCGATTTTTGGAACGTGAACATTGTAAATTAGGGAATTCATTTGACATGCTGTCTTTGGTGCCAAGTAGCTCATGAAAGAGATCCACCTCCTTAGAACCGAGAACAACAGGCCTCGGCCCATGTGAGGTTGGCCCACCATCTTTAATGCGTGTGAAACTGATGTATTCTGAAAGCTGAAGAAAGGTGCTTTTTTACAGAGGCAATAATTAGCCATGTTGGACTGTGAGGGATGGGGCATGCACAGAGCAGGGCGTTTCTGCCAGCTCATGGGCGTCCTCAAAAATGACATGCATCAGCACTAACGTATCAGAAGGGTGATAAATAGGGCTTGTATAAAAGAATAATGGGAATTTGCTGAATAACATACTCTATCAATTGTCTCTCCCAAGTGCACCTCCGTGGCAGTGGGTGAACCAGAAAAGGTAAGACAGCTTGTTATTCATATCGTATTTTTGTGTCCCTCTAATCTTTGTTTCTGATTGTGTTTGAAACCCACGGTGGACTTAGGGTTGGGATCAAGTAAAACGTTCAAGGTTATCATTTTTTTTGTTGTTGTTAGAACTATGAGACAGCAGGACAAAACCACTGATATAATGGACCATAAATACATCCTGTGGGTGTGTGTGGTTTAATCTTGTAGTCGCTAATGTTATGTAAAACAAAAGTAGCTTTTTTGTTGTTGTTATTGTTGTTTTTTGGTTGGGTTATTCCCAATGAATACATGAGTCAATTAAAAAATGTATTAATTTAAGGCTATAGATTTTACTTTCACTGAAGTACGAAAACTGTATAAAATCACAAAAAAAAGAATGTTATGCTCGGGCCAGACCTGACAATTATTTACTCATGTTCCTTGAATCTTCCTCCTCCACTTCCTCCTCCTTCTCCTTCCCCCTCTCTCTTTCAGACCAACGTGGCCGTCCCACCTCACGCTCCATTTTCAATTGGAACATTGGCTCCTCTTACCTGGACCACAGTAAAAGCATGTCGTGCAGTAGGATCAAGTCCTTCATAGTCAGCCTGTCCCGGCGGAAGCCCCTAGAGCCCGAGGGAGAGGAGTCCACGTTTGTCCGATGCCTGACCACGCTGGACCTGGTGGCCCTGGGGGTTGGCAGCACCCTAGGAGCGGGCGTCTATGTCCTCTCCGGTGAGGTGGCGAGAGCCTCGGCCGGGCCGAGCATCATCATCTCCTTCTTCATCGCCGCCGTGGCTTCCGTATTTGCCGGGCTGTGCTACGCTGAGTTTGGAGCCAGGGTTCCCAAAACAGGTTCAGCCTACCTGTACAGCTATGTTACCATCGGGGAGCTCCTGGCCTTCATCACGGGATGGAATCTGCTGCTCTCCTACATCATAGGCAAGAATGATCCGCAGAGTATTTGGTCCCAAAGGGAGGGAAATATGGCAAAGCAGGATCAACATGAGTATTGATTCTTTGTCGGCTATTGTTGCGCTTATTATTTGTGGTGATAACTATTTCGTTTGCCTACAGTTTCAATGTTTACCTCATATGTGAGATGGTTTTGTGCATGGCTTCATCTCTGAGAATAGAAAGGTAGTATGGTCTATAAAATCAATGAGATCTTCCAGCTACCACCATGTTCATCGTATGATATATTTTTCATTAATTCATTAATGATCATCCATCAATACCCAACTAATACATCCTGTAACCTTTCACCTGCTGTATATGCAGATGTCGGAAGAAAAAATGCTTTCGAGAAAAAACACGAAGAGACCAAAAGTCCTGTGCCACTATTTGTTAAACTCTATGCTGTATCACATTTTAAGCATGGTATAATGCTTTTAAATTACAAAAGCCATAAAGTCTTAATGGTCTCAGGGATGAATACTTTACCAGCAATCTGTTTTGTTATTTATGGCTGTACTCAGTATGGTGAGTCAGGCCGATGTCTTTATTGCATCCTTTTCATCCTATCTCCCCAGGGACATCAAGCGTTGCTCGGGCATGGAGTGGCACCTTTGATGAACTTGTAGGAGGTGTCATGGCAGAGTTTTTTCGAAAACACACTGCCATGAACTTGCCTGGCCTGGCCCCCTACCCAGACTTCTTTTCCGCTGGTCTTATTTTGCTATTGGCAGGTACTGACACATTGACACACTGAAGTCTATTCTATTTGTGTAGCCCTTGATGCAGTTACAGTCTCAAAGGGGCTTCACGCAACGACATCCGACGACACCCCCTTACCCTAGGCTCGAATTAAAAAATCCCTAAACCCAAAGGGAAGGAACCTTGAGAAGGAACCCTCCTTCCAACATTGTGACAATATGAGTTACTAGTTACATTAATTAAGAAAGAGACTCTGAAAGCCTTTCCTTGTGTTTTCCCTTTGAAGGCATTCTGTCGTTTGGAGTGAAGGAGTCAACAAAGATTAACATGGTTTTCACAGCCGTCAACATTGTGGTGCTGCTGTTCGTGGTGATCGCCGGCTGCATTAAGGGAGATATCGCCAACTGGGACATCTCGATCGATACCCTGCTGAACAGAACGGACATGCCCCCGTAATGTCTACGTTTTTAATAATAATATTAATAATCATACAGTCACACAAGTGGTGAGGTCCTTCTGATCTCGGGAGAGGTGTTCTACCTTAAATGACCTGGCTATTGTAGATAATGTGTTATCTAACGTGCTCTTCACTCTTTTACAGAAACTTTACCTCCCCAGCCAACCTTACAAGTGAATTTGGAGTTGGGGGTTTCTTCCCTTATGGTTTTGAAGGAACACTGGCCGGAGCTGCCACTTGTTTCTACGCTTTCGTTGGATTCGATTGTATCGCAACCACAAGTATGAGAATATCTTTAACGGCGGAGTAGCCAAGCAACTTCAATTACCTTCATCCGATGGGGTTTTGTTGGAGTTCATTATGAGTTTAGGCAGCTCTTGATGATGGTGCACCTATTAGACCTGTCCAATGACTATCTGTAGTACATTATTAACTTGTAGTAAATTATAGACTTCCGTTACCATGGTAAAACAACATAACCGTCAGCGATATTTAGATAAAAAGAACATTCTGTAACCATTTAGGCTTAGGTTTAGATAGATATTACAATTAAAGCAACAGTACTGTTGCATCGGGTGACCACACGGAGCACCAACGAGCCCAGTAATTGAAACTGTTTAGTGTCCTGCTTTAAGTAGAGAGTGATGAAACGATCTCTGGGCAAAACTGCTACCTTGTTATTTTGTCTTATTAGTTAAGACGTGGATTCATTGTTTGTGAACTAGAAAATGTCTCTCAACCCTCTTATGAAATGACATTTGTGTATCTTTGTTTCCTCACAGGCGAGGAGGTGAAAAACCCTCAGAAGTCCATCCCGATTGGCATCGTGGCATCACTGCTGATCTGCTTCCTGGCTTACTTTGCCGTGTCGGCCTCGCTCACACTCATGATGCCCTACTACTTGCTAGATTTCCAAAGCCCGCTACCGGTGGCTTTCGATTACATTGACTGGGAGCCTGCCAAATACGTTGTGGCTGTTGGTTCGCTCTGCGCCCTGTCTACTAGGTGAGAAGACGCCAGGAAAATACAGCAGTTACACCTCTTTGTGTGTTCATGTTATCTCATATTTAATTGTTGAACGTGAAGCACGGTTTCTTGCAATGGAAATGGCAACTTATATTTGAAGTTATTATCATATGATTTGAATTATTAATTACTGATGAGGTTATTATATTATATATTCATTAAAAGGTTTTTAGAGACCGTTTTCGTCTTATGTTGTTAAGCTACGACAGCTAAACATGGTGGACATGCTTGTATTGAGATGGAATTTGCTTCTTAAACAGAATTTCTGTGTCCCTCTCCCTAGTCTATTTGTTAAGATGGCATTTGTTTTAACCAGGATATCTGTGTTCCCCTCTCCCCAGTCTGCTGGGATCCATGTTCCCAATGCCCCGGGTGCTCTTCGCAATGGCCCGAGATGGCCTGCTCTTCAAATCCCTGAGCAAGGTCAGCACCAGGGGGAGTCCCGTTGTGGCTACACTGTGTTCTGGAGTCGTGGCAGGTACCACCTTCAGTGCCTTCAAAGATGGTGGCTCAAAACTGGAGCGTCCGGTTCGTCTTTTGTAACTTTGTGTTGCGTTCATCTTCCGTTCAGCCTTCATGGCGTTGCTGTTTGACCTGAAGGCCCTGGTGGATATGATGTCCATTGGAACCCTGTTTGCGTACACCCTCGTGGCTATATGCATTCTAATACTCAGGTATGCCCGGCTCTGTTCCCACCGTCTCAGTATAGTATGGCCTTTCAATTGTATCTAAACACGTTTTCTTCTTGCCATTTTAAACCATGAAGATACCAGGAAGGCGAGTCCGATGTCGCCGATGTCTCAGAGCAGAAAACATCGACCGCATGTGGATGTATCGAGACTCCCTCCTATCCCAACGCCAAAACCTCTAACAGAGTAACCATCTTGACGCTGCTCTGCAGTAAGTCCCACAGATATGACTAACACTACACATCGCTGGCTTCTCCTCACTCAGGGGTTCCTTCATGTATTCATCTGTTTTGAATCCTCTCCCCCTCTCTCCAGTTCTATTTGTGATCGGGCTCTGTGTGATCCTTGCCAAAGCCATGAACGCTCTGGCAGAGCAACACGTGTGGAGTCTGGTGTGTGTCTCCATGCTGGTCGCTGCACTGATGCTCATAGTCTGGGCCATCTGGATACAACCACAGAACCCTACGAGGGCCTCTTTTATGGTGAGGCAATGTTACCAGCGTTGAGACTTGAGGAAACGAGACCGCGGTTAAAAGTGTACGGAGGTGCTTTACGTTTGTTCACCACTGCCTCCCCTTTCAATTAGGTGCCATTTATTCCGGTCCTGCCTGTTTTGAGTCTGTTTATCAACGTCTACCTGATGGTGCAGCTTGGTGGAGACACCTGGGTCCGATATGCTGTTTGGATGTTAGTGGGTAAGAGTCGTTTATCACACTACGTTCGGAGGCGTAGTTGGAGAACACGTTTGGGATTAGTGAGTTCTGACTCTCTGACACTCTCTCTCTCTCTCTCTCTCTCTCTCTCTCTCTCTCTCTCTCTCTCTCTCTCTCTCTCTCTCTCTCTCTC
>JAOPJO010000002.1:12205032-12219339 GCA_027123675.1 Molva macrophthalma
GTTGTATGTTAATGATTTTCATGTTACCTAAAGTGTAATGTACATAACATGGGTTAAATTCCGCAACCCGGCCTAAAGGTTATACTGTAATGCACATCAATACAAAGGCAATGTAAAATAGTTAACAGAAGCCACGGTTACGTAGAAGATACACTTTTGGCTGCATTGAATGTTTCCAAACAAATGTGTCAATAGAGTTATTTACCGAAAGGCCACAAATACTTGAAGGCTACTTGAAAAGCTGTTATTTGTCAGGTGTAAAATGTTTAGAGAGATTTCTAGAGAGCCACGCTGCCACCTCACTTCCAGTGCAACAGCTAAGCAAACAGGTCCCGCCATTCCAGATGGAGGGGCTTCTGATGCAAGGCCCTCATTGGTCCAAAGCGGCTTGAAAGGCTCCATTGAGCCCATCTGGAGGAATTTGGGGTACTAACGCCACTTTCAGGAGGAGGAATTTGTGTAATTCCAATAAACAGCTGACCACTCTTTGCTAGCGCTCCCACTCTCACTTGATCCCCACATTCTCTGCCTCTCTCCTTCCCTCGTCTCTTGACTTCTGCTCCGTGGCCTTCTGATAAACTGTGTTGAACTGAGTGATCCTGATAATCCGTAGGCTGCTTTATTAATAATAATCCATTGGTCATGCTTATGCCGATATGGAGGCTGGTATTGTGCTCTCTCTGGATTTGTGCTCTGATCCTGGAGTTCGGTAAGTACACTTGTTACCTTCCAGCATGAAGCAACATGCATTCCTGCAATTACAGAACAGTAGGAGATCAAATGTTAAGGCTTAAATTCAAGCCTGGCAGGGAGCTTAGATTGTAGGTTTTACTTTAACAATGTACATTAGCTAGGTGTAATTACAGTATATTATATTGACATTTTTATATGATAATGTTAATGCTATTTTGGAAGGTTTCCAGGTTCCAACCCCTCAATTCCATCCCACTTAAAAAAAAAAATTGGGGTCAATTATGAAGTGAAACAAAAGACAAATTCAGGAGAAAACTAAGCTTCCTCTGGCTGCATTTGGCATGGGTGCATTATTAACAATGATTATTTTTTATTTACATACATTACCGTATAGGACATTGTCAAAGAGATGCCCAAGAACTTAAGATGACCTCTGGGAAGAAGCCCAAGGCTACTAAAGCTAGGCTAGGCAAGGAGACAAAGAAAGGCCCGAGAGCCACCGTGGCTAAAGCTAATGTCAAAGCTACGGCCCCAACACAGACCCTACTAACACAGGTATGAAGTTCACCTCTATTCTAGAGGTGTTAGCTACATACTCAATACATTGTTTACACAATATCATTATTTTACCGGTTTTATTAGATTCTATTAATTTTCATATCATATTCATATCATATCATATCGTGGCTATTCCCCTCTATTTTTAGTTTTACTGCAGATTTCCTACTTTATTTTTATTTCCTCTTCTCTTGTTTGATTTGGGCTGTTCCTTCGCTGCTGGGACATCTTAATTACCCTTCTGGGATTAAAAAAGTGTTATCTTATCAAATTATTTATGGGCACTTATTACACATGTTAAAGTCCATGAAAAATTATTTATAGACGTCATTACAACCATTCAAATTTTTCCGTAGACGCGACACGTGTCACACCTCAACCCACACACTAGGTGTCCCGCGTATTTTGATTCTTATTTGGGGTGTATGTCACCACCCACGTCAGGTTCTGAAGAAGGGCCGGTTCCAGCGGGTGGGGGACACTCTCAGTGTGCGGGCCGGAGATGCTCTGGAGCTCAGGTGTAAAGGCACACCTGTCCAGTGGAGCGTTCCCCCCTACCTGGAGGAGGATAATGAGGGGAGGCTCAGGTACCTCTTTACTATGACTGACCATTTAGTCATTTGGCAGAGGCTTTTATCCAAAGCCACTGAATTCCAGATTCAGGTCATTAAGGAGCAGATAGGGGCTAGGCATCTTGCTCAAGGATGCCTACAGTACATGCAAGGCTGTGGACACTATATAGCCAGTATCCAATATACACTACTCTCCTGCTTTTAATATCTATACATCTGCACTGTATAGTTTAAAGGAGTTGAATATCGATGTTTGTGATAATCGTCTTAAGAAAACACATCTAGACTTTATCATACCTAGGCCTATGTGTAACCAGTAATAAACTTTAAATCTAAGATTAGATAAGATAAGATGTACTCGAATGAAAAACGAGGGACTCTATCATGTCACACACACATTATAAGTACAAGGTGTGTTTGATTTCTCACCCATCATAGTCTGCCGGAAGATTCAGCAGGTGGAGCTTGAAGATTGTGTTTTGTTGTGGTTCCACAGAACGGTCCAACACGAGAGATATGGGACGCTGTCTCTGGTCAACAGCACGGGGGCTGATACGGGGGAGTACACCTGCTACCCCATGTACTGCGAGGATACTGACTGTAGGAAGGAATACGACAAGGCCGTCAAAGTCTTCGTCTTCTTTGCTGGTATACGACAAAATGGATACAACTCTATGGCCTTTACAGGGCCGTTTTTTGGGGCTAACATCACAACATCGTTCAATTGTACCGATGATTATATTCAAGCATATAGATTCACTGTCTTGTCCAATGGTGAATCGAATAACAGGGTTCAGGAAGAACATAAAGACATGAAATATAGAAACAAAACAAACTGACAATGTGGGGCAGAAATGGGCAGACCTTAAATAACATGGGCACAGGTGAACCTAATCAGTAATGAACACAGGTGGAAGGAAATTCACTAACGAGGACACCCAGGGTGGTACTTCATTCTCTTTTTTATTTATATTTAGTTTCTTGTTTTATATATTGAATACACACATGATATAAATCATAATTGTGCTTCTTATCTACCATTTTGTATTTTATTTAAAAAATATGCTATTTAAATAAAGTTCTTTCTATTTTTATTCTGATTCTGATTCTTCACCAGATCCACACGAGCTGTTTGTACCGTCGTCCAACTACTACGAGGTGATTCAGCTCCGGACCAACTGGCCCACACGGCTGCCCTGCCAGGTGACCTCCCCCGGGGCCACGGTGTCCCTGCACCGGGAGTTCCCCCCGGGCGAGGTGGTGGTGGATGGCGCGGAGATCACCTTCAGCACCAGGGGGGGCTATACCATCCACCGACCACGGCCGTACCACGCCGGGTCGCTGTACTGCGTAGCCAGCTTGGGAAACCTCAGGCAGGCCTCCACCAAGTACATGCTGATCTACGTCAACTGTGAGTTCCTCCACCCACCACACCACCGTGAACGTCAGAAAGTTTTGTTAAATAACTATTGACTGTTAATTTGATGTATCTATTTAATTTGGCAGACTAATTGATGCGCAGCAACTTAAAGTGATTATTAATGTTTGTTTACCATTTTCATGTTATTGTTTTAATTTATGTTATATTTTTATTATTTATATTATAAATAATATTAATATTAATATGAATACATAAATACATAAATGTATATACAGTCATGTCATTAATGAGTAGGCCAATGCGTCGTACTTTAGCCTTTACAGTTACAGGTAGACTGCATACATTGGTGTTTGAACCCAGAACCTATTTGGCTGGGAGCCAAGCACCCTAAAAACCCATAAGCACTGACACACACACACCCGTCCTTGGATTCTGGACCCCATCCTGGGACTGTGTGCCCCGTCCTGGGAGGTGATAGTGCTAAGCTGCTGTGATAATGTGTGGAATCTATCTGTCCTAACCTAAAAAAAACTATATCGAACCCCTAACCGTAACAAACCTAACCCTAAAACGTAAAAACAAACCCTAACCCTATATCTCAACTCCCCAGACCCCATGGCGGTCCCGGCCCCTGCGATCGAGGCATCGAGCAGCTCTGTGACCGCAGGGGACAACCTGAGGGTCAGCTGCACTGTGGTGGGAGAGGCCGAGGTGGCTATAGACTTCACCTGGGAGTACCCTGGACAGCAGGTCAGACATAGAAGACCGTAGAACTACATTCAGATCACTGCTACTTCCCAGGACTGTATTTCTTGTAATTCTTTTTAACGACTAGGCCTACTGTTGTGGAACGAATTAACCTCCACATGAAGATGTTTACTACTCTGCTACAGCAAACACTTTTAAGAGTTTTGAATGAGTCATGGTGGGCTGTGCAGCACAACTTGAGAACATCACAAGTGGTCTTTGTCTTGGGAGCTGGGTCCATGATCCGTGCAAGTATCTCCTGACCTGTGCCTTGTGATGTTTCGGCAGATCGGCAGGCCGTTGTACACCCAGGAGATCAGGACCCCTGTGGCAGGGGGTCCAGGGGCCAGGCAGAAGATCCAGTCCGTGCTGCTGGTGGACGAGGTGAGGGAGGTGGACCACGGGACGTACACCTGCACGGCTGAGAACCTACAGGGGGCCAAGTCGACTTCCACCACTGTTCAAGTGGAGGCCAAAGCTAAACTCAAGAAGAAACCTCAGTGATATCCTGGACGCTAGGATGAATGATAGGAATGAAGAGAAAAAGAGATGGAGGGGAGGAAAGTGAGATGTTTATATAAGAAGGAGTGAGAGCAATGATTATTTTATAGTAAACTGCACTGGCTATATTCACCTAAAGAGATACATTTTTTTATATAGCAACAAGTATGCTCTGATACATAATTAGCTTGCAAAAAACAAAGTTGACCATTGATTGGAAACCATTACGTGTAGCACATGCCTGTGTTGTGTGTTAAACTCTTTTCTACAAAACATGCCTCTTGTGTTTTTTTCCTGGGTATTTTCAATTTTTGTATTTGGTGACTCCGATTTTGTCTCAAAATCATCACTTTTTGATAAGGACACTAGAGTGCGCTGTAACCCAGTGGAGGTTAAGGTTTGCCTGTACTACCACAGGGGGACGAGCAGCACATGTTCACCAACACTCTTGTCTCTGTTTGCCCCTCTGCTATTCAAATCTGCCGGAGGGAAACAGTCCGTACCAGCGGTCTGTCTGATCCTGTCTCTACACCGCTAGCAGACCCAGTGGACCGTCCTGTCTGCTCATAGATGTAGATTAACGTATCTTCGGATTCATATATACACCATACTTTAAACTCATAGGCCGATACACTTATAACGAACTCAAACTCCGCACTGGGATCCTTTTAACGAGATTCAAGGAATGACCTACGTCCGAAATATGGTGAGCGCCGATTTTGCAATCATTTTGGGATAAGAGGGTACAGTTGTGCATTAACCAAGGGCTAATTAACATGGTTATACTACTGTAATAGCTTAATGCATGATCTAGTCGCAGGTTAATTTGACAACGTTGTTGCTGCATTGGTCATGATGGTTGGTCGGTCTTTCTCCATGTTTCTTCAACTTGTTCAACTGAATTGCAAATAGGCAATAGTCTGTTTATCTCATATTACTTATTTGCCGTTTTCAAAGTGTCCGTGAAGGTGACAAAGATTGAGAGGAGAAGCACAATCTGTCTTGTCATCCATGGTGGTCCCTTGGCGAGGGGTATAACATGGGGACTGCCGTGGATAGAAATGTGTTTGGCTTGTTGTAAATGTTTGGGTAGAAGAACGAACTCCTACGTCTCTTTTGATGCCCTGGAGTTTGGGGACAAAAGGGTGTGTGTGTGTGTCTCGCTCTGTGTGTGAGAGAGGGCGTATGAAAGAGTGTGTGAGTGGCGGGGGAGGGAGTCAGTCAGTCTTAAAGATTGCAAGGCTGTTGTCGTGGAGACCAGAGGCCACAGGTGACCTCTGACCTCTGCCCAATCATGGCGCATTCATCATAGGATGGTCAAGCTATGGTTGCGTGCTTCTTTAGTCCTGGGGAGAAACGGGCTGAAGTTTAACAAGTGCTCTAAACTTTCTTCAAACAAAAAAAAGGCTGACTGATAGTGTGCTGACATGATTTATGGTACAGTTTTGTATCTTTGGAATGGCTTTGAACTGTAGACCCATCCTAAAAAAAACTAAAAGCCAAAAGCTGGGTCAAATACGGCTCTAACATCACCGAGTCAGCGGACTTTCATAAACTGTCTCAATGATAATGTCTACGGCTACCATCATAATTGCCAACGATTTACCTTAAACGTCGGTTTGGTTATCCTCCACCCACAAAGATGTGTCTTTTAGTCTGGGTCCTCGATCCTTAGAGAACAGGATATTAGTCAGTTAAAAAAAATAAAAGACAGATCATAGACTAGATAAAAGGTGAGCTTTTAAGATCAGTCCTTATCACCAGTCCTGCGGGGCAAACTGGCCCCTGTAACTTAAGGAGACCCTGTAACTTAAGGGGGGGCATCTCTTTTCTTTCAGCAGACTCGGTCAAACAGCTGACGAGATCACTACATTCAGCTGTTTGGGTTCCCAGAAGGTTGACACCGTCCTCCGTGGGTGTGGTTGTGTGAACGCATTTGTTTATGGGAGTGTGTGTGTGTGTGTGTGTGAGTGTGAGAGAGAGAGAGAGAGAGAGAGACAGAGTGTGTTTTTAAAAGCGCTGGCAGCTGATGTAACAGGGATTCTGCTGACCGTTGGATGTCTGCCGGCCGGCTGCTTAGCCCAGCAGAGTAAAACAGAAAAAGAAGTGGAGGAGGGAAACTTTCTCCCTCTTTTCGGCTCCGCATGGCTTCAAAAAAACAGAAAGCCCCCTAATAATGTCATTGCTTGCTTGTCTAGTGTTTATGAGTAACTGTGGTTGTTGTGGCTTGACTGGTCTTGTTGACCCCGTGCAAAGAATGTAATTTGGTGGAAAGCCCAGCCAGGTAACAAACCACAGCCCAGGAGACACACAACAGTCCTCCGCTGCTTCTGTTTTAGTGGACAGACCTTTCCCCTCAGGGCAGCCAACCAGCTAATCAACCGATAATCACCATTTTCCCTCCCCCCTTTTACACTTCCACTGGGTCTTCCCTCCCTCCTTAGATCCTTCCTTCCTACCTTTTCTGACCAGCTGCTCTCAATCCTTTATCCTGTTAATCCTATTCTTGTTCTCTCCTCATCCGATAGACTGCTTATAAACAGTGCTGGGCGTGCTGGAATGCTCTGAGGGGAAAGTGTTGTGCCCTGCTGGGATTAAACGCAATGCTCTCAAGCCCTGGCAATCGCTGTGGACTCATCCTCTCTCTTGAGGGCTGTCTGTCGCAGTGATTAAAGCATGGTGAAGGCAATCACTTTGGGCCTTGGCCAGGTTTGCACGGTCTGCCCGACTGACTGACTGAATGGCTGAATGACTGTTTGGAACTGTTGGAACTGTTTCTCCCATAGATGTGTCTGTCAGACCAGACAGAGCTGCACGCCATCCACAGCATTAGGCTTTGCTGTAGTGAATTTTGCTAGCCACGCGTAATCTGTGACACACCATGTTGCTGTGATCGGAATGGCTAGGGCTGCTTTTTCCTTCAATGTAAGTCAATGTTAATTTCTTTATAAGCTATGCGACTGTAACAGATGTGGAGTGACTCAAATACTTTCTATTACAAAGTAGAGGCTTGGTTGTGCTGTGAGTCTCACATTCCATAAATTTGATTAGCTTTATCAGTTCAAGCAGAACTTTATCAGTTGATATCAAGCTATAATGTTTAATGTTGCTTGATATCAGCTAATATTACGCCATTTGGATGGTTGAGTTGTTTGCAGCTCCTGTGTGTGTGTGGGTGGTAAACCCTGACATGAATAGTTTGGCTTGTGTTTGTTTCTTTTTCAGTCCTTATATTTGAACATGTGTTCATGTGTCATAAGGCAGGCATACCATACTGAGCTTCAGTTTGTTTGGTGAACCAATACGAGGAAGTTTTGAATTCTTTCTTGCGTCAATCAGTGGAAGCCAATACCTGGTTGCACGTGTAAATAGAAGTAAAAAGCAGTTTGGTGCTGAGATATTTGGTCTTTGTCCACATAGTAACAGAGTGGATACCTGGCAGGAGGTCAAATGTCAAAATTCCATTGTATAGTTTAGAGTGTAGCAACACTCTACCTGTGAGATTTGAGTGTGGCTGAAGTGTTTGTACATAGAGCACACATAGGAGGTGGCTCCAGAACAGGGTGCCTCAACACCACAAATGCAATCAAAGATCCATAAATCCCTGCATCCCTAAATCTGAATAATGTTGAGCACCTTGCTTGCATAACTTAAAAAAGTGAAATGCTTGTAGAAGCAGACTGATGTTGTGCAAGCCTTAGTAAACATACACGTGAATCCAATGGTTATTCTAAATCTATTGTATCGTCGCCAGGAATGCCAGGACCTCAATGACCTTCAGGAGAAGAAAGGTCAATGCATGGGAGGGTTAAAAAAAGACCCCATGCCGGGGTCTTTGTCTCTGAATGTCACTCACTCCGATGGTGGATAGAAATAGCCACTCTCTGCATCTTAGCCTGGCAGCATCTGGCTGCCTGGACTACTGTCTTCCCAGCTGCGGAAGCCCATTGCCTTGGGATTTGGTCAAGGTCCAGTGTGAGGTGTGTTCATAAGCTTGCTGTGTTTATTTCTTAATGTTATAAGGCTTATCTCCCCAGATGTATCGCCCCACCCTCAACTGCCCTTTATAGACGTGCACTCTCTTAGAAAAGCCCGGTATAGATAGTACTATCTAGATAGTACTATAGGCAGTTGTAGTCCAAATCCTTGTGTCTTGACATTCATGCTGTTTTACGCTACTTTATTTAGTCCTTAGCTTAGCTTTTGTGTATCACTAGGGATCCAACCTGACAATGATTTGGAACAAAGCCTGATCCACTGGACCAACTCAATACTGATTACAAAAGCCTGTATTGATATTGAAAAATTATTGTAAAGCAAAATAAAGGAAAAAATCAAGGAAAATCCTTGTGTTCTTGAGTTACAAAGCAGCTATATTAATCACTGGTGATTCTATGTATGAAGAGGATTTGGCAGGTTTCCCTCAGCCTGCATAGTTCCCAAAGCTGGTTTCTGTCTTGTTATGGAGGATCACTGGAGGATCTTAGGTGGAGGAAATGAGTCTGGTCCAAAATGGTTGTCTCCTCATGCCTTCCAGTCAGACAGGTAGATGAAGCTGTTAGCAGACTCCAACTACCTGCCTTTTTATTAGTTGCCTCTGTGTCTATCTCCAGTTCCAGTCACATCTATGTCTTATAATTCTTCATCACATTTCCTCCCTACTCATTTTCTGTACTGTTTCCTCTGTTCTTTTACTGCTGTACTTCCCTCCAGCCAGCCAAACACTCCAGCAAAACGTGCCCTCAGGTGCATGCCTCAGCTTCCTCCGCTGTGTGAGAATGAAGAGAGAGTTAACATTCTGACAACAACAACAACGCTATCATCTGTGGAATCTGATCTGAAGCACGGCTGCAAGGCTCACCAGTAATGACAGGGATGGTGAACTCGTTAAGGATGATAAAGTGTTACCAAGCACTGCTTCATTTGGGGGCTATTTCCCTTTCATTCATCAAGTCTGCATTTATTACATTTTTTTCATGTGGTCTAGTCAGCGGCTTTCGAGGCACCGTAAAAAAGCATTCCATGTTCAGTTTTAAGGGAATCGCTTTGATTGTCTGCCAGGGTGTCCTACATATCTGCGGGGCAGGGTACTTTATTACTTGGAGCTCCACCAAGACTTCTCATCGGGTCTGCATAATCTCGCTTCCTTCGCATGCCAAACATCTTGTCAGATCCACCCCCCCCCCCCCACCCTCCGGGGCTCACATCGTCCCAAGAGAGACCAGAGAGGGCTCTTCTCTCAAGGAGGAGGCGAACAATGTGCTCTCTCTCTCTCTCGTTCTCGGACCGCCTCCTCAGATCCTGTTCGGGTTGTGTAAAATGATAGGGCATCGGAACCTACCCTGGGACCAAGCCTCCCAGGAAGGAAGGGGGGGGGGGGGGCGTTCCTCATTATCTCGACAGTCCACACAGAGACATACCTATCTACTTCCTTCTCCTCATCTTCCTCACGTCCTGGTCTCATTCTCTCTATGCCGTTGTTTACTCACCTCCTCCAATCATTCCTTCCATCTTCCTGTTCTGTCATTCTCTGTAGACCAGTCCGAACCCCTCCACCCCCCCTCAACCCTATTGTGCGGTTAACTTTCAACAAACATACACACGCATTATATGCAGCGGGAATAGTCGCACAGTGAGGCCATGTCTCTCCCGTGTCAACAGCAGGGCCGGATGGACCGCTCTACAAGAATCTGCTCACATCCTGGTCTTTTGTCTTTGAACCGGGAGAACGGGTTTGACCGCACTGGGCCCAAAAAGAGGACTCTCTGTGTGAATTGTCCACACAAAAATAGGGAGAATGAGGGTTATGTGGAGGAGTGGGTGGGGGGGGGGGGGGTAGGATTGAGTCATAGTAAATGCCATTGTTTATCATCTTTCTTGGGCCTTTTATGGACACCACATTAATTGCGTCATATGCAGGTCTAAATTAAATAGGATGTGAAATAATACCTTGAAACAGTTCAGACATAGTTAGAGTTATAGAGTTATAGGATGCAATAGGATTCCTGAAAATACCATAGTATTTACCATATACTATAGTACCATAGTACCATATAATAAACCATGGTTGGTCACCTCTGTTGTTTAAAACTTTGGGCAGGCGTTCTCTTTTGGCATGGCTCAAGAAACACAAACCTTTACCCCTTAGATGAGGTGGGCCATTCTCCCTTCTGGCTCCACAGGTCCACAGAAAAAGGGAGGAGGTTAAGAAAGTAAGACTGCATTAGCTAGCAGCGTCCAGCCTCCTCCCATCTCCACCTCCCCTCTCAGTTTAACTTCTATGGCAACACACAAAGTTGTGTAGAGTGACACTGGCTGGAGTGGGATATAGAGAGAGACAGAAAGAGAGGGAGCGTTTGACACAGCATGGGATTAGGATCAGAGAGCTGAACAGAAGTAACAGGTAGGTTATCTTATACATAAACCTGTTTTGATTTGAAACCTTCTTAACAACACTGTTACATATCTGTTGAATTAGCTTTTGTCAATGTGGATTTTGTTTACTTTTGTATACTTTTGCATACCATTACTATACTACCAGTTTCCTCCAACAGCTGACTATTGTTATCATCAGTCATTATTGTAAAGCAGGAACAAAAGCGAACCTTGTACAACTTGTCTGTGCAAGTCTACACATTGTAATCATTTGTGTTGATAAAATGCTATCAACTGTGAAGTTACTGCATGGGAACATGCTTTACACAGTATAAACACCCACAATATTCCAGGAATAGCAAAAGACCCACCAGATATGAATCTAAATTTTGTATATCCATATGAGTCAATATGAGCATATCCATATTTATTTGAAGCAGAGATGGGAGAGGTGTAGGCTGGAATCATTCTATGGTCAGTGAGGAAGTTCTGATGTTTGTGATGTACAACCACACACATTTTCCACTTTTCAAGGATGTGATATTTGAATCCACTGGTCTGACAGCTTATTCCTTTACTCGGAAATAACCAAGACAGACACTCAAAATGATTGTACCCTATGCATGCAAGATCAATGTTTCAGGAAGTCTTAACTTTGTTTTCAAAGTGTGATCATTTCGTTTTTATTGTAGTATCGTAAGTATTGTAGCCTTGAGACTTGAAAGGCCACACATGCAAAC
The DNA here is from genome assembly GCA_027123675.1 of Molva macrophthalma. Classification (NCBI taxonomy): domain Eukaryota; kingdom Metazoa; phylum Chordata; class Actinopteri; order Gadiformes; family Lotidae; genus Molva; species Molva macrophthalma. Next base: position 12,216,600 of record JAOPJO010000002.1, read on the forward strand.
GACATCCATCACTATATTTTACTTACTTTTAATTGTGTTATAGAGGGTAGCCTTTGATTTTATTGTTGGGTCTTTGTAATGTAGTCTTCTCTGGCCGACCAGCCCATCGTGATAATAGTGGCCCCGACGGAGGGATTTCAAAAGAAGAAGTGTTTCCCACCGTTTTTTCTTCTACTCAGCACTCGCTAACACCAAACACTAACCTTATTTACACAGAAACTTTGGGGTAATGCGGAAAAAATGTGGCATCAGCGTTAGTGTTTACACACGTTGCACTTATCTCACCAGGTTCTTTTTTTGGTCTACCTGTGGCATGCTTATGCCTAACACGAAACGGAGGACTGATGCATACAACAATGTGTGATATGTTTTCCTGTCCAATGCGAATCAGTAGATATCACAGTCACATAATAACAAGACTGAGACAGTGGGACTAAAGATAGTTTTAGCACAATGGGTGTCTCACTGTGTGAGGATAATTACAATGGACTCCATAGTATACACAAGTTATGTTTGAGCTCATTCTTCTAAACTGTGTGTGTGTGTGTGCTTGTGCGCTCTCTCTCACACACCTGCTGTTTAGTGAAAGTGGTTCAGGTGTGGGTTGATGTATTGGGTGGGAGTCACTCTAAATTGTATCGCTGTAATCACAGTGCGGTGGCTCCTACATGAAGGGCAAACAATGGAGCCTTTTCTGTTTTGGAGCCTCAGAGAGACCTTTGTTGAAAGTTCACGTTCGCATACGTTTGTCCTTTATAAGCTCAATTTAGAGCTATTACTACTGGCTGCCTCTCCTCTTTCTATGTAACTGTGGGCCCGTTATTGGGGAGTGGAGTTTAATGTTTCCTAGGAGTGACAGGAAATTGTGAGTTTTTTTAAAGGTGCTGTAGGATTTAGTGGCATCTAGTGTGAGGTTTCAGATTGAAACCAACTGATTACCCCCCCCCCCCCCACCAAGCAATGAGGTTCCTTGATATATTTCTGAATTGTATTTAGTTATTTAGTCTGTCAAACTATAGGTCATAGTTTATAAGTAAGATAGTGATTAGCATTAAAAGCTGTTTGTCTGTTGTTGTGGTCTACTGTAGAAACATGATGGTGCAACATGGCGGGCTCCGTGGAAGAGGACACGCTCCCTATGTAGATATAAAGGTCTAATTTTAAGATAACAAAAAGACAACAATTCTTATTTTCATGGGATTATACACTAATAAAAAGGACTAATGAAAATGATATTCCATTTCCTCCTAGTCCGTTCCACTAGATGCCACTCAATTCTACACACTGCACCTTTAACGCTCAGTTTCCTGAATTGTAAACCCAGAAATAGCTGCCTCTGTCTGTCTTGGACAGAAATCCATTAGCCTTGTGCTAATGGCCACAGCCCCACAGCTTCACCATCAGTGCTTATGCACCATTTACTCGAGAGAGGCACATTAATAATTACCTAGTTAGAAATGTACGGAATGTCACTCGGTTCCCTCCAACTCTTCCCCATCATCCACTGCAAACACAGCTCTCTGCTCTGCGCTTAGCACACTTTCGTCAATATCTTACTTTAGCAAACAATTCTGTCTGACCTCACACGGGGAGCGGAGGCCAAACAGAGGAGTTGGACTGGATTCAGGATTAGTTAAAAAAACAAACAATGTTATGTGTGTTTATGTTGTTTGCTTTTTGTGAGTCACACAGTCCCGCTGCCTACGTAGCACTTTACCTTGTACTGCCTTTGATATTTAAGTGTGGTCTTGTTCTATCCCTCTGTTATATAGAGCCTCACAGATGTTATGTTATATATATAGGTACATAAACTCATATAAAAAACTATATTGCAGTATATCATTTACAATAAATATAGTATAAGTATCCTTTTTTAGATTGTGCTCTGTATAAAATCAGGGTGTGAACTAGATATTCTTCCATGCTGAAATGGGCAGAGTACAGTATTGACTGTACAGTCGTGTGACTTCTAGACAAACAACAGACTACATCGACCTGTTCCCAAGGTGCTCCCCAGTGTGCTGCTGTCCTCACCGCCCTCTCGTCTGTACAGCGATCTATCATAACACCAGTTAGGGCCAGATCAATGGTGTTTGACAAAAGGCCAATGGCCCCCAGACAGTCGCCCCGGATAAGGGTTCAACAGGGATACGGAGGCCGTATAGCAAGTCATTTGATTTTGAATCGCTCCACAAATACAATACGGCGCGGACAGCTTTGACAATAAAAGGCCCGAGGCTCATCGGTCCACCAGCCGTAGTTGATGGTGATGGGCTGAATTGGTCTGAGGAATCAGCCTGCCGAGAACAGGTTCAACACGTTAAACGCAGGTCATCCATTCAATACAACGGTTTTATCGGCTATGAAAATGTTCCAAAAGAAAATATCACACAAGCGCCAGATTAAAATGGAAAATCTAGGATTTGTATTTTGATCACGCCAACCATATTTGGGTTTGAGTGGACTCCAGCTTTATCCCAAATTCACGTCTCGGAGCTCGTCGAATATAGCCAGTACTGTCCAGTACTTTTTTCCAGGGCCTAGATTGTCTGGCTAGACCGGTTCGTTCACAATGGGGTCTTTTACGTCAAACGTTGACCTTTTGGCCCCTGACAAGTCTCAAGCAGTTGCCATCAATGGAAGCCGTGTGAGACGAAATAGCACGGCCATCATGTCACTGACCACTGGTGGAAAATATCCTGTGTTTCCCCAGACCCAACAGTAGTGTCTGGGAAATTCA
>JAOPJO010000002.1:12227651-12242470 GCA_027123675.1 Molva macrophthalma
CCGGGCCTACGCCCACGCACCCCAGGCCATCTCCTCCTCCTCGTCCTCCTCCTCGCCGTCCCGCCACGGGAGAGCCACGACGATGACGATAACAACAACATCCAGCGTGGGCAACAAGGTGTCCCCGTCGCCTCATCGAATGATCAGCCGTCGTGCCGTTTATTTTATCACCCAAACTGGAGCCTGCATGTCTCTCTTGACTCGTTATTAAACAGAGTAGTACCGTTTGAAACAAAACAGCGGCACACCATCTCTTTGATCTGGAGGGGAGTCAAATCAATGAATCATGCGCACCGTCGTTTTTGTTATGACTGATGAGTGCTAAGCATGATATTTCCCCCCCTCCTGTCTAGGCCCTGGCTTGCTTGCGCGGGGTAGGTCAAGAGGACGACAACATGTCAGACTCGGGACACAACTCCATGAACAGCCTGCCGCCGTACCGGCCACCGTTCCGCCCACACCTGTCTCAGATCAGGTGGGCCACTGCTTCTTGATCACACGACTTGCTGCTCTATGACTTGTATGTAAGAACTTGTATGTAAACTGATGGTGTTTACATCCGTAGGCGCTTTTATACAAAGCGAGTGACAGGGAGGCAGTGAGAACATCGTCAACATCAAGTGCTGCGCTACCCAAGTTTAAAGAACAACTGGACAGAGTTGCAGAGTAGCTCTAGGAGACATAGTTGCCCTCTTACTCTGAAAGTACGGTTAGTGACGGCGCTAGAAATTCTGACGGTTCTAATTCTACCCTGGGTTCCCCCAGCGCGTCCACGGGCCACATCAACACCATCGGCTCAGCGGATCGCTCCTGCATGGGGCCCAGGGCCGTGGGCCCGGGCGGGGCCGTCATGGGGAGCGACATGGCGGTGACGTGTCGGAGCATGGCCACCCTGAGTCATCTGACGGCCTGTCCGGGGGAGGCCCCGCCCCCTTACGAACTCCCTCTGTCCCTGTCTATGGAGGACGTGGTGAGTGCACGGTGGTTCCCAGAATAGAATAGATTTTCTTGATGCAACCCATTTGAAACCATCTGTTGCAGCAGTGAGTGGACGGATGGGTAAATGGTATGAGCAACTACTTATCTGTCAATGGGTTAAAGGTTCGGGATCTGGAGGAGCGCCTGGTGGAGAAGGAGTACGAGCTGAAGCAGATGAGGAGGAACCTGGACGAGAGCGAAGGCGCCATCGCTCAGGTGGGTGGAAGCTACTTCCTGCTGAGCGCTTCATTGAGGTGGAATATTTGTGTATTATTTGAAAAGGATAGAAACCTCAGCCCCTTTGGCTCTCCCAAATGTGTTTTGGGATTTATGATGCTCCACAACAGGAAGAGACACCAGCACCAACCAACAACAAGGTATATGTTCACAATTATCAGGATGCCCGTTACTATGGTAACAGATACTGCAGACTCTTCTACTGCAGCTGTTAAATAAATTAAAAGGTTAAAACTACTAAAAGTGAAATGGGAATTTATCGAATGTATATTTTCAAAACATAAACCAATTTGCCAACCAAAGTGGATGAAAGATGGCTCCAGGAGGATTGCCAATCCTCTGTAAAGATCCCAATTATGTCTCAATCTTCTCTCGTCTGAGCGACCAGCCCTGACCCCCAGGTCTGTGTCTGCAGGTGTTCGAGGGGAAGCAGCGACTGTGGGAGAAAGAGGTGGACGAGCTCAAGGGTCTGTACGCCGCCAAGCTGAGGCAGGTCTCCCAGCATGCCCAGCGCTCCCAACGCAGCCTCCAGCTGCAGCTGTACAGGGCCCAGCAGGAGAAGGGCCGCGCCCAGGAGGAGGTGGACGCCCTCCGGAGGGTCAAGGGTCACGAGGAGGAGGAGGTGGGCGGAGTCATAGGGGGGACCAGCCCAACCCTGGAGGAGACCCGCTGGCAGGTATGTGGTGGGTGGGTGGAGCACAACGTTTGTTGAGCAATAAAGGTAACAAATGTTAGATAACACCAATAGAAGGGATTATTATGTCACACAATCGACACAAGGCTATAGTGGTATATTGATCATTCATCTGGATGTGAATATGAATGCGCTTTCTTAGTTTCTGTCACATTTATTTGTCTATGGATGACACAAGTGTGGTTGTTGATGGTTCAGCTGTCTTGCTCAGCTGAACTGAGCTGACCATGGTACTTATACTGCCAGGGACCAGGGTTGGGATTATATTGTAAGAAACTATGGATGAAGTCGTCCCTTCCATCAGCAAGTAGAATATATGTATTTATTTATTTATTTAAAAGAGGCAAAAAACACCAGCTTGGTTATTTTTCCATGTAAGCACCTTTTGTTTTGCTTACATGTCCTCCTCGCTCTCTTCTCTACCCCCCCCCCCCCGACCCAAGGTGTGCCAGAAGTCGGGGGAGATCTCCCTGTTGAAGCAGCAGCTGCGGGACTCCCAGGCGGAGGTGACCCAGAAGCTGAGCGAGATCTTCCAGCTGAAGACCCAGCTGAGGGAGACGCACGGGGAGCTGCAGAGCCGCGAGGGCCAGCTGGACACGCTGAAGACGGCGCTGCAGGGCACGCTGCAGCACCGCTACACCTGTCTCAGCCAATCACACGAGGAGGACGCCGCTCCGGGTGGAGCCACAGGTAACTTTTGGTTTTTGTCTGCACACTCTCTCACGAGCTTCATGTCAGTAGACAACAAGTGTCTCACTTTTTCTGTCGTAGAGCTTAAACTGCCCAATGAACGTCCAGTTTAGGGACGTTCATTGGCATGATTGAAAGCAAATTCTTTATGCAATATATAAACATTTGGTAATATTGTGAGTTCATCCGAAAGTTCATCTCCTCTCGTCTCCTCTCGTATCCTCTCGTATCTTCCTATCATCTTCTGTCATCTCCTCCTAACATCTCCTCTTGTCTCCTCCTCCAGGTGGGTGCGTTGGCCCGGTGGAGGACCGTCTGCGGGCGGAGCTACTGCTGGAGCGCAGGCAGAGCGAGGCTCAGGCCACCAACTTCGAGGAGGAGAGGCGCACGTGGCAGGCGGAGAAGGACAAGGTGATCCGCTACCAGAAGGAGCTGCAGGCCAGCTACCTGGAGATGTACCACCGGAGCGAGGCCCTGGAGGCGGAGCTACACCTGGCGAGGGCGGGGGCGGAGGGCAGGGAGAGGGCAGGAGGAGGAGAGGGAAGAGGTGAAGTTGCCGCCGGCAACAGCAGTAGCGTCAGGAACGGGACTTTAGAGCGGGACGGGTTCCCGTCGGAGGCCGGAAGAGAAGGAGAGGACGGACCTCCCTCTGGCCTGCCGTGGATAGAAAGGATCGAGTCGTCTGAGATCTGATGACTCAGGATGACTCCACTCCCATGATCCCATCCACACCTCCCTCAGAGCAAACACTGCTGTGGGCACTAGCTGCACTGAACACTACCTTGAAGTAGTCCTTAAGTAAACCTTTGCGAATGGCCAAACAAGCCTTCAGACTTCCTAATGAAGAATCCTCTGTAAAGTTAAGTTAATGAAATTGACTTGTTTTGTAACCTGTTCCATTGTTTGGTTATGTTTGTACACATAGTTGGAACTACTGAACTGTCTATCATCCAAAGGATTCAAAGGGATTTGTGGCCCAGCACCCGTTGCACATAATGTCTGTGCATAAAGGGCACAACCTAGGGCCTGTGGAAGAGCCACGCCACTGGGTTAAGTATGGAGGATTAGGACTAGCCAAGATGCAGACACTATTGTTCTGCTCTGAGGTCTACCTGTGTCTTCTGCACAAGGATGCCAGTTCACCTCAGCAGATCAATTGGTTTGTAGATTGGTTTGTCTACAAAAACGATGTTCAAAAATGATTGCCCAGCTCAGTGACTAGCTGCGTAGATCCAAGTTCAACTAAAAAACATTCTTGATCAGCCATTTGTTTAATGCAACTGTTTTCAAAGAAAAAAAAACGCTGATATACTGTGACTTGTGTTCTTTTACTGGAATAACTGTACAAAATGTATATAATGTTTGCTCTGTCTGAATAATAAACATATATCAACGGTGGCGTACTACATCAAAGAGATGTGCTCAAAATGTGTCCTGATTGGCTGAAGGCCTCCTTCCGGTCCATATGACCTACACCTCTGTTTTCAGAACTATTTAATGCCCCAATACAAACCCAGGGGCATGAGCTTTGGGACCCCACTGCCCACATTGTAGAGGAGGCCTTTGGGGTCTACAAATTGTCTTTCATTGGATCACATCCATACCACCATCCCTACATACCCTAAATACCTTCTCAGTATATATAACCGAGGGTGGAAGATCAGCTTGGATGAAAACAGGTGGAGTCTTTGTTCAAGGAATTTGTGTTTCTGTAGAAAAAAAAAAGTGTTCCAGCACAGGAACTGGAAGGATTCTGAAGATTCTAGGGAGATGAGTACGTTAGGAATGGGATCATTCAAGTGCCTTCCAAAATGCTTCATGCTGTATGCGTTGGCTGGTGTGGATCTGTTGCAAAAGGTATGCAAATGCATATGCAAATGCATATGCAGATGGCATGTTAGATTCTGGAGAGTGAGGAAATTAATCCATGATGCCTTGTTTTCCACAGGGTCAAAACCTGAATAGTTACGAGCTGTGGCTGACTCACCAGGTTGTTACCCTTGCATTTATTACATTATTTAAAACTGGGCTTATTTTAACTCCAGCGCTCACGTGGTTGCTGACGTAAGACACATTAGACTGCAGTGGAATGGACCCTTTTTCACAGGTCGTCAATAGTAGGGTGAAGTAACCTCCTGTTCTTGTCATTTTACTATGAGGTCAGTTATATTTTTTGGTGGTCGTAGCACCAGCAAGATCAATGTATATTTACTTGACTAGTTGTGTATACTGGTACACTGCCATACCTAAATGAAACCTATAATTAGAGTTAGGAGCTACACCTGTGTTTTCCCTACTGTGAATAGGGCCCATTGTCCATTGAAGGCTACTGTGCCAGGATGTTTAATAAACACTTATTGGCGTCTGCCCAGTTTCTTATGCCAAACATAAAAAAGGTGGCCTAAATCTCGCGAGCTTACCTCAGGGTTGTGCGAGGCCACGCAAAAGGTATTGAACGCCAAAAAAAAGGTATTCATAATTTATCCTCTTTCAAATGGAAGCTTTGAGTGTTTTGATTTGCGATTGACACTTGTCCTTCAGTTATTCGAGTGGAATAATAGTGTCCCTGCGCCACCACATGGTAAAGATGGGAACAACAGTATGTTTTTCCCTGAAAGAAAATTTAAAATCCCAGAAACGACTTCTCGAAGGCCAGATTTACAAATTAATTTTGAAAAGTTACTTGGAGTATAAAGTTTTTATTTTTATATCCAGATGCAATTATATGAAACATGTTAGAGGATAAATATTTACAATAAAACTAGCGCAACACTCAAAAGCTGGAAAAAGCATACATACAACAACAAAAAGTGATGACAGAACGCTATCAGTCTGCCCGGACAATCCCCAAAGAAGCAATGTATGATTGTCAACCAAGAAAGGAAACAGTCAATTCAAATGTGGTCAAAATGTCCGCCTAGGTCAGAATAATTAACAGAAATGGAAAGCTGAAATATGTGGGGGTTTTTAAATCAATAAATTCTCTGCACCAGTGCTAGCGTTGAGCTATGCTGGTGTACAACATAATGCCATACCGGTGAAAGAGTATAACGACCCTTTCAGTGGTATGGATCATCCACTATACACCCCCCTGGCTGTAAGGAGTATCACCCACTCAAAAGACGCTATGAGACAATCCCATCGATTACAAATAGCAAAAAAATATGAGAACAAATCTTTTCAATACAATTACCATTAACCAAGTGTTCTGCCCTGACATTCCATTGTATTTTAAGTAGCGTTTCAATAAACATATTTTAAACCAAATTGTTTTATTAAGAGGAAAATGTATGGCCCCTGAGGAAAATGGTTAATGTGTCTATTCCAATAATCTGGCCCTTACCTCAACATAATATTAAAGCCATACATACGCAGCGGATGCATTTAATATATGTGTGTATATTAAAAAATAGCCAGTAAATCAAGAGGACCTCCTACTCAACAATTAATAAATAAAGCTGAACCAAGAGCCCTAGTAAAGTAGTTGCAGGTTGAACAGTACAGCTAACCGCCCCACCATGAAACATGTCCAAAAGTCATCATGGTGCAAGCCTTAGGGGCAACAGACCAGTCCTGGCCTGGATCATTAGTACTATAGCTTAATATGAGAAAAGCATATTAAGCTAAGTCATCGCTGTTTCAAGCATCGCTGTTCAATTTTTCTCACACACACACACACACACACACACACACACACACACACACACACACACACACACACACACACACACACANNNNCACACACACACACACACACACACACACACACACACACACACACACACACACACACACACACACACCTCTTTTGGAAACAAAGCACATTTCACAGTAGCATGTAATGGGTTTTTGTTGTCATTTTGTTACATACATTTATGGTACAATACATAGGGCTTCTGTAATGGGGATATTTTTGCTGGTGTGCAGTCACAGGAAAAAAAGAAATAGAGTTAAGAAAATAAAAGCATTTCTACTGTTGATGACGATATCCTTATGGTCATTCCACTACATGAGCCAACAGTAAATGTAATCTATGCGAGACTTTTATTTTAACATAACGGAGCACACATGGGTCACATTTCACAATCAGTGTTTCATTCTGCCCGGAACGCATAAGACCCCTCCACTAGGAACCCCCTTCTCACTCAAATTAATATACTTTCAGAGTATTCTGTGTCCTTTCTTGGTTACAATAGAAGATAAATACTATGCTGAAATCATACCTCCTTTAAACAATACCATACGTACAGTACCCTCTCTACAACCATTACATCTGTAAGCGGTCCATTCTTAAAAAGAAAAAGAAAAAAGGGAAACGCAAAGAGGAAAATTTCACCCATAAGCCAACTCAGTTTATTAAACCAAGAGAGAGAGGGGATTTTTTAAACTCTTACATACTTTTAAAAGTGAAGAAAAAAAAAATAGGTTTGCAGGCATTCACAAATGACTTTCAATGAATGATCCTTTAATTATCTCTGAGGTTCCCTCCTACGAGGCCCCCGACTTAGTATCACCGACAGATTCCTCTGGTACGGGTCGCAGACAGATTGACCTCCCCATCCGGTCTCTGTACAAGTTGTTGTGAAGCCAATGTGTGGGGGGGGGGGGTTCAAAAATGGACATGGTGGCTGCCCACGAGCCAAACCTGTCCAGGGAGAGGGGGGTGCACTGGGACACAACCTCGATGCGTATAGTAATACGCATCGAGGCTGCCTGGGACCACAGGGGTAGGGATGGTGAGAGCAGAGCAGAGCAGAGCAGAAGGTCCTGGAGCGGCTCAGGGGAGGAGCTTCGTTCTTACTTGTGACAAAAGAGTCAGCGGCATCAAAAGTAGATCTGCTTGGCGTCCGAGGGGTTCTGCTCCATGGGGCAGTAGGGGCACTTCAATCTGGAGAGGAGGGGAGGACAGTCAGATGAGTGGCAGCATGGATCTCTGTCGTTTTCAGTTCACCATGTCAAAAAAATACATGTGGTGCAACTTAAAAAATGTAAAATCCTGAAGCACGCGATACACTTGGTTTGGCCTTTCACGTCCTCCTCAGAAGCTCACACTTACTTCCCAGCGTTGGTGAGTTTGTTGAGGGCATCCCTGGAGATGACGTGGCCACATATAAGCTTCATGGGCGGGTTGCTCTCGGACGTCTGCTGGCGGAGGATGGGACACGCGAACACAGAGTGGTACCAGCACTTCTTACCCAGGTCGATTTCAATCTACGGCAAAAGAGATTGGGAGGCAAGGTGCAAGATTGGGTCTTTCAGATGTACTTAATGGACCTGATTGTGGTACACCATGTTTTAGTGTCAATAACGATGCTTTAAATAGGAGAGAAGCAAAATAAATGTTTAGACGTACATGACCACATAGATGAGTTATGACCAAAAAGTTGAATGAATTACAACAGAGACAATGAGGTACGATTTATAACATACAAGACAACAAGCTAATAAATGATTAACCGTTTATTACTGCTAAGCAAGAACCCAGTTTATGATGAAGTGCAGAAAATAAATACGGGAGGGGAGAATGTTAAAAGCAAGGGACTTACAGGCAACTCATCCTTGTGTGTCCACACTCCACTGCACTGTCTCTGCTCGATCACCTGCTTGATGTTCATCAGCACTGGCAAGGCCATGCATCCTGACGCAAAGCTAGAACACACAAGTGAAGACCCGCGGAAATGACTGAATGTCGTCGTGTCCATGACTGTGTGAATCTCTCTTCAAATCGCGGAAATGTAAACTAAGTGTGAGATTCCGATGCAAAGAGAGATGTTATCTCTGTCCGAACAGACGGAGCGGTTGTACGAGGGATGGCAACCGTTGTCAAACCAGCTCTGGGGGTGGAATGAACACTACATTTCAACTAGATCGACTCGCGATAGTTTGTTATCTAGACACAATCTCTCAACCGATATAAAGCAAATGCCGATGTTTTTCTATCTGAAAACATCGCCTTGCTGTGTCTACTTTTCTCACGATTCCTAAACCTTGCATTTCTATTATTAAACGTGATTTGCTGCATTATCCAATACAATGTAAACTGGTACACCACACAATCTGAGATTGCGAAAACATGAATGTAGTACAAACCTGTACGTGTGTGCGCATATCAAGTGGGGATCACTCGTAAACTGCCACTATGTGTAACCACGCAACTGTTTTGAGCGCGTTGGGCCTTTCGTGTAAACAGATTTCTCTTATCTTGTAGATAGTTAAAATTCAAAAACGGTTGTAGAATCTAGAAGTTTTTCATGCCTGAACAGGGCCACAGGGAACTAGGCTCACTATGGCTCTGTTGACACAAGAGCAACATCTAGATACAATTTAAAAAAAAACGGTTCGTTTTGAAATCAGTTGTTTTCTTATCTAGATCTAGATCTTTCTAGTCTAGATTGATATTCAATAAAATACATTTCTCCCGTTTGAACGGGGCCATAGTGAGCCCTCAGCACCCTGCGCATCCCTACCTCACGCTGAGGGGGGACTCCACGGAGAGGCCCAGCAGAGCGCAGGCGTCGCGGGTGAAGATGTTGCAGATCTCCGCCCACTGGTTGGTCTCCAGCAGGGTGCGGTAGGGGGAGTTCTCGATGCCGTGGCGCAAGTACACCAGGCTGCCCATCAGGATCTGGATGTCTGCAGTGACAGATAACGACATGTACCGACAAACGGAGGGCATGAGTTATCACCTCTAAACTCAGGAGCAGTGGTGTATTCAGTGGAGACGTGGTGAGCAGAATGGGGAGAACTTGAAATGCTCCAGACTCTCATCTCCTTGTCCTCCTTGACGTTAGACTGACCTAGCCCTGTGCTACAGTGGGCATTCAGTGTGGGCTGGGACGGGCTGGGGCTCGGCTCACCTCTCTGGTGCTGGGAGGCGAAGGGCTGGAAGTGCCTGGCGTACTGCAGGGCCTCCAGCTGGTTGCCGATGCCCCCGTTGAGCAGGCTGATGAAGTACAGGCGGTGCAACTTGAACTCCAGACTGCTGTTCAGGTCCAGGAGGCGCTGGCGATTTGTCACAGCCCACCTAGGAAAGACATCACATGGGCAGAGAGGCATTGGAACAGTGTCATCTGTCTGTAGGTTGTTCACTGTGTGAGACAGTACGATTAAGGTATCAATCCTAAGTCCAAGTTGGACAGATTTTACAGTGTGATAAATGGAATCCAATTTTAAATGACTCAATTTTTGTAATAAATTCTAGTTTATAGCTTCAATAAAGATATTGGCTGGCCAGCAAATTCCAAATATTAGTATCAGATAAAAGAAGTTTGCACAATCGCTCTTTATTTCTTTTACACAGAAATAATAGCATACTCCAGTGCTGGTCTGAGGTCCTGCATTCTCAGGGCCTCAAGGATCCGGTTGAGCTCCAAGAAAGGCTGCTTCATACTCATATCTATGACTACTCCAGACTCCTACAGCACAGGACACACAACAGTGTAGAATTACATACAAAGATACAAACAGATAAGTATTCTATTGATAAAAGGTGGAAAGACTTACCTGGCAGAGATCCTCTGCTACGTTGAGCATCCCTTGCCTGTATAGGTGCTCTACAATGGTCTCGCTCAGGTACTTCTGTCTCTCTGGAGAGTCCCACACCGTCTCTGCCACCACAGCGCTTACCTCTGCATCGAAATTCTGAAAGAAAACAGGTACACACACAAAATTGTAATTGTCACAAGACAATTGTAATCCACCCTGCAGTAGGAAAATATTGGAAAGAGGAGTTTTAGTCCTTACCCTGTCGATCGCCTTCCCTACTTTTGAAACGCTGCCATGAATGTCCTTATGCCGAGATGCAAGCATTTGAACTGTTTCTTTGATATTCTTACAACACTGTGCCATAGTTTGAGACAATACCGATAAGTCTCCATCTTGTACCCCTAAAAGACAATATAAGAAATGGGTTTTTGTCATGCAAGTAACAAAAAACAAAGCACAACACACTTGGAACTTGAACCAACTTCAACAAACACTGTACTCGTCTCACCGAACGCAACGAGCTGTCCCCGTATCTCGCAGACACTCCGCAGGAGCTCGTCCAGCCTCTCCTCCGATTGGTGGCCGTACATGACAAAGCGATGGAGAACCTTCTCCAGCTCACGCTCCACACAGGCACACTGCTCCATCCTCTCAGACTGGGACACGCATACACCCCAAACCTGTGGCCGGGAGTAGTGTTCTTATGATACATCACATATTGAACAAACTATTGTCATTATTATACTAGACTCTATCGTGGGTTTTTATTATGATTTTAAACCCAAAATAACTTAAACCCAAAATAACTAACACAGTACAACAGTCTTTTGTACTGTGCTATGGCATCCAACTACTCTTTTAGAGCAGTAGTTTGTCCAAAAATATTACTTGTGACACAACATACGCGACCAAACTTGAATGGGTCAGAAAGTTTGCAGTAGATCTATTCGCCCCCTTAGGCCTTAGCCTGGTTAAATGCCACACACTTCACAACCAGGCTACCTATAAGGGCTTTACCCCATTCTCTGATGTCAAAGTACAACGTAGAGGAACGCATAAAACACGTTTAAACGATCAACACAAGATATACAATATACAGTTGAAGTATTCCCAACGTCAGAAGCACAAACGACTACTGACAGCTAACCCTTACTAGAACATGTCCCACTAGCTAGCTGCAGTAGCTTGACTTCGGTCGTACAAACTACATCTAACGACACGTTTGTGCACTGCAACCGTGCCAGCCGGTAGGTCTATTCAGTTAAAATGGCCACATTTTAATGACGGCAAGAAAATCCTTGAAATAAATGTCCGTGTGGCTAACGTAAACAAACGGGCTTTAGTGTCGCTCGCTCCCACAAAGCTTGACATCATCATCCTCCTCCAGGGTGAGCAGTGAATGTTACCCGGCTGCTGTGTGACAAGGCCTGGATCTATCTAGGGTACAATGACAACCCTTACGGATGTAACGTTTTAGGTTTTACCAACGGTTGGAATATACATCGATATTTAGTGCAATCTCAGGACAAATAAATTTAAACAAACACGTACCTATTTTGATAGCTTGTTAGCAAGCGTTAGCGTTAGCCACTTGCTTGTTATGACAACAATTTACCACCAGTCGCTCTCGGGGCGGAACTTCCTGTGTCGTACTTTGCATGCCTCGGGATTTCAGAGTAAGAGTTGTTGAGAGTATACGTTTTGATGTTTGAAAACATGTACAACATGTACTATGTACTCCCTCTCCAGCTACCATGTTCGAACATAACTATACTTGTATATATCTTACCTTGTATACATCAGACTTAATATGAAGTTAAGAGAAGAGTATTGGGAAGTTGAATACATCTAGTTGTAAAGCTTTTCTGTAGCCTGTCAGCAAACATGTACCAACATGTACTTGAGTCCAGCCAGCATGTACCCCAGAGCTGATGTGTGCAGAACTCCTTAAATAAATCCCAATCATTGATGATGATTAAGTTGTATGGGCTCGAGTTGTCAAACTGAACGACATTTGGAAGCTTTTGGAAACAAGTATGTGATTGAAGAGGGAATTATATCTTATGTCACAGCAGCTGGTCTTTTAATGTCTTTCAAATATACATATTAATGTGTTATATTTTCCATAACAATGTCCCCATAAGCTCAGAGGAGACAGTGGGGGATGCAGTGGAGAAGACAGTGGAGGAGGCAGTGGAGGAGACAGTGGAGGAGGCAGTGGAGGAGACAGTGGAAGAGACAGTGGAGAAGACAGTGGAGAAGACAGTGGAGAAGACAGTGGAGGAGGGAGTGGAGAAGATAGTGGAGGAGACAATGGAGGAGGCAGTGGAGAAGACAGTGGAGGAGACAATGGAGGAGGCAGTGGAGAAGACAGTGGAGGAAACAGTGGAGGAGGCAGCGGAAAAGACAGTGGAAGAGGCAGTGGAGGATGCAGTGGAGAAGACAGTGGAGGAAACAGTGGAGGAGGTAGTAGAAAAGAGAGTGGAGGAGACAGTGGAGAAGACAGTGGAGAAGACAGTGGAAGAGACAGTGGAGGAGGCAGAGGAGGAGGCAGAGGAGGAGGCAGTGGAGGAGGCAGTGGTGAAGACAGTGGAAGAGGCAGTGGAGAAGACAGTGGAGGAGACAGTGGAGGAGGCAGAGGAGGAGGCAGTGGAGGAGGCAGAGGAGGAGGCAGTGGTGAAGACAGTGGAAGAGGCAGTGGAGAAGACAGTGGAGGAGGCAGTGGAGGAGGCAGAGGAGGAGGCAGTGGTGAAGACAGTGGAGGAAACAGTAGAGGAAACAGTGGAGGAGGCAGTAGAAAAGACAGTGGAGGGGGCAGTGAAGGAAACAGTGGAGGAGGCAGTGGAGGAGGTGGTGCAGGAAACAGTAGAAAAAGGGAAAAATCTGAAGTTTTTGTGGAGCAGCCGCCTAGGTGTACTTTTTAAAGGGAGTGGTCAACCAAGTGGCCATTCATCAGTTGCTGAAAAAGGGTCTGATTTTAATCATTCCTTAACCCCATGCCCTATTATTGGGGCCCACTGTTCTTTAAGACTATACTGAGGTTGAAGTTCATACCCATTTGTATTCATTGCAAATTTGTCTGAATTTGTCTTGTTTTATCAGATTTTTCAATTGTTTACATTTGTACTAATCAATTATGAACAATATGTCAAATTGGGTGAAGGGTCGCCACGTTTTGCAAGATTTTGGGTCCCTCCACCCCCAACACACGTAATCACATACCATACTTATCGTGAAACTTGTCAGCCCTGACCGTATGAAGGGAACATAGGAATGGTGTTTAATAGAGTTTTATCATGATTTAGAAAATTGGTCTTTCTGGTCAGTATGAATTACTAGAGAAAAGCAGGACAATTGTAATGTTTCAATGCACGCCACAATCCCTATCATACAAACCACTATTAATAAATATCTTTAAAGGTTTACCATAATGGTTTGTTCAATTGTTTCACAAATAATTGACATGACATGATTTTATCAAGTGAGTTATTTAATGGATATACTAAATGTCATCAGAAATGTGGCTGATAGAATGTTGATCGTACAAGGACAACATGGAACGTAGCCAACAAAAGGGCACGTTAAATTCTTACTGTTCGTCATGAATGCAACCCGCTTTGAAATACCATATCACAAGACTCACGTTCCCAAGATAAGCACCACGCCCCGAATATGGGTGGACGATAGATGTTGATAAAAAAAATGCATACACAGTGCATACACTGACGAAACTGATGTACAATATTGCACCACGCACAGTATTTATTTCCTCAACATGTTCATGATATAACAGTAAGCCTGATCACGCTTGCCTGGCGTCCAAACGTATTGGGATGGAAAGATGATGTGGTGTGTTGCATTGCTGACAGAATGAGTAGGCCTTGTGTTACTAATCTATCAGTAATCCAGACAAAAGCCCTCCATTACAGAGGTGCTTATCATTCCTTCTCCCTGAATCCTCCAGTGCTATCAGCCACACACGCACACACACACACGCACGCACACACGCACGCACGCACGCACACACACACACACACACACACGTGTAAGAGCACCATCCTCACATACATAAAATAATTCTGCCCTCTCACACCCACAGTAGGATGACTGAAATCTATTTTTGATCGCTGACATCTTGTGTATTTATATTGTACGACATTTTACTGTTGGGAGTTTTAAACAGACCATGGCAATACCACTTTGCTCATTATTGCAAAGTGATATTGCATTATATTTACATTCTCTGCTGAGCAACCTACATCAGGGCTCATTTATTCCAACCTGACACATTCAAAATAAAGACACTTATGCCCATATTTGGACTTGTTTAATTTTTTGACAGTTTTGAGAATGTTTATGTTTTTCATATAGTTTCATTAATCTGATTTTTATCCAACTTCCCAAGTCAAATCCATTGCGATCAAGAACGAAATACTCTATAATCTATACTCTGTGTAATTTTCAGCAGAAAGATGAAGGTTCTGAAATAAGCTAGATTCTCGAGTTATTTTGATTATACCCAGACAGCCTTTTCATCAAATATAAATAGCTGTCGCCCCTGTAGAGTGTAGAGTGATATTCAAATCAATATAATTAGGATATTTTATGAGGATCACTTACTGTACAATTTATCTTCCATTTTGACTCCATCTTCAAAACAATCCTAATACACACACACACACACACACACACACACACACACACACACACACACACACACACACACACACACACA